>JAXRVH010000010.1:372174-827444 GCA_034640345.1 Drechslera avenae
ATCATTTTTTTTTTCTTTCTTTGTTTTCTTCTTGCTGATGTTCTTTTTGTATCCATTTTTTTCTTCAATTGGACTAGGTACTTCCTTTCCAAGCCTACCTACTTTGACAAAGTTGGCTTGCTTTTTTTTCTGTCCAGTCACCCGGGTTAGCCGTTGTGATGCGGGTATCCTCTTTTCATTCTTTTGTTTTTTCTTGTCTAGATGCGGGTTTGGCTTTTGTTTTCTTTTATGACTACGCTTGTTCTGCTTTTGGACGGCAGAAGCAGCGGGTGCCGCGTTTGTGAAAAAAAAAAACAGCATGGAGACGGGTTACGCCGCCGCTACAATACGTCATGAAGAGGCGGTATAAAAGGGTCCTAAGGGAAGAAGCGGAAACTAGAATCTAGAAGCTATGTTAAATGAAAGCTAGCAGCTAAAAAAAACCCTCTAACGGAGATTAGAGATGCTAGTGCGCTCGTCACATAGCGGGTCACGTTGACCAGATAATGAATTGCGAATCTGCCGACTTACCTCGGACATGCGACCCGATGCCAATTGGGACAAGGCAACACAGAACAGGCATACTTGTACTGTACTTGACGCAACCTGGGAGGAAAGACGAAGAGGAAATGACAGGCTTCGATCCGGTTGGTCTGCTGCAATGCAGACAGCTTGCAGCAGCATCTCGCTAACCGAAAAGAAGATAATAATGCCGTATAGTCGTTGGCGCGTGTGCTGGTTGGATAGTGTCAGCTCGAGAAGAGTATAAACTCGCTCACGCCCCATGTTAGTACATTGCGCAATCGTCTCCCTCTATAAGCATGTGGGGGTATCCCTGGGATGTGCATGTCCCGCAGGCACGATCTACCTTGATACTGCCTGCCAATCTGTAAAGTTTAATCATCCTTCTCTGCTGTGTTTCGTTAGACCCTGTTTCGAATATAGGTACGCATCCTGATTCACGATACTGGTTTCAGTGCTCACATATACAACTACGCAAAGCTCTCATGACTCGCATCCCATGACTCCCCGGCGCGCGCGTGCTTGAGGCACGTACATCAATGTTCTTGGCTCATAGGTTGGCAAGTAGGTGCAAGGACACACCCGCCCAGTCGGCCGCCAAGTATTGACAATACGTTGCCGTCACTATTCGCCAGGTTGGAGCAAGAGCTTGTGGGTGATTACTTGCGACATATAGATGACCGGTAATACCTTGTTCGCGGTCACACTGCTCCCTTGGGTAGTCAGCATGTTGGGTATAGAAAGAGATTCAATAGTTGTTGCTCAAATCTGGAAGCGTCGTCCGTGTTTAAGGAGGGATATGCCTTCAAACTGTGTCCTTGTTTCCGTGTCCAACCAAAGGCAAATTCCCACAGCATCGCTTTCACAACTCTAAAATCATGGGCTGTCTTGTGCCTCGTCTTCTCATTCTCATACAACCTTGACTGCTGTTGTGGCACTTTATTTCTGCAATTCCAGCAACCCCTTGCTCTGCAAATACTCTACAATCTCCCTCACGCTGTCCTCGACACTCTTCTGATCACTCCTGATGTGAATCTCGGCATTCTCAGGCGCCTCGTAAGGCGCGCTGATGCCGGTGAACTCTGGAATCTTGCCCTCTCTTGCCTTCTTGTACAAGCCTTTGGGGTCACGCGCTTCAGCAACCTCGAGTGGCAGATCAACAAAGACCTCGACAAATGCCAAGGGGGAGTCGGTGCCGGTGGTCACGGCGTGTAGGTCACGGGCTTGTGCGCGGTCTGCCTTGTAGGGCGAGATGAAGGAGGTGATGGCAATTGTGGAGGAGTCAGCAAAGAGCTTTGCTACCTGTTGGAGTTGACTTGTTAGCGCTGCGTGCTTACGTATCAAGACAATGGGCGTACGCCGGCAGTTGCGCGCCCGCGGTCTGCGGATTCCATACTTCAGCTATCCGCCTGATGTTCTCGTTGCGGTCCTTCTCTGTGAAGCCGAGATCTTTGTTCAGCCCAAAGCGAACATTGTCGCCGTCCAGACGGTACGCGGCAAAGCCCAGGTGAAGCAAGTGCTGCTCAAGTGCGGTTGCAATGGTAGATTTACCAGACGCAGACAGGCCGGTAAACCAGATGGTAAAGCCCTTTTGCTTGCGGTACTTGTTGCGCTCGTCGCGCGAGAGAGACGGATGCCATGTGATGTTGCTGTACGACGCCCTGTTAGCAATGTTTGCGCCGCCATGGCGGGGTATGGTGGGGCTCACGTTGCCATTGTGGAAGCAGTTGCGACTGAGCCGGGGACTGAGGAACTTGGGATGTATGAAGCTGCGAAATGTAAAAGTAGAGTGTAGACTTGGGTGCGCAGGATGGCAATCGATGGGTGAAGGCCTGCTTTAGTGTTCCAAACGCGATTTTTGGTCCTGGAGCAAACATTGATTTCTTTTAGCGTGAATGACGTGCTGCTGGGTCCGCTGCAGGTGGGCGGGTAAGGCTGAGAGCGGAAGAGATGCGCGAACGGTGGGTAGTATTGTCTCTTGGCCATGCGCAAGAGCGCAAATTCTGAAGCATACTGTCTCGACTATGGTAATACAAAGGCAAAAGTCTACAGAAGCACTCCACTTCCCCCAAGACTCGCAGCTCTAGTGGGCCGGGTCCTCGCCTCAGCGCCCCTAGCATCACCCTCATGCCCCTGCGCAAATGGTACCTCTCCTTTGCTGCCACTCTTCCTCAACCCAGTACCGTGAATTGGGGTGAGATCAAAGGGTTTCCTACGCCTGACAAGTTGATACCCCCTATCAAGCTCCACTTCAATGGCACACCTAATCTTTAGTGCTGTCACTGCCGGCCAAACACACCTCTCACCCTTTAGTATCCAATAGTCAATTGCCTCTTTGGTCGGGTTATCGAGGAGCCGGAGGAAGTCAGCTGCTGTAAGCTCAGGTACCAGCGTCAGACTAGGGCCCGCTATATTTTCGTCCAAGAGGAACCGGCGTATGGATGGAGGCAGTGCACCTAGTTCGTCAAGTTGTTGCAATCGGTGCTGAATCTCCAAGACTACCAGCCGGATGAGTGGCATGTAAAGCCGCCAACCAGTGTTGTGCTTGGGGTTGGGATGGTGAAGATCGGAGCGGAGGAAGGGTGCGAGGTAGGGTCTGGCCTGTGAAACAATAAAGTGGTTGACGTTGAAGAGTTCGCCTATGCGATGCAGGGGGGATTCGCGGTCGCGGTACGATGCGTGTGTGTAGGAATGGAATTTTGCTTTCGAGGCAGGGGACCACGGCACGATGTTGCCTTCTTCGTCTTTACACAGCAAAGTGACCTGGTGGTAGAGGGTCGAAGACGATGTGGCGTTTGAGGCGAGGGCGGCGGACCAGATGAGCTGCACCCATCAGTGAGTGTGTGGACAAAATATATGCCAAGGCATACTATACTTACAACATTAGGAGCCGTGAGGTAGTTCAATAGGTTCGGTACACCGGCACTGCCACTAGTAGTGACTGTGATGTTCAGAACCCTCTTCGTCCTGGTATATGCCTCTTCAAATGTCAAATCCCCGATATTAGCCCTCAGAACTTGCTCCAGCACATCCACGTCCAGAAAATGGCCCTCCCTCCACCATCTGTTGACTCGTCGAGTAAGAGTTTCAAACCACGCAGTGAGCCCGGCGTCTTTTCTATATGGCCGGTTGGTAAAAGCTGTCAGGTCAATGTTCGTTCCTGTCAAGAAGTCCAGGAGCTCGTCTTCGGTATGTACGCCTACAAGGGCGGCGATGATTGCGCCGGTAGCAGTCCCAGCGATTATACGAGGGAGTAAGCCACGCAGATGAAGCGCTTTCACTACGCCCAAATGACAGAGTCCAAACACCTGACCACCTTGTAGAACTAGCACCGATCTCCCAAACGCCTGCCTCGTATCGTGAAGGACATCTAGCTTCGCCTGGTTTGTCAAGCCATTATCCGAGTTTCTCGAGGTAGGGTACTGTGTGAGGTTCTCAATTGCGTAGGCAACCTGGGTAACATAGTCTTCGATCAAAAGCTTTGTCCCTGCGTACGCGCGATTGTACAATTTGGGCGCCGTTATGTTTCCGAGATTGCGGACAAGACCGCTGCGAAGGATGTTTATCAGGCCAAGGATATCGTTGTCCTCTTGGGCTTCGTAAATGGCGGAGAGACGCTGGTGGATGAGGCGGTGGTCGTAGTCTTTGCTTATGGCTGTCTGCCGCCTGTGGCCCCCTAGTAAGCTGATGTGCACAGAGATAGGTATAGTACAGAGCAATCAAGAAATCGGCTTACCACATGTCGTAGTCGAGCACCTCATCGAGCTTGTACGCAGCAGCTTCCCACTCCTCGAACAGGCGAGCATCGCTGATAGCTTCCAACAGGAGATACCTCTGGCTCTTCTGCGTCCACCAGGCGTATAGTTTCTTGAGCATATCAGCATTCCACCCGAGAGCATTCCGGGCAATTCACAAAGGCACTCCACTTGATAAGGGAGACAAGAACGCACCCGTTGCCAAAAGAATGCCACGTCGAAGAAGCATAGAAGAAAGCTCCATAGCGCCCTCGAGACTACACCAAGCGTACGGTTCATGGCGTAGAGGATCTCCAGGTGATCATCTGCTGACAGTGCCGCGGTGTCAGATGTCGCATGTTCATTCGTCGCGTCTTCGGAGACGCGATGCTATCGAGCAAGGTGCTTGTCGGGCTTAAGCCGGCTGTCACATGCAAGTCCGAAGTCCAAACGTCACTGTGGCTGACCTGCACTAGCCACGTGGCGTTAGAAGCCCGGCCACACCTTGGGCAGCCCCACTCGCATACGAGGGGATGGAAGCTTGACTTGACTTGACTTTACCAACTCCGATTCTACTCAAACGACTTCAAGGGTACTGGAATATGCCGGGATCATCGCTTTGGCTGTTGCCGCCAGCGGATCATCCTCTCAACGATGTTATCCCCAGCCTGATCGACAAAACATCCAAGCAGTTCAACTCGCCGCACCGCTTTCTTCCGCACGTCACTCTGACAAGTGAGATTTCACCGTCGAAATATGGCTCCAACCCGCAGGCATGGCTCGATTCACTCAATCTTCCTGCTGGGCAAAATGTCAAAATTGCATTTGAACGTCTCGGTAGCGAAGATGTTTTCTTCCGCAAACTGTACATCAAGTGCGAGAAGCACGAGGGGCTGAATCAGCTGGCCAAACAATGTCGGCAACAAGTGAATGGTTTTGCGGAAGAGGCCGAGGCATCTAGTTGGGCTGAAGAACAGTATATGCCCCATTTAAGCTTAATGTAGTGAGTTTAGACTAAGACGGCACGCGTGTGTACGCTGAACAAAGTAGCGATGACTGTCCTCAAGTCGATACGAAGGCACTATCGACAGTGGACCTACTTGGGATCAACTTCAAAAGCAATGGAAATAGGGGGGGCTGGGTCGGTGGCAGGGTAGTGCTTGTACCGACCGACAAACCAATTGATCAATGGTCGCCAATAGCTGAAAGAGCGATTTGAGGTTCTACAAAATGATAGGCGGTGTTTGTAGTGAAGCACAAGCACAAGCACAAAACTGCAGTGTGAAAATAGCTGGTTAAAGATTAACAAGTATCTTCAGAAACTATGCACAAATCACGTTGAGAAGTTGCAGAAAAAAAATTCAAGTGACATGATAACGAAACAAAGATGAATGTAGGGTAGTAAACTGTTCTCATTGAAGATGCATTATTACTAGGCTATTATTACAAAGTCATAGGAGAGGTGTCCTTGGTATCATGCGTACACTTATGACGATCGCGGCGTGAGGTTGTGCACTTATTTCATGAATCCAGCCTTGCCATCGCCGTCGGCATCGACCTCTGGAGGGAAGGTTAGAATGCAATCCTCATCAAAGTGGTAAAGGGAGGGATAACTTACTAGGGTTGAGCTTGTCCATGAGACTGGGCTTGTGATGACCTGTTTGATGTTGGCCTTGACGTCCTTGAATTTCATTGAGTTGAGCTTCTTCGGCTTCTGTGTGGGGAACGGCCCTGGAGCGGTCCTCTGTGAGGGCCTTGGGCAGACTACCATCCTCATTGGGACGGTGAGCCAGCTCTCCAGTGCCGCTGCCACCAATCACTTCACCATTGGAGTTTCTCGTACCTGTAGCGCCCTCGTTGCGGTTACGAGCAGGGTCCTTCAAGTCCCGGCTGTCGATCTTGCCATCGTGATTGCGATCAACAACGCCAGTACCGGCACCGACACCAGCGGTGGAGCGGTTGCCGGTCAGATCGTGAGCATCCATCCTGCCGTCGTTGTTACGGTCGAGGGGGTTCTTGGTGCCGGTAGTGTGGGAGCGGTTGCCAGTGACGTCATGCATGTTCATCTTGCCGTCGTTGTTGCGGTCGAGGGGGTTGTGGGTGCCAGCACCGTGATGGTTGGGAGTAGACTCGAAGTCACCGTGACGGGCATGCTCGACGCCGTGGGTGTGGTGGGTGGACTTGTGAGTGAGTCCTTCAGCAACACCCATGCCAGACGTACCACCGATGTTCTTGGGGACGCCTTCGAACTCATCGTAGCGCTCCTCGCGACCGGTCAGAGCTCCGCCCTTGGCCTTGAACTGATCCATAGTCATTGCAGGCAGAGCGGTAGTCTCGTGGTGGGTGGCCTTGTTGTGGTGGACCTCATGGATAGGGACGGTGGTGTGCACTACGCTGGGCTGAATGGTCTCCTTCTGAATAACGGGCTGGATGGTCTCGTGGATGTGCTAATTCGTGTCAATGGTGATGAAGGTCTAGACCTGTGTCTAGTGGAGCTTACGTGGTGGATGTGCTCGCCGCCAATGGTGGGGGCAACACTCTGGCTGTGGGTGGTCTCGTCGATACGCCTCTCGTCAGCGAAGCGGGCCTGGTCATCAACAAGCGCCCTCTTGGTAGCCTCGGTATCACGGTGGTCGAACTCGCGATGCTGGACAGCACCGAGCTTGGCAGTGTGTTGCTCTGGGAGAACCTCACGGTCCATGATCGGCTGGACAGTGCGGTGGTAGTGATCCTGGTGGACCTCCTTGTCGATGGCAGTGTTGACCTCCTCGTGCACATGGGGCTTGATGACTTCGTGCTGGACAGCGGGGGCTACGGCCTCGTGAACAGTCGTGTCATGGTGACCGGAGCGGCCCATGAAGTCGGTGATGGCTGCCTTGGCTTTGTCCATGTTGATGGTTGTAGTGGTTGATTGAGGTAGTAGGATTGGAGTGGAATGGGATGGATGTGTGAATGGCTTGTTGGTGAGGTGATGGTGGTGTGATGGTGTGATGGTAGTCCAATGCAATGATGCAGTGCCTCTTTATACAACGAGAGCAGTAGTTGGACAGACGCACAACGACGTAATCGACGCAGCCGGTGCAGGCGGGGCCATGAGCTCGCCGGCAGTCGCTGCCTGCCCTGTTCTCTTTGCGGCAGGAAGCCGCCAGGATGGAGCCAAAAGCGCTGGTTGAGGCTGGTCAGGTCTCGATCGATGCTCGCACTCGCACTCATTGGCCGACGGCGGTAGGCGCTACCAAGAGCACATGTACGTCAGGCGTGGGCTAGCCCGTGGCTAGAGAGAGGCCGGGAGGGAACGGCCTGGGTCAGTTTGACGCGGAGAGGCCGCTATGATACGCTTCGAGTGTCGTTGCAGGCCTGCCGCAGCCCTAGACGGTACCATGTAGTCATACTGTGCATGCAAACAGGAATCTTCTTCTCACAATGGACACAAGGCTTCGCAGCAGAGACGTTCGATCCTGCATAGGGCAAGCAGCCGGGCTGGGATGCGCTGGAGAGGCCGTGTCCATGCAGTTGATCAGACCCACCGTGGGTTGATCTGAGCGATCGGCACCGGGGTCGTTGTTCCCGTCCCATTCCAGCACACCGGGTCTGTGCTCCATCGCGGACGCTGTGCTTGGCCATCATCATGCCCTCAGACTCCCATCACGACGACTCAGGCACTCCCTCACAGCCGACGTGCATTTGCTCGTGCTCTGCGCGCCCCGACGGCGTGGCGCCTCCCCAAGCGCATTTGCATGCTAAGAAGACGCAAGCTAAAGCAGATGGCGCTATACGTGGTACGCCATGGAGATCAGCCAGTGGAGCCGCCCGCGACCAGAACCTCCCTCTTTGTCGTCATGCCGCTGTGATCTCCACCGTCTCTGTACCGATCGGGCAAAGAGCCGCCCATTTGCTTTTATTCCATGAGCCAGCGGTACACACAGCATTGAACCACGCTCTCCCAAAACACACGTACCCCTAAATCCGTACGTCATCCGGAGTCGCCACGCATCGCTGTGCCGTGCCAGCAGCGGCAACCGATAAACTGCTCAAACAATGCCCTGCTCTGCTCAGCAAAGGCGCAAGCCTGGATTGCTCCGGACACGCCGCGGCATGTGCTGCTGAAGCCACCGTCTTGCTCCCTCTGCCGTGCCACGGCTGCTGCAAAGCCGTCAAGTCTCGCCCCCTCCTTTTTCTTCTGTAGTCGTCAAAGTCTTCTCTTCAGCTAGTCAGTTTCTAGACCTCTCTTGACCCTCTTGCCTCGTTCCTGCTGGCCGGAAGCCCTGAAGGTTTGAGCTTTGGGCAGGTGCTTCAAGTGCGTCATCCAGCCCTAATTGTCCGCACGGTGCCTCGTGGAGGAATCAGACATAGGCTGCCTGTATCTTGCCTGCGCGGGTGCAGTGCATGTACATTTCACCTAGACCTCACCCACCTCCCCACAAATTTCTTTTTCTAGTCCCACAGCCGTCAACATGAGGGAAAAGCTGAAGGCTGTTCTCCATAGGAGGAGGAAATCAACGCCAACACAGTCTCCTCGAACATCATACGACAAGTCTGAAGGTAGTAGTCCGCGTGCTGAGCGGCACCATACCTCATCACGTCAAGATGCTCTAGATTCTGACGCTCACAACCCCATCCAACCAGCCCATTCTGCCTACGATGGCGAACGGTCCAGTCACTCGCCAGCCTCGCAGATGATGCCTTCGCGGGATGACCAGTCCAAGGATACAGATCTTACTGGCTCTATTGCAGATGACTACAGATCTTACCTTCCTGCGATAGCCCCAGTTCACAATTCGACAAGTGAGCAACACGCTACCATCAGTGGTGACAGGCACCATATCAATGGCGGAAGCAATGGGAGATACGCAGGAGATGTAGTAGACAAGAATGCACATCAGCGGAGAGCATCTCTCCAAGCTCATCAATCGAAGCCTCTCCCAGTGATCCCGAGTACGTTCTACTACATCAACATTCCATGCGGACAAGATATTGACCTGAAAATAGACTTTTCCAGAATTGACCGCGACCATTCTCCCAAGCAACCAATTGGCAGCGGACCCATTAGCAGCACAGGACACGCAATACCCTCAAGAACAACCACAAACAAACACACTGTAGGCAGACCGCATGGCGATAGCTCTCGGATACTCGACAAGACTGTGACTCCAATGATTTCAAACATGTCTGTCAAACCTCACAGTGATCTCGAGACTACAAAACAACACAGTAGCCTCGACCGTGACCAAAATTGGAAAGCAAAGCAACAGTCGATGCTTGAGGGTATTGTGGATCTGAAGAACACTGTTGATACAGATAGAGATACTACATGGGCTCCTGGTAAGCAATCACCTTTCTGGCTCTCCGAGTACAGTCCTGGCATAGATCGTGTGACTAATAGAATTGCAGTCGTCACGCATGAGGTCATCAAGCCCCACGAACACGAGGTCATTCAGCAGCGACTCTACCGAGAGATCCACAACTACACCTACTACCATCGACTACAACCGGTCCTGCACACGGAGGTTCTCCCACCGCGTCACTTCATCCCCAATCCCGACGGCGAGGGCTTGATCGAGATCTCTGCTGACGAGCTACCGGCTCGTACAGGCAACAACAGATGGTGGGATATTGTCCAAAAGGAACCAGTACTTCCACAGGGTGCGTTTGAGTGGCGTACCGAGCCGGAAATCATCGAAGGCAAGCCGTACATGACTGCCGAGGGCTTCGAACGCAGGGAGACGACAATCATATATCCGCCCACATTGGAAGATATGTCGAATTATCGTGGGATGGTGCAACCAGTGCACTTTGATCACAAGACTGGGAAGCGTTGGTTAGGAGAATTGACAACCGTGGAGAAACTGAAGCAAGAGTCGGAGCGCGCAGAGTGTGAAGACTCGATGAACATGAAAGAGGTCACTGCAGGCTTGCCTGAAATATCGCCAAGCCCTACGGTCAAGCGGAAGCCTGTCGGTCTGGGCTCCATGTAACGAGCAATCCGAAAACCGACCAGTCTTAGTCGGTGGCTGACTGAGCGGGGGCGAACCGACTGGAGCAATTCCTACTTTAGCATGTACTTCAACAGGGTTCAATGACCGAATTATGATTCTTAAAACGCAATATCCCTCGAGACAGACAGCCGAGTTGCCTTGTCTGCTTCTTTTCATGACTTTGTATTCCATACGGATATTCTTTTCTTATGAAATCTGCCCTTGGTCCCTCCCGCAATACTCTACTGGACTTGCAAGCAGGTTATCTATAACCTAACTGTTATACCCTAACGCCTAGTTTCCAGCGTCGATGAACCCAGATTCCATCGTATCATCGCGATATGGCCCTCACCGTCTCTAATTCCAAGCTTTACGGGTTGCTCGGTTGCGACATGTAAAGAGTAGCGAAGCATGCGTGAGGCGTCGCGGCCAAGGGTTGGCAAAGGCTCGATTAGAGCTACCTTTACCCGCAGGAGTGAGCCGGAACGCATCTGGCCAAGTATTCCTTCTGGCGAAAACAGCCTACAGATGACACTAGTACGCCATCTTGTAGCGTCGTAACGGCAAGCCGTGTGGCAGCGGCATATTTTGGCGGTATTGTATGAGCCCCACGGGGGGGTGGGGGGGGGACCAAGAGCGACAACCGAGGAATTGCGTGACAAAGGCCTCGATTCTTGGAAGACAGCTTCTAGTGCAGTTCTGCGCAGCGGACAACCGCGTAAATTCGGAGAGAGATTCCGATGCGAGCTAGCACCTGTCTCCGAAGTGTAGACAAGCCTCAAATGGTCAGCGGAGACGAAGCAAGCCTGGAGCGGCGGCCAGCCAGCCCAGAGTTGCCAAGTTAGCTCCAACCATTAGGAGAAAGTCGCGGTCAAATTCATTGGAGAAAGCTTTGCAAGCCAAGATGCATCCCAACCGAAGGCTTCTCATCCATCAAATTGGGAGTAGGAAGCATCCGGAGACGCCGATTGTGAAGACAGCCTTGCGCAGTAGCGACATTGTGGTAAGCTGCGCATGTGAAGGAGAGAGTTGAAAGATGTCGCGAAAAAGCACAAACGTGCAAAGTCCCGCCCCGCCTTCAACTCCTCTCTACCTATCGCTATGTGGCTAGCGACACGGGCGCGGCTGGCACCCGAATCCCTGCACTACCGACGACGTTATCGGGTCTTTTGCCCAACGCACACGGGATATGGAGACGCGACGCATCATCTTCTCGACTGATGGGCAGTCATGTGGCCAAGGAAGGATTAGGAGCAGGAGTGTCTTCCTGCAGCCCCGCTGCGGCAAACACCAGATAGCCCATCGGACATTCGCCATCGACTAAGCCCCAACTCCAAATGGGCGGCATATCCAGGACAACCTAGCTGGGCTAGTGCGATCCACAGCGTTCACCACGAAGAGCTCATGCAGGGTTCATTCTCACTCGGTCACACTAGGGCAGTTGAGAGGTTAATTAGGACGGCACACGCACTTTCCCACCTTTCTCCGTCTGTTATCTAACTTTGATCAGCCTTGCTTTTCATCTACACATTGTCCCAAGCCCGAGCTTTGGTATATGGCTTTCGTGGTACAATATTTTGCTCTGCTCCTCAAGACCATACTCTGAAGTCCCGCCTACAGGCATTTCGACTTTCAGACAAAATGACTTCCACCAGCAAAGCCTTTGAAGCTGGCGGTCCCTTTGAGGTGAACAACAACAATCAGGAATATGTTGTCGACCAAGAGAAGAACGTGTACGACAATGGCCCCCGTCGCGCCAGTATGGTCGGATCTGTGAATGCAGTTAGCGACCAGACGCACCGCACGCTTAAGAGTAGACATATCCAGCTCATTGGCATTGGCGGAACCATTGGAACGGCCTTGTACGTTCAGATCGGCAGAGGCTTGATAAATGGAGGGCCTGCCTCCCTTTTCCTCGCCTTCACACTATGGTAAGTTTACAGCCGCCAATGCGTTACAGCACAAAATAAAATCAACCCCCAGGATAACAGGCCTGTGCTGATCATGTTGAAGGTGTACTGTAATTTTGGCTATTACGCTCAGTGAGGCTCTCCATTCCATGTCCCCAAAAAGCGACCATATTCTTCCCATTGCGACAATGCCCATACACACTTTTTTCTTTCTCCAAAACTCCCAAAGCAACACATTTTCGCCACGCGCGCTATGATATCAGGCCAGCTAATACAGACAATTAGGTATCGCCGAAATGGTCACCTTCCTCCCCATCTCATCGCCATTCATTCGATTTGCGGGGCGCTTTGTAGATGACGCTTTCGGCTTTGCCGCTGGATGGAACTTCTTCGTCTTTGAGGCTGCTCTTGTCCCTTTCGAAATTGTGGCATGTAACCTCATCATTGGCTTTTGGAGCGATGCCGTGCCTCCAGGCGGCATCATTGCCATTGTGCTTGTACTCTATGCGTACGTTTATCCCTGTGTTTCCTCGTTGTTTGATTCGATTCCACGAATACGCCAGTTTCCCATGCTTGCTTTGCGTTGAAATCACTTGTAGAGCTACAGATCATGTCTTGAAGATATGTCTTGGGCTCCTGTACGCCCCGAGCAAGACCACTCACATTGCGTCCGAATCTTCGGCCACATGTTTTTGAGCTAACAGAACATCTAGTCTGATCAATATGATGGCTGTCAAATGTTAGTATCCCCAAACTATCACCTGTGCTTGTACTTTTGAACTGACCTTGTATGTGAATAATATCAAGGGTATGGAGAGACGGAGTTCTGGGCTGCTCTCGGCAAAGTCCTACTCATCATCGGCCTGCTTATCTTTACCTTCATCTCCATGTTGGGCGGTAACCCAGAGAAAGACCGGTACGGTTTCCGGTACTGGAAAAACCCCGGCTCATTCGCAGAGCTCTACTACAAGGAAGAACTTGGCCGTTTTCTTGGCTTCCTCCAGTGCTTGATTCTTGCCTCTTTCACCATTGCCGGACCAGACTATGTCTCCATGGCTGCGGGAGAGACGGAGAACCCGCGCAAAGTGATGCCGCGCGCTTACAATGCCGTCTTCTACCGTCTCACTACATTCTTCGTACTCGGCTCTTTAGCCGTAGGCATCAATGTACCATACAATGACGCAGTATTGATTGATGCTTTGACAAAGGGAAAGCCAGGAGCTGCAGCCTCGCCCTACGTCGTCGCCATGAACAGACTCCGCATCGAAGGCCTACCCCACGTCGTCAACGCCGGTGTCCTAGCCTCTGCCTTCTCGGCCGGAAACTCGTACGTCTACTGCGCATCGCGCTCGCTCTTCGGTCTAGCCCTCGAGGGCAAAGCGCCCAAGTTTCTAACAAAGTGCACAAAGCAAGGTGTACCCTTTTATTGCGTCTTGGTCGTCCTTTTGATCGCCCTGCTCTCGTTTCTCCAGCTCGGCGAAAACTCTGCTGTCGTGCTCAACTGGTTCGTCAGTCTGGTCACGGCATCCCAGCTCATCAACTTCAGCGTCATGTGCTTTACCTTTTTGCGCTTCTACAAGGCCTGCCAGGTGCAGGGCTTGGACCGCAACACGCTGCCGTACAAAGGCATATGTCAGCCATACGCTGCCTACTATGGCCTGGTGTGCACCTTCACCATGGCCTTTGTAGGTGGTTACACGGTGTTTTTGAAAGGCCAGTGGGATGTCCCTTCGTTTTTGTTCTCGTACCTCATGTAAGTCTACTCTTCTTGCGTCTTTTTTTGTGTTTTTTTCTTCTTCTTCTTTCATTCATGAAAACAATTCTATCGGCACAATGCACATTGTGCCGGAAATAACACAGCTAATGAATCGTCATAAAGGATCTTCATTTTCCCCATGCTTTTTGTCGGATGGAAGATCCTACACAAGACAAAGTGGGTTCCGTCGCACGAGGCGGATCTGGTGTCTGGTTTGGCCGAGATTGAAGAGTATCACAGAAACTTTGTGGAGAAGCCTGAGACGAACCCATTCAACCGCTTTTTGGACAAGATGTTTGGGTAAGGATGATGAGAGGGAGTGGTTCTGGATAGATGGATGGGAGCTGGGATAGAGAGGAGACAAGCAAAGTCGTTCTTTACGCCTTCTGTGTGGATTTCCTTGCAAAGGCGGGCTAGGCATGAAGTTCTTTTTCTTCTTCCTCTTTTTCCCTTGACATTGGTGGAAGTCTCGCACTAACCCAGACAAGGCTATGGAAAACGCAACACAACGTATACACATAACGAATTAAATTTTAAATAAAAGGGTATAGATATCACAGCTGCAAACCCTCATAGCTCAAAAGAAATACCAGCAAAGAGCAAGCATGATGTCCGTTTCCGTGCGCTTTTTTTTCAAAACAAAAAGGTCGGTATATCGTCCACCTTTGCATCTTTCAACTTCTTCTTCTCCTTCTCCCTCTTCTGCTTCTCGTTCTGCTTCTCGCGCTCGGCTTTCCGCTTTGCTATTCGATTCATAGTTTCTTTACTCACAGAAACATTGTATGCATTCTCGGGTGCTCTGATGTCAACTGAGGCGCTGGCTGACTGACTAAATGATGGTGAAGTAGTGCTGCTAGTAGATGTACGACGCGCAACTGGCGACTGGACAGGTACTCCTGCTGAGGATTGCGGTGGCGAGTGTGCCGTCTTTGGTACCCAATCGTCAAGCATGTCAAATGGCGTTTCTCGGCTTATTCTTGAGCGCGACTTTATTGCAGATGAGGCGTGTGCGGGCTTGACGAAAGTCGAATGCGGGGCTCTTTTCTTGGTTGAAGTGGGTGAGGTTAGGGTTTGCCGTACTGATGTACTGCTAATCTGAGTTCGCGTTGATGTTGGTGCAGGTGCAGTTGCGGTATTGGAGGTTGACCTTTGTCGGCATCGGGGTGCGTCTAGATCATCACTATCACTGTCCTTTGCTTCGTATGGGTTTGGTGGCTGCTTGAGATTAGACATTGGAGGGTTCCGTGAACTCAGGAAAGATGATGTGGTTCTGCTGGCGTTTGTACGCGTGGGGACCGTGTCTTGCATCTCTGCTTCTCCATCTTCATATTTATCGTTCTGTGATGCAAACACGTCCCAAATGGCCCTCTTCTGCTTCTGTTCTTGGTCCTTGGCCTTCTCTTTCATAACAGCAGTCGCAGACAATTTGGCGTCTGCAACTACCGGCCTCGCAATCTCAGCCTGCTTCTTCTTCTCTTCAATGATCTTTTTCAGCTTCTCGTACTCTGCCATGTGCAAGTGTCTCGTGAAGAGCTTTGCGGTTTCAAGGAACTCGTCCTCTACCATCATCCATTCATCGTCGCGTAGGTCGAATTTGGAGACGCCTTCGTGCATGCCCTCAACACTTGGCTGTTCAAAATCGTCGACAGGAGGTGGGGACGATGATTCCTCACGCCTCTTTCGGAGCGCATCCTTTTTCCTAGTCTTGGTTCGCGGTGTACCGGGGAGATCATCGTCAGATTCAATAGCTCTATCCTTGCCTTTGCCAGTCGCCAGTACTGTGCCATCGAAGAAGTCATCATCTATGGTAGAAGAGATGTGCGGTTTTGCAGCTCGTTGGGCTGGAGCTGGCTTGGGTTGTGTTCGACTCCCGCCACCTTTGTTTGCCCAGGGCAGTTGCCGCGGCATAATCTAGGTAGAGGGTATAACTCAGCCGTGCATACACGGAAACAGAGGCTGCGAGTGATGAATCAAACGCGCCATAATCAGGTTTGTCTCTGCGGGAGCACTTTGGTATGATGTCGCACGCGTCGTCCAAACGGGCCAAGTGCGTATAGGCGCGAAGGTGAATCGCTCGAGAGCACGTGCAATGACGCGCTACCGGTCCCACTCTGGCTTGTGCGCCCTTCCAACCCAAGTTGTCACTGACTTTCACAGTGGTTTCCGCCCTCAAGGGAAAGTGACACGTTTCGCTTCCACCAGATTCTGCGACCAGCGATGTTTGCCTAGACATCGCGTATTCATGGGGGCCTTGTGTGGACAGCTGATAGGTGAGTCTTCACTCGACGCTGCAGCTCCACGACACAACACACAACCGCAAGTGTGAATTCAACACAACCGCATTCGTATTGTTTCGTCTTAGTGCCGCTGAATGACACCGAGGCAATCAATTGGCCCTCAAGTCCTCGTCATCAGCTGTGGGCTGTACTATCTTTGCATTGACTCAGTTGCTTCTTTCTCTCCCAATGTCCATGTTCCGCAGGCCTGGCGATTCCTCGAGTTCGGATACGTCTGATGAAGAAACCGATTATGAAGAGCCAAGCGAATCGCACCAGGATAGCGTTTTGTCAAGAATAAACACCCTGGATTCTGCTGCGGCGGGGCAACCTCTTCAAAGACCTCCTCTAGAGCTGCGGCAGAACTCGGCACAGAATGTTCGGGACCTGCTATTGCATTCATTGCTGGAGGAGCGGACGATCCGAGAAGTTGCAGAGCAGCTAGGCAAAGACCCATCCGACCCAGACGCGCAGCGCTTGGGTAGAGCCTCCTACAAAGAAATTGCTCGCCAGATCTCCAACAATGTCGACGATGCTTACGCGAGCGATGACATGCAAGGCCACCGAACGAGAGCGAACGAAGGTATCAATAAGCTCACGCGGAGCAACCTCAGCAAACTTGAAATAATCCCCGAGTCGCAGGCTCTTGTTGCACGACCAGGAAACGACATGCCACCGCTCCTGCCTCCACAGCCAGCTTTGGCGTTTGACATCATATCTGGAATCCCAGCCCCTGTTGAACTACAGCTGCGCGGCTACCCTCATCTGCAAACAGATCGTTATATTCGGGAGTTTTCCGAACTAGAGATAGTAGGAAAGGGTGGATATGGAAAAGTCTTCAAAGCCAAGCACAATCTTGACGGCTCATTCTACGCTGTAAAAAGGATCATGGTGAGCCCTACCAAGGTTGCAAGGATACAAGAACATGGACCTGAAGAGTTGGAAAGTATGCTTCAAGAGGTTCGCTCACTCGCTAGGTTTGATCATAACAACATCGTTCGATATCACAACGCCTGGCTGGAGTTTACCACGATGCCCACCGAGACGGCCGCTGCACCAGAAGTAACGCTGCTGCGAGAAGATCGCTTGTTGGAAGGCCGGGCTAATCTTCCGTCTTCTTCGCCAAATTTCGATATGGTACACTCTGAGCTAGACAGCCTGACGCTTGATGATCCGTTTGCAAGGAACGACAATAGCAACGGTGCCGGGATTATTTTTGAGTTTAGCGAGCACGGGTTGGAAGAGAACGAAACTCACAGCGAAAGCGTACATTCATCGACCAAAGGAGCCCTGAAATTGGCAAGAAGTACCAAACGGCGGGACAGTCAAGCTAGTCAAACAACAATCGCAACGATTTCTTCGACAAAATCCCGGATGAGTGCTGTGGAGGACGTGGACGAAGATGAGGATGTTGAGAACATTCCTAGATCACACATGCCGTATTCTCGAGAACTCACGACAGAGGTGTCGGATAGCATGATGTCCAACAGCGACGCACCTCATCACTTGGTCCAAAACCGGAACCTTGGTCCTTTTTTGACACTAAACGTCCAGATGAGCCTCTGCGAAACAAATCTTGCCGCGTACCTCTCATCTGACAAAGCCGTGTCTGTCATATCACCAAATGCGCAGCATTGCTTCCATCCATGCGTATCACTGGAGTTACTAAATAGCATCGTTTCAGGGGTCGAATATTTGCATTCACAAGGTGTTGTACATCGAGATCTAAAACCGGCAAACGTCTTTCTGTCACTCTCGACAGCTCGCTATCCACCATATGGTTCCGTGGACGTATCGGGCTGTAAGCCCTGTCCAAAGCGCGACTGCTTACACATGACACCACGCATCGGCGATTTTGGGCTGGTGGCTGTGCTGAGCGATAGCTGCACAGCACCCGACACCTCTGCCAAACCAGTTGGAACAGAGTTTTACCGACCGCAGACAAACAGTGGTATCAACGAGAAGATGGACGTGTTCGCCCTAGGCGTTGTTGCATTCGAGATGCTGCATAAATTCGACACTCGCATGGAGCGGATAGCAGCCTTGAGCGAACTTCGGCGGGGTATCTTTCCAGACGGCCTTGCTGAAAGTATCGGGTACATGGGCACGGAGGTGCAACAGTTGATCGGTGACATGGTGCAAGCAGATGAGCAGAAGCGTCTGAGCTGCGACCAAGTCAAGTGTGAAGTCGTGAAGCTAGTGCGTTTGTTAAAGGATTGAAGTCTCTCTCGGCTCTAGGATGGGTTGCATGCAAAGGCGTTTGAAGCAATAGATGTAGTGGTTGTAGTGTATCATGTTCCCTGTTAAAGCATCCATACAATGAATCAAACACATTCTCATCAGTTGTTCTGTACAGTCTGAAACTGTCCTTGTCAGTATCGCATCGTGTTGGACTTTATACGCAGTTGCAAGATGGGTAGTACGGGCTAGTAAATAGTAGTGGTAGGTCCCCTGGCGCTTTCCCAGCAGGATCCCAGCCCCGTACATTCGCCCTATCGCCTATCGTATACCCCACCCAGAACCCGTACCCCGCCACTCTCTCAACAACGGAAACCTCGCTTTTGAGTCTGCCAGCAACGCTCTCATCTCATCTTATTTACGTGGTGTTATATACATTATAATTCCAAACTTTGCCACCTGTAACGGGTCTCCATCGGAAGGCGCACTTATTATCCCCACTTCGCTTCCTGTCTGTGCTTCAGCAGGAGCCCAGTTCGAGTCTCGTGGTGTCCTTTAATTCACTCACTTGGGTAACCAGTGATGCTGGAGGGACCTAAGCAATGAATGCAATTTGACGAGGGAAGAAATTCTGCAGTCTGGTATTCACCATGGGACGGCGGCGCTGGATTACTCTTATTGGGGTTGGAAGTTGAGTGGTGGGCTGGTGTGTCAACCGATATTTTTGCCCTTTTTTGTTCTTGTTCTTGCTCGTTCCTCTTTTTTTCCCCTGAGAACAGAAATCTTCTTTCTCTTTGGTTATTATTACCTCTTTGTAGCTCATTCTCTCACAAACGCACATAAGTTATGCACATAGCAGAAGCTTCTTTACTTTTTATTTATCCATGTCTCTCACTCTCACTCACTCACTTAACAAGAACATTTTCACTACTTGAAAAGATCGAAAGATATGCAATTATGCTTGGTGGGTTAGGACAACAATACAGGTAGGTAAATGCAACAATGACCAACTCCTTTCGCCATGCGTTTGTAAACAAAGGGTTTTTTTTCTCCAATGAAAGGTATATCAGACGGCAATGCCCCTCTTCTTCCATCCACCAGGGCCTCTCCAAGCCCACATGAACAAGCCCATGGCAATCCAGACGCTGATTGTCATGGCCCAAAAAGTCGACGCATAACAGGCCTTGCCGTGACACAGTACGTCTTCCGGGTCTTTCTCAATACCCGCTTCAGCGCTATTTGCAGCTTTCTGGTATACAGTGGCGTAGACGGCGCCCCAAAGGGTGGCACCTGCTGCAGGTGTCATGGCGAGAATGCCCCAGTTTGTACCAAAGTTCTCGACGCCCCATACCACTGAGACGACAATGGGTGTAAGGGAAAAGACGGCTCCGTAGCCAGCGCCAATGAGGGCAGAGACGGCAGCGAAGCGGGATGCGTGATTCTGTACCCAGCCACTAGCGAGTAACAGCTGGCCAAGGGAGAGGATAAAGGAAAAAGTCAAGAGGAAAGTTATACGGGACACGCTGAATTTGCGTGGAGGCTCCACTATATCTAGGAGGGATGAATGTGAGTTGGCGAGAGAATCTGGCCCGCGGCGATGCTGGTGTACCGGGGCAACAGGGGCAAGAACATCGGAGAGAGTTCCAGTGATCAAACGAGCGAGTGTAGAGGTGATGGCGACGATGGAAACGTGTGTGGCTGGAGAGGTGTTTGTAGAAACGTTTGCAGGGGTGAGAGTCTCGATAATGGTTCCCAGGTTGTTGATGAAGGCTTCACCTGGCCCGGTGACGAGGAAGAAGCCTCCTGCCAGCCACCACATGGTCGGGTCCATCATGTATCGCCGGGTCTCCTCATTCAAGAGCCATGTCTTCTTCCTTGCCTCCTCTTCGGCCTTGGCCTTTAGGCGTTCAGCCTCGGACTGAAGGAAGTCAAATGTGGATTCGGAGAGGTCCTGCGTCTCCATGGTGCCGTAGCCGTGGTGGTGGGCGGCTTGAGTGAAGAACTCGTCTCTTTGGAGAAGACCGGATCTCTCCAGCTCGTCAACTGCTTGGTCGATCATCTCTTCTTCGTCCACGATGCGCAGCGCAAAGAAGCCGACAGCACCAACGCCGAGCAAGAGGACACCGAGGAACAGGAAGAAGCGGAACACGTCGACGTCGCCCCTGCTTCCATCCGGGTTTGTGACGTATAGCAGCCGGCTGCCGACCTGGCTTTGCCACATGCCGCTCAGTCCAAAGGCTGCGATGGGTATGGCCAAAGCTACACCCTTTGCGTTGCCGCGTCCAAAGTTCTTTGCGCATGTCGTCACTGCAGACAAGTACATGCAGCTGGTGCCCATGCCGACAAAGGCAAAGGCCAGCACCATGATGCCAAACGGCCAGCCATGGCCACCAGCCGACGGTGGAGGCCCGCTCCTGTATGCGAATGCGGCCAGCAGATAGCCAGACCCGAAGAGCAGACCGGCAATACCAGCCGGTACGCCGGGACCCAAGCGATCGCAGAGGTATCCGAATATCGGCACGAGGAGGTATAGGCCGAGCTCTGCGCCGATGGAGACGAGGTTGACCTGGACCTGGGTGTAGTGCAGCTTCGACTGGAAGAGATGACCGTAGAGGGAGAATGCGGTGATGCTACCAGCGCAGAGGCAGATGACGATGGCCCACACGAAGCTCAGCCATCGAAGCACGACGCGCTGCATCATGACGCGATCTCGTTCGTAGATGCCTTCGGCCACCTGCTCGAAGAAGCTGCCGGCGTAGCTGGTACCTTGACTGCGTCTTTGCGACTCAGTGTCGACGTCGGGGGACAGGAGGGGACGACGCGGCGAGTTTGGCGGGTAGTCGAGCTTGTCGATGGTGGTGATGGCATTGCCGCTGTTCCGCTTAGAGGACGGAGGTGACATTGGCGGCGGTATCGGGTCCGGTACGTGTGACAAGCAGACTTTGTGGCGCGACCATCACCATGGGCATTGCTGCAGGCCTAGGAATATATACCAAGGTGCTAGGCGTGCATCCGACTATTGACAAGTTGACAGCTCTGTGGCATAAGTATTTCGTTAGACCAGCGGTCAGCACCCGGCACTTGGACTGCAGGTTGGTGTTGTCGCGCGATGTAGCTTGACGCCATGCGCGCAGGGGAGTGACGCTGCCGCCAAAGGGCCGGGGGCCGGGGCTAGTTTCGGTGTTTGGGGTGTGTGGAAACAAATGGCAGAGAAATGGGCTCGCAGCAAACACCTCGTCCACCACTCGTGACCCATTGGCCGCACCACGACGCAATCAAAACATGGCGCCCCAGCAGGCTCTCGTCAACCTCTCGCCCGCTGAGCTGTCCTTTCTGCGCTCCACCCTCTCACAGACGCCGCCCATCCGTCTCGATGTCACCAAAGGGCCCCGCGACTTTCGGGCCATGCGCGCCGAGTATGACGTACTGCCCACGGCAAACGGGAGTGCGCGCATTGCCCTGGAGGATGGAACAGAGGCATTGGTAGGCGTCAAGGCCGAGGTGGAGCGGTCACGGCAGCGCCCGATGCTGGGGGAACACGGCGCCGACGTGGACATGGGGGATGGTGATGGCGATCAAGATCAAGATCAAGATGCCGACGATAGTAAGGGCAAGGGCCAAAACACGTGGGTTGAGATGAGCGTCGAGGTACCAGGCTTCCGCGAGGACGATGCGCTGCCAGTGTTCCTTGCCTCCATGCTCACTGAGAGTTTGCTTGCCAGTGGGGAGCTAAAAGACCGGTTGTACATCAACACGCGGTTCCACTGGAAGCTCTACGTTGATGTACGTCTCCCGCTTGCGTACCGTGGAAGCTGCCTTTACTAACTAACACTACCAGATCCTGCTGCTCTCCCCACCCCTCTCCTACCCGCTCGCACTGCTTTCCATGACAGCCCACCTCGCACTCCTCACCACACATCTCCCCGCATTGAAGTCTGAAAAGGACGAAGATCCGCTCTTCGACGATGACTGGGACGCGGCCGTGCCTCTATACCCCAAGCAGGCCGGCACCAAAAAGACGGTGTCACAGCTAGGGAAGCCACCAGTCATCATCCTGGCCATGGCCGTAGGCGACAACATCATCTTCGACCCCGCCAAGGAGGAGCTTGCAGTAGCAGATGCCGTCCTCGCTGTCGCATGCACAAACTCGACGACCTCATCCACGGGCGCGCGCATAGTCTCAATACGGACCATTGACCCGCCTTCCCATCTCACTCCGCCGGGCGTGCCCAACTCGATGAACTCGGCGACTGGCGGTACTGTTCCTACCTCGAGCGCCGATGCGCTCACACAGCGGGAGCTGCTCGCGACCTCAGGCGTCTGGACACCACCCCGGGGTGGCATGAAGAGAGCCCTCATCTCACACGTAACCAAGATGGTTGTGGAGAACGGTGGAGTCGCCGAGGAGGTTATCGGTGCCTTGGCGGCAATTGAGGTCGGTTGAAGGAAAGGGGGTTGCATACGCAACATGCAATAACAGCGCACCATGGACTGAGGTTAGAAACGTCCCTGAGACTGGATGCCTCATAAGGGCTCAGCAAAGCGGGCGCAGTGGCCAAGGAAGAACCTAGAGGGACGGCGCAAAAGGTCCGGGACGACCATTGTCTCAAAGCTGAACGGGCCTGGGCACCCGACATTTGGTCGACTACTCTAGCCTTGCGCCGGCAGACCACAGCCAAAAAGCAATACTGTCAAGGCTTGTAGCTAGGCATACGTGAATCAATGTAAACAACATATCAAATTGTTCAAAGTCAATTATGAGAACGTGCAACGTTGGTGGCCGTTTGTTCAATCGACAACATCGGTCCCCCCCCCGGAATAGTGGAACGTCACCCCGTGGTGGTGCCGTGTCAGGACAGATGGTCAACCTCACTTTCCATGTCGTGCATTGCGAACAATCAAGCAAACATGCCGGTCCTCCCATGCGTCTTGCTTTTGCCGGCATCCCCATGTCCCCGTGAGAGGTCGGCTACTCTAGGGCTAGTGCATATGACATGTCAGCTGCATCCTTCCACATCGATTCTGGCTCTCACTCCCAATACCAACATATTCACTGCCTCATACGACCAGACAAAACAGCTACTTACCCTAGTAAACACTCGCTGAAGAGATCCAAAGGCTACTTTTTTCGTGCAACCCGCTACGTCACACGAGTGGCCCCGCACCGACATTGCCGGGCTGAAGTCTGACGGAGTATTGTCCTAGGCTTTAGAACAACACTAGAAGAAAGCTACACGCCAGACATCTCGGAAGTTGAACAATCAGTTGAACCATTTGCCCACCAGGAATCATGATGGACCTTCACCACCAATCGCACTTTTCCTCCTTTAGCCGCTTCTCCGACATGCTCAAGGACACGACAGGCCGACGCAGTAAGAGCGTGTCCCAACACCCGACACGCAACTCGTCGAGCAGCAACCTCGCCCAGGAAGCCGAAGCCTACGCTTTGCGATTGATAAAAGAGGCAGAAATGAGCAAAGACGGTGGCCACAAGGACAGCCGGCGGAGCAGTATAGGCAACTACGCGGACCGAGTACGGCAAATGTTCACACCCTCGCACTCGGCCTCGCACCACAAAAAGGGCATCAACAACCTCCCGACCGAAGTCCTGCAACACGTCTTCAACCACCTTGAGTTCTGGGAGTTGGTCCGTTGCCAGCGCGTGTGCAAAACCTGGCACGACCTCGTCCCGGGCGACTCACCGCTTCTTTCAGAAACACTCTACCTGAAGCCATCGCGCAGCCTGCAAATCTACAATCTCGTCCCCACGACGTTTGACTTTGAATTCGACATTTCGCCCCAGAGCATCGAGTCCGGGCCACAGCCCTCGGGCACCCGCTTCTCGACTGGCGTGCGCAACCAAATCTCCATGATGAGACGCTGTCTCGGCCTCATACGGACGAGTCAGGAGATTGTGTTTCATCCCGTGATTATGGATTTCAATACCTGGATCGCGGATGGTGCGCTGGCAGGCAAGAAGCATGGCTCGTGGAGACGCATGTTGGTTTCTATGCCGCCGTTGAGGGAGCTGACGTTGAGGCATGGCAAGAACAGAAGTGTTGTCAAGGTGTTGAAAGCGGCCGAGGGTGATGAGGGGGTTAGGTTGGGAGACTTGTTTGACTGCATGGATGATTGGATGAAGAGATTGATATAAACGGGCGTTGTGCAAGAACTGGAGTTTGGGATCTTGGTTCATTCTTTGTCTTGCTTGGGGGGCGGGGCGGGCTGTTCGTTTCACAGGGTTAGGCGCTCGGAATCATTCACGGTCAAACATGTACTTTAGCGAAAAAAGGTGGTGGGGGTGGGAAGGGGAGTTTAGATTTTGACTTTTCTAATGTATATGAAGATTTATCTTATCCTTTTCTCTAGTTTGATCGTGTTTGGATATACATTGTCATCTTCGTCTTCATCATGCTTTTTCCAAACTCCCCCCGACGTTTACTCTGCCAAATCCCCACAAAAGCCTAAACTGAAACCACGCAACACTGCACTTTTAACACCTCACAACACTGCAACACTACGTTTACAAACTTCCATTCAAACAAGCGCTATATAGAGAGAATCCCAGACAACTTGAACAACAACCACAACAACAAAGCCAACGGGTACACAACATTAGGGCTTGTTGTTGCCCCCTCATCCCAGCAACTTATGACATCATAACCGCGCCGCCCCACCCACCACCCCCATGGCCTTTTCTAAAATAAAAATAAATAAATAATCAACTTTCCGACCCTTGCATGTAGCCGCATTACCGCCCCACAAAATGTATACACGACATGAAGGAAGAATGAAAAATTTACATTGGACCCTTTCGTTACACCAACTTGGTTATTATTATTGTTGTTGTTGTTGTTGTCTGTGGTTGCTGTCTGTGCGGATAATCGGTGAGAAACAGGACGGGAGAGGGAAAGGAAAGAGAGCAAGAAAGAAAGGAAGGAAGACTTGATTCCAAATACTACAAGCATTCAAAGCCTTTCTGGATGTCTACTCTATCTGAAAAAAATCTAGTCAGGGTGGATACCATGTAGGCCATGCGCGTGTATATATATATATGTGTGTGTGTGTGTGTGCATACACATGGTTACACATAGATACACATGGAAAGAAAGTCATCAGCGGTAAAGACTAGAAGAAGAAAAGAAAAAGAATCAATAGAAAAAAAGACGTCTGAAGCTTTCCTCTCCCTCTGCCCCGAAAGCCATCCAAACTCTAATAGTTTGTTTTCGCTTCTTCGCTTCTTCGTTTCTTTGGTTCTTTTGGTTCTACAAGCTAGAATGGTGGGGTTGCGAACGGACTTTACTTTTTTCCCCAATAGTATCTTTTTCCTTGAGTCCCTCCTGTCCTTTTCTTTTTTCAGTAGCTCTGGACACGTGTGGAAATGAATTTGTGTTCGTTGGCTTAAGGGGGAGGGGGGAGGGAATATTTAGTTAGTTTTGATTGGGGACGGCATTTGACTCCGTGCAGGAAGATTAGAAGAGTTAGGAAAACGGGACTGAGTGTCACAGCTAACCCATGATTACGCAACAGTTTGTGAGGTACAGACGTCTACTCCCACTAGTTGCATTTCAATCACGTTCTTTTTTCCACTACCCCAACGACACAAGTTTGGAAGTATTAAATGTTTATATTTCTTCGTCGTCAGCCATGTGCGTCAGCAAGGCAGACGAGGTAACAGGCTCGCCCCAACATTCAGTCCATCAAAAGCTCTCAAAGTCGAACTCTTTGTCTAGCCCTGAGCCGTAATGACTTCCAATCTACACCCGCGACTAATATACAAAGACCTGCGCTCAACCAGAAAACTCCTTGATATCTGTCGTCTTGCCAGGGATAAGAGCCAAGGGCACGATACCTGAGACGTGCATCTCGGGGCCGTAGACGTGCATGTTGAGACCAAGCTCTTGGCCGACGTTCTTGATGTTCTTGAGACCCTCCTGGTAGTTGGGGCCAGCACGACGGATCCAGATCTGGACCTTGTGCTCGATGAGAAGAGGAGCGACTTCTCTCAGAGCGCGGATGACACCCTTGAAAGTTGAAGCGACATTGGTGAAGTTGGCAATACCACCACCGATGAAGAGAACCTTGCCCTCCTCGTGTTGAGGTGCCCTGAGCATGAGGTCGAGGACAGTGCGGGCGTAGTGGAAGGTCTGAGTCTCGGTGGGAGCACCAGAGTACTCACCGTAGTTGGCAAGCTCACTAGCGAAGCCGGCAGAGGCAATGGCATCGGCGTAGACGACTGACGCACCACCACCGGCGACGAGGGTCCAGACACGGCCAGTAGAGTTGAGGATGGTCAGCTTGAGAGAAGCACCAGTCTTAGCATCCATTTCAGCAATGTAAGCCTCCTCCTTGCTCATCTCACGACCAAAAGGCGCCGGGAACTCCATTGGTGGGCCGATATCGATGGTCTGCTTGGTGTCCTTTTGGGGAGCAGCTGGTATGCCGAGAGCCGTTGCGCTGCGAGCAATAGCCCACTTGGCACCGCACTCGAACTCTGCAGTTTGATCGAGCTTGGCGGCAAGATCGAGGAAGTGAACCTCGGCAGACGTCTTGTCCTCATTGGGGATGACAACGAGAGGGTTGATCTCGAGGTAACTATGGCATCAGGTTAGCACCGGGCAGCTTTGTATTGTGCTCGGACAGCTTACGTGAACTGGCAGTCAACGTAGACGGCGTATAACCTCGAGATGAAGTCGACAAGAACGTTGTGGACACCCTCGGGAACCTTCTTCAGCAGGGTAGCGGCGATCTCCTCGTTTGAGGGGTACTCCTTGAGGTCGACAGGGATGAGGAGCTTCTCGGCCTTCTCGTCAACATCGCCAACGTCGACACCACCCTCGTGGGTGAAGAGGATCCAGTCACCCTAAAGCGGAAAGGTTAGTGGTGGTGGATCGGGAAAGGGTGGGCACCAAGGTGGGCAGTAGCGGTAAGGCAGCTGAGAAGAGCCGCAACACCAGGGAAGCGGAGATTTGAAGACGCAGGTACGACGGCGCGATGCAGTAGCACAGCCAGGTTGGCATGTGAAAATGGACGTGCGTATGACACGGGAGTAGGTGCTCTGCAGAAGTGGGTCTGGCATCGTTCCCTTCGCCCGGCCGGCTCGAGACAAAACCAGGAAGTGCGCCCGCGTGTCTGAGCCAACGTCCCGCGCCGCTCGTTCGCTCGCTCGTTCATCCTGCAGCCCTACACTAATGCACCCGCACATGGCGTGGACATGGTCGCGCTTGTCGCCGGCCGCGCGACGACGCACAACGAACATGAAGAGCAGAAACAGAAAAGACGAGGGAAGTGCAAGTGCAAATGGAAGCAAAGAGTGAAGAGGGAAGTGGACATACCTCTCGTACCGAGTTGATGTTGATGTAGTACTCGGTGTCTTGGGGATGGGGGACAAAGGGCTCGACCAAGAACTGCCTCAGGACACCGTCGACAGTCTCGACACGCTGCTCCTTTCCGGCCCGCGCCTCGATCCACTCCCTCGCCTCGGCCCACGTCTTGTTCAGCGCGAGCAGGCCGCTCTTGCCTCGCCTCTTGATGAGCTGGTCTGGCTTTGCAACAAACTTGGAGCCGGGCGTCAGCAGCCACGGGTATGTGGCCTCGGCCTGGTCGAGCACGCCCTTGATGTCCTCATCGGCAGCAAAGTGCAGCGAGGCGAGCTTCGAGGGCGGGTTGTGTGTGGCCGAGGGCGGGAGCGGGGTGGGCTTGATGACGGGGGCACGGGTGAGGTGGTAGTTGAGGATGGCCTTGCCGTCTGCCTCGAGGATGGACTTGGCTGACATTGTGGGGGATGTGGTCAAACTGGCGGTGGTGTGAGTACTGCAATGTCGAGAAGAAGTGGGAGAGCTCGCGGGGAAACAATGGGCTCAAAGAGATATGGAAGACCAGCAATTGTGGCCGAAGGAGCAGGTGGGCTGCTCGGAGGACGACTTCGGAGTTGGTACGGGACGTTATGCGGTGTCCGGACACGCATATGTTCCGGAGAAGCTGATGAGGGGGCCGGCACAAGAAGAGGCAAAAACCAAGGCGGGAGTCGTGCAACGTACCTGTGACTGCTGGGGGGGCTGGACAATGGGGGATGGGGGGAAAAAGGAGGAGGGGAGATTGCTGGCAACACTTGAGCTGGCAGACGGCTTGGGAGGGAAACTCGAGAAGCGGTCTGCTGTTTTTTCTTGCGTGTTGAGCTTGGGATCGCGGGCGCAGATGCAGGGCTAAGGCACTGGTCCCGCTGTCGGCCTATCACGGCACGGGTCACGGGCCAGGGGCAGAGGCACAACGGATGGTCGTCGCGCCCCCCGCAGCAAGATATCAACAAGACGAAAACAGATATTGCAGCGGGCATTGGGCCAATTCGCCATGTCTACAACGCGGTCACACGGGCATTGAGAGGCACCCTCTGCTGCATTGTCACCACTGCCCCGACTCCGAGGCGCGGCAGGCGACGGCGGTGCAAGACATTCGGGTCCCCGTTCACCGCTCGGGGTATTGGGCTAGCGCCACCTGCATTTAGTCGACGGTGCAGGGGAATCTCCAGCTCAACGCCGCCAAAAGTAAGGGCCCCAAACGTCGGAAAGAATCGCTTTTCCCCTCTTTCGCAGCTCGCAAACCCTCTCCTGTATCATCCAAGTCTCCTTCCTGCTCAGCCCTCAGCCCGGCATTGCAACCATAAGGTACGTCTGCCCTCTCCCCGCGTCCTGGCCGAGATCCATGCCCACCTGCTGCTCGTGCGTGCCTGTTCCAGCCAGCTGCAGCAGTGTTTTCACATCGGACGAGCACTCACGTCAGCCTGCCAGCTTGCGCTCAATTGATTGTCCGCAGCCCCGACACCGTCCTGCTCGACTTCACAACTGACCTGCCTGCCCCCAACACAGGAATTTCAAGCCCCGAACACACGCCTGACGCACACATACACGGCCACCACCATGTCCTCCACCGCGCCAGCAAAGGGGAGCGAAGGCCTCTCGGCCAACGACAATATCCGCCGTTTTGCTGCCCCCAGCCGGCCATTGTCCCCTACCGCCGCCCACACACTCTTCCACCCCAAGACACGATGCTTCGTCTAGTAAGAGGATCCCACCACTACACACACATACACACAAACACAAACACGGACAATGCTCTAACAAGATGCCAACAGCGGACTGCAGCCCCGTGCTGTCCAGGGCATGCTCGACTTCGACTTCATCTGCAAGCGAAAGACGCCCTCGGTCGCCGGTATCATCTACACATTCGGCGGTCAGTTTGTCAGCAAAATGTGCGTGCCAGGCAACATCCAAACCTTGGACAAGTGTGATTCTGACAACATGCAGGTACTGGGGAACTAGCGAGACCCTGCTTCCCGTCTACCAGACTGTGGAGAAGGCCGTGGGCAAGCACAACGACGTTGACACTGTTGTCAACTTCGCCTCGTCGCGTTCCGTCTACCAATCCACCATGGAGTTGATGGAATTCCCTCAGATCAAGTGCATTGCCATCATTGCTGAGGGTGTACCCGAGCGAGTGAGTGTGCTCAATTGCGAATCCTACAACTTCGCAACCGTCATTCTGACTTGTGCTAGCGTGCCCGTGAGATTCTCCACGTCGCCCAGAAGAAGGGCATCACCATCATCGGTCCCGCTACCGTCGGTGGCATTAAGCCCGGCGCGTTCAAGATCGGCAACACCGGTGGTATGATGGACAACATTGTCGCCTCCAAGCTCTACCGCCCCGGTTCCGTCTCCTACGTCTCAAAGTCCGGTGGTATGTCCAACGAGCTGAACAACATCATCGCAAACACTACCGATGGTGTGCTCGAGGGTGTTGCCATTGGTGGTGACAGATACCCCGGTACCACCTTCATCGACCACGTTCTCCGATACCAGTCCGACCCCGACTGCAAGGTCATCGTACTGCTCGGCGAGGTTGGTGGTGTTGAGGAGTACCGTGTCATCGAGGCTGTAAAGTCTGGCCAGGTCACCAAGCCCATTGTTGCCTGGGCTATTGGTACCGTTGCTGGTATGCTCAAGACCGAGGTACAGTTCGGACACGCTGGTTCTTTTGCCAACTCTCAGCTCGAGACTGCGGCAACCAAGAACAAGACCATGAGGGAAGCTGGTATCTACGTACCAGAGACCTTTGAGGAGATGCCCGGAACTCTTGCCCAGGTCTACCAGAAGCTGGTCAAGGACGGCACCATCAAGCCCAAGCCCGAGCCTGTTGTTCCCAAGATCCCCATTGACTACTCATGGGCACAAGAGCTTGGTCTCATCCGAAAGCCTGCTGCTTTCATCTCCACCATTTCCGACGACCGTGGCCAAGAGCTTCTGTACGCTGGTATGCCCATCTCCGATGTCTTCAGGGAGGAGATTGGAATCGGCGGTGTCATGTCACTGCTCTGGTTCCGTCGCCGTCTGCCCAACTACGCTAGCCGCTTCCTCGAGATGGTCCTCATGTTGACTGCCGATCACGGTCCAGCTGTGTCTGGTGCTATGAACACCATCATCACTACCCGTGCTGGCAAGGATCTCATCAGTGCTTTGGTCTCTGGTCTGTTGACCATCGGTTCGCGCTTCGGTGGTGCGCTCGACGGTGCCGCTGAGGAGTTCAGCAAGGCGTTCGACAAGGGTCTCAGCCCTCGTGACTTTGTTGACACGATGAGGAAGGAGAACAAGCTGAGTAAGTAGCCTTGAGGGTGTTTGAAATTGCAATCGCTAACATACCCTTTAGTCCCTGGTATTGGCCATAGGATCAAGTCCCGCAACAACCCCGATCTCCGTGTCGAACTTGTCAAGGAGTACGTCAAGAAGAACTTCCCCAGCACCAAGCTCCTCGACTATGCGCTCGCTGTCGAGTCTGTGACAACATCCAAGAAAGACAACCTGATTCTCAACGTTGACGGTTGCATTGCTGTCTGCTTCGTTGATCTCGTTCGCAACGGTGGTGCCTTCTCCAATGAGGAGGCTGAAGACTACCTGAAGATGGGTGTCCTCAACGGTCTCTTCGTCCTCGGCCGAAGCATCGGTTTGATTGCCCATTTCCTTGACCAGAAGAGGCTGCGTACTGGACTTTACAGGCATCCCTGGGATGACATTACCTACCTCCTGCCCTCGCTGGCTGGAGGTGCGCCTGGCTCCGAGGGCCGTGTTGAGGTCACTTTGTAGAGCTATGATTGGAGGAATGACAAGGGTATATATCCTGTCCTAGTCGCTTGATGGCGGACATGAACAGGCGTTTAGTGCGTGGTAGACAAAGGTCTCCCACTGCCTCGTAGGGCCATTGTAGCAACACCCGCCCGCCGTTGGCGGAGATAGATTATTTAATGTCAAACGAACAAACAACGTGATTTCCATATGCCGAGTTGGCCGGGTTGACGCATGGATGCGACGGCTGTAAATTTTTCCGCGTGGGAGGGCTGACTGTAATGTTGTGGTTGATGCCGAGGTATCAAGCCTTATGTACAACGAAACAAGCCTTTAACAGACCACATCTTCTTTTCCAGTCCCACTTGTAAAGACCATGGTACTTTGGCATGAATTGCATGAATAACGTCATGTACTGGCGTAGATCCGAAAGGATGAATGCAGGTACATTTAGCTACCAGCCGGCCCGCAGCACCTGAGCAAGCCATTGCATCATGTCGACTTGTCCCTGAGAATACGCCATTTCTTCATTACATTGACCGGTATATCGGTGAAGAGCTCGGGAAGTGTTAGGGTGCTATATACTAGCTATATATAGTATGGTGGCCAATACCTCTGAGAAAGACTTTTCCAAAGGATCAATCACAGTTATGGCCTGGCGTCGGTCTACAACCCCACTATACAGTGCCTCCCAGCCGTCTCGTATATAGACATGGTTCGACACGCAAGTCTCATCATCACGGTATCCACCTTGGGCGCCTTCTATTCCGATGCCGTGCGGTTACAGCGAGATGAAACCCTTCGTGGATACAATCGTGAAACCCGCGCGGCACCGCACGACAACGGCTTCATCAGCGCTTCTTCGCTTACGAAGTCGTGGAGAGAAATGCCATAGCTTCAGGCGACTTGCATGCCACCACATCCAATGGTACAGCGCGTAAGTTGGTGTAAGCCTATCCCGTGCAGCCTATACGTTGAGGCCGCCTGCCGCTCTCGCTTTGGGGGGCCACGGACCTTGGGCCCTTTTGTACAGCGTCTAAACTCGTTAGCTACATTTCTGCCTTGGGAAGAGTCATGGGTAGCTAGCTGTATGCGAGTTTCCATTTTGAATAAATAGATATGTAGTTCCGTACTGCCGGTCATGTTAAGCCTTGTTGTTGGTGTTTCCGTAACCAGCAAAGCAGCATTTTGTTTTTCTCCTCTTCTTCTTTTGTTCTGGTGATTTGAGGTACGCCCATAGTATCTCTCTCCAACCATGTTTATACACATGTCGATTGCAGCCATGGCTTCATCAGCCTGGCTTGTTGGTGCGCAGAATTCAGTGGATAGTGGTTTGTATCATCCACACGCGGCTTTCGCCTTTGTACGCACTGGAGAGCGAACGCCCATCCTTCGCAACAATACCCAGAGACTCACGGCGTTGGGCGCCAATCAAATGTACACACTGGGTCAAAACTTCAGAGCGAGATACATTGCTGGCGAGAAAGCCAGCGCGCTGGGGATCCAAAGAATTTCGGGATTGTCGACCGATATTCTGAACAACGATCAGGTCCAGGTTCAGACGCTGGACAAAGCCTACCTTGTATCTTCGGCCCAGGCATTCATGCAAGGATTGTATCCTCCACATGGTATTGCCAATGGCACGGGAGATGTGACTGGAATTCTTGCAGATGGCACATCAGTCGACTACCCACTCAATGGCTACCAGTACGCCGACATTCAAGCTGCCAGTCCAGCCGACCCGGATTCCATATACATTAGTGGCGACGCAAACTGCCCCACGGCACAGCAAGCCGCCTTGAGGTATTTTACTACCAATGAGTTCGAGCAGACGAGAACAGCAAACAAGGAGCTGTATCAGAGCTTGAAGCTGGATTGGTTTGAGGGCAACATGAAGCCATTCAACTTGTATGTATAACAAAAAGTCACGAGAGACCAAAAAAATAGGGGGGAAGTGAAAAAAAATTTGCTGACATTTCTTTACCAGAGACTACATCAACGCGCTCGAAATAGCGGATTACATGTCCTACCAATACATGCACAACTCCAGCATCCACGACATGTTCGCCAACGATACCGGATATACTGGCGTCTACGACAAACTCCGCTACCTAGCTGACGAAGAGGCATGGCACCTATACGGCAACACCTCTTCGTCTGATGGCGACGCCGACAACCAAGCCATGGGCGGTAAAACGCTCGCAGCTTCGATCCTAAACACCTTTTCCCAGCGCGTTGCCAACCCCAACCCCAGTCTCGACACTGCTCCACCGTCGTCATACCCGCTGAGCTTCTACTTTGGCGAGCAAGACGCCATGATGAGTCTGATGTCACTTCTGAAGCTCGACTCCCAGTCCCGCTACTTCAAATCCATCCCTCCCTACGCCTCATCCATGGTCTTTGAGCTCTTCAGCAGAGGCAGCAGCGCCGCGTTCCCCACCGATGCTTCTAACCTCTGGGTCCGCTTCTCCTTCCACAACGGCACCGACAATGACAAGGACGCCGACCAGCTGACCCAATACCCCATGTTCAACAGCGGGCCGTCGACGGCAGATATGCCGTGGCCGGAGTTTGAAAACATGTTTGGTGGGATTGCGATGAGGAGTATTGCAGATTGGTGCAAGGCATGCAGCAGTGCTAGTATCTTTTGCCATGGCGTCCAAGGCAGCGACGCCACGGGCCCTGTTCGCTCTGGACAAGACAAGCAAACGGGGAGAAATAAGGGGGCGGTGTCTCCTGTTGTGGGAGGCGTCATTGGTGCCATTGTCGCTCTCGTGGTCGCGGGCCTCCTCTTTGCTCTCGCCATGCTACTCGCCGGCATCCGCTTCCACCGCGCCGACAATGCAAAGCAGAAAAAGTGCTCGCTTGGCGGCTTCAAGGCCTCGGCCAGACTGGCCTCCTCGGATCCCAATGTCAGGCTAGCGGGCAACGGCGCTGGAGTGGCAGGCGAGCGTGGTGGTCGTGGCAGAAAAGGACATGAGCGCGTCGACAGTTGGGAGTTGGCACAAAAGGAGTTTGGCAAGGATGTGGGCGATGATGCTAGCCCGAGGAGTAGCTTTGGTGGCATCGATGCTGTTGCTACCGGTAGACCTGTCCAGGCACATGACCGCGTTTGAGCACGGGTTGACCTGTTGAACTCTGGTTGGTTGTGAGATGTAATGACGATGACGATGATGCGAGAACTTTCTGTAGTCGTTCGATACCCGGCTCTCTTTCCAAGGCCCATTGATTTTGGATACGAGACTTATGGTTGAGGTACATATATAGATACACATGTAGATACACATACTTGGACAGTGGATTGAAAAGATGGACGCGTGTATTGTAATGTTATAAGAGAGGCATCTAGCCACTATGCCGAGCATATTTCAATCGCTTTCGTTTGCAAGTCATGCCCTCGGACTAGGCTGCCTAAGAACGCCAGATAAATGCAGATAATAAAAGCAAGACCATGTGCCGAAGCCATAAGATGGACATTTTCCTCTTCTCGTGATCGTAACAAATCGCCCATATTATCCACAATGAAGGGAGGGAAAGAAAGAGAAAAAAAAAGGAAAAGCAACTATACATGATATCCTTGCTCATCTCAGCAGTTGTCCTGCTAATCCCATTGCCACTCCTGCCGTCATCCAGTAGCCTGCACACTGCGCCCTCGCTGCGGCATTTCCTGCACCCGCCCCGTCAAATCGTGCACATGCCTCGACAGTCAGCTGGGAGCAGCCCAGACTGCTGAGACTCGAGCAGATGCTTTGCGCAGACTGAATGCCCACGCTGGGAACCGCGGTAATCGTGGCCCCGCCATTCGGGGCCGATATGGTTACGCCGACCGCACCGTTTGCTAGAGCAGCCGTGCATTTTGCAGCATCATTTTGACAGCTTGTATAAGCGGACGAGCAGGCAGCTGCGTTGGTGTAAGTCGTCGGTATGTACGGAAAAGGGTAGAATTGGTTCTGTACCGTGCTGCCGTGGTTTGCGCCGTTGGTCTGCTGCACGAACGGGCGATCGGTTGTGGTAGAGGCAATGACAAAGGGGACTGTCGATGTGCCCGTGGGGTTGGCCGTGGGCATGGCAATCGCTCCTGTACAGGCGGCGCCCTGGGGACAGCAGGCTACCTGACCCCTTTGGTCGGCTGAGCAGACGGCTGTTCGCGGGCAGCAGACGCCTGGCGCGCCCAGATTGGCGCAGGCAAAGTACGAGTTTGCGCAGTTGTTGCCCTGCCTCTTGAAGAGTTCGAGGCTGTCGTCGGCGGGCGATTTGTCCATTGCTTCGTATGCGTCGGGCTGAAGTGCGACGGCGGCTGGTTCGAAATCGGCAAAGACATCGGGGGCTGCGAGCGCGGCGAGCGGCGCAAGCAGTAAGGCGGAGACAAAGGTGCGCATTGTCGAGATATGAATGTCTGATTAGGTTTCGGTGTGGTCTGTACTAGCACAGGCACAAGGTATGCGGCTTGCGCCGGGAATGTCTTGATGTCGTACGGGGCCGATTTGTTGGGATGGCCGTCGTCGGTTGATCAAGATGGCGGTGGAGCTGAGAAAGCGTGTTGTTGTGAGCGCGATATGCGTCAATTAGTCGCCTACAGGTAATAGGCACAGCAAGTCGTTCGCTCGCAGATTGTACGTTCTTGTCAGTGTCGAGGTGTAGAGTGGTATGGAAGCCAGTGCGGCTGTGTTGTGTTGCGTGGGCAACCGCACGGACATGGGTGACGTTCTCGATCCTTCGTCTCTAGACTAGGTACAATCCGTAGGCACAGTTGGAAAAAAAAAACCCCCCTACCATGCCAACACACGCTTTATTCTAAGCACCATGCCCAACCTCGACTTTTGAAGAATTAACTGAAGGCTGCAGCCGCATTTCGCACCCTAAGCCTCTCGAATGAAAACGCCCAACTCGGACGAAAAACCCTGAGCAAACGTGGAGCTATTCAGCAACCGCAACGACACAGAGCCTTAAGGGAACCTAGAAGGAAGGCATGTATGTATCTGTAGGCTCTAGAAGAGGTGCCTAGGTACACTTGTGCCAAGCTCCCGATGATGACGCGCACGTCCGGTGGCTCGGTACTGCCCTAGTGGACGCCAATTCCTGGTTGAGCTGACTGGAGCAGTCGTAGAGAGAACAAGATAGTAAAGGATGAGTCGAAGTGAGTTGGTTGTATGCTAGTAGCCAAGTCACTGCCTGACCAACAAAAAGATACATCAGCTAGAATAACTTCTCAACTGTTCAGTATTTTGTTCCCACAGATTTACCTTTGAATTGCTCCTAACCAATTTCACACAGTTGTTACTAATATACACCGAGCAATCTCAGCTTTTGTTTGGTTTAAAGATGCCTGCTATACGTCTGACTGTCGGTTTGAATACGAAGCAGTCGGAAAAGGCACCAATCGTTGTTCCTGCTTCTGCATCGCCGGACCCCGCAGCCCCGTCATCTATCCGGACGCTAGTACTCAAGACGGCGCAATCAAAGCTGCGCCTTAAGAAGCCGACACGCGTCTTTGTTGGCCATACAGGTCAAGAGCTCTTGACTGACAAAGATTGGAAGACCAGCATTGGAAATGACGTTATTCTACTTGTATCCTCGGGCGAGGCATACGTAGGCGTCAAGAGGGTATCCAGCGTGCATGGTAAGCAGCACCGTAGTTTGAGCAGGTTTGCGCTCAATATCCGTACCAGTCTTGTGTGGCAAAGAACCAACTACTAAAATCCTATAACAGAAGAAGCGAACCCTGACTGTCCAGTTGAGCTCCTCGCATCCAAAGCGCCCGTAGAGTCGCTTTCAGTCACACAACTTACTACCACCGCCCATACACTGCCAGGTATCGTACATGCTGTCGGCCAACCTGACCTCCACCCAGGGACAAAGTTTCCCATTGGTGCGGTGTTTGCATCGAAGAAATGGATCCATCCGCCTTTGATTGGGGGCGATATTGGCTGTGGCATGGCCTGGTACAAGACTACACTCTCTCGCAAGCAAGTTGAAGGCGACAAGGGAAAGAAGGTTGCTGAGAAGCTTCGTGGACTTGAGGGAGTATGGCGGACCCCAGCATACCGACAGGTCTGGCTTTTTGACGAACAACAGCGTGACTGCTCCGCAGGTGAACAGTGGGATGACACACTGGGCACCATCGGCGCAGGAAATCACTTCGCTGAGCTTCAGGTCGTCGAAGCGTCATCACTTGGCAAGCTAGGAAACGGACTCGAGGAGGAGGATGTAATTCTTCTCGTCCATTCAGGATCCCGGGGATACGGTAGTAGTGTGCTTAAAAGGTACACAACAGAGACACGCACCAGCTTGCAGGAGGACAGTGCCGATGCGATCGAGTACATGAAAGAGCACGACAAAGCTTGCCAGTGGGCAAAGGCGAACCGGGACCTGATCGCTCTACGATTCCTTTCCTGTCTTGAACCAGGTAATGAGTGCTGGAGGTTGGGTAACGCCAACGCTGCAGACTTTGGGGAAGAAAGTGCCCAGATGATTGGAATCGCGAAGATGGCATTGCAACAGCGCAAAGTCGTCGACATCTGGCACAATAATATTGAGCGTGTGCCCTGGCCTCCGACATGGCCTTCTCCGACCGAGCTAGATGCTACATCTGGCATCTCCGAAACAGCGGACAAACTGAAATTCCACGATGGAGTATCTGCACGGGAACATGTGTATATCCACCGAAAGGGAGCAGCACCAACTCAGAGCCCGACGACTCGAGTGCCGCTCAGCATCCTTCCACTTCCTGGATCACGGGGCACACCGACTCTTATCCTTCAGCCCACCTTCTCGGCCTCTACCTCGTGGGGGCTGAAGAACGGACTTTCTCTCGCGCATGGTGCAGGCCGAGCGATGTCTCGCACCAAGGCTCTGTCAACGTTGGGGCAGAAGTACAAGGACCAGAACATACTTGAACCACGGTCGTCTGACCCGGAAGGAACCTGGGTTATCTGCGATGAGAAGGACGTCGTGTTTGAGGAGGCCCCGGAGGCGTACAAGGACGTCGAGGCAGTCGGCCAAGATCTAGCAGACGCCGGTGCAGCGAATATTGTCGGCTGGTGTCGGGCTAGAATCAGCTACAAGGTTAGGAAGGAGAGGTGCTGAGACTGTGGATTGAGTTGGAATGTGCCGGCATCGGTGCAGTAAGATTTGGTCGGATGGAACGGCATCACAGCCAGCTGCACCGTCATGGATGAGACACAGGCCGAGCATGTGCGGGAGATGGCAATGGCACCCAATCAGAAACTGGCGGTAACAAAGCACTTTGGTCGGAATTGCCAATGCGGCACGTCTCCAAGATGCGGCAGCAATGCCGATGTTGGTAGATTAGTCTGCGTCAAGTAGGGTGCGCCACACCGTCTCTCGCAAAATGGCCATCATTTGCAATTCAATATCCTGTGACCCCTTGATATCCCACTTCATTTGCATCCGCCTGTGCCGCGTGCCGTGTAACCTGGTCAGTTTGGGGACATCAAACCCGTGCCTCAGAGCGAAGAAGTGCGGTGGACAAGGTGCAACACCTGCCACGGCTTGTCAGCGGCTAGGCGGAGCATTGTGGCCGGGCTGTGGGGGGTTTTTCTTCTTCGCGCGCCTCAGGAACTCGGATCCGCTCGTTGCGTGGGCCTTGGTCGAAACGGCAAAGAGGGCAGGGCGAGATATTTGAGAGTTTAAGGCTCGGCTAGCGGGTAAGGTGCAACGTGCAAGCGCTATGCCGCCAGTGTATGGGGTAAATTTGGATCTGTACAAAAGAGCTAGGGTGGCAGTAGGCGAAGCTTGGTATGCCGCCTGGCGCGGGATGACGCCCTCCAGGCATGCGCGAAACGGCAACAACAAAAGTGTTGGCACCGGCCATGTGAGTTTGCGACAAAAAAGCCGCACTGCAGCTGAATGCTCTGCAAGCTCTGCATCACATGTCTTCTGGGCGGAGGCTGACGGCCACCAGCCTCTGCGATTTTTTTTATGCAAGCGTCTGGCTCTGGAGTTGCTGTAGTCGCTCTCCTAGTCAGCCCCCAGGCGCAGGAACAAGGCCAGCCCCCACAATGATTGGCCGTCAAAGCGCCTATTTGTTTGCATGTTTCGAAACGGCGAGGGGTGCGTGCGTCTTAGCGCATTCACCACCACTGAACCAGGCCAAGTTTCAAGGTAAACGTGCTGTCTTTTCGACCTTGTGCTCCAATTGCAGTGTGCCAGGTAGACCAACGGTGCGAGCTTGCCATGGCGCTGCAGGTGCCGTTTGCCTGGACAGTGGTGGGGGGGGAACGACTGTCTGCCATAGCCTCTAATTGTGTGCCACCCCAACCACCGAGTGCCTGCTGCGCCTCTACCCAGCAGCCGACTATATAGTGCTTACTACTGCCGCATCTCTGTCCAGGAAGCATCCCATCTTCACTGCTCCCACCACAGCCCATCGTTTGCTGTTGTGTTGGAATTCGGATTTCTACTCGGTAAGTTCAATTCTTGTCACCGTTTGCGCCTTCCCTCTCCTGCTAGTGTGACGTTGTCCGTTTGCATGACCGTCACGAGGAAAGTGCGACCGCCCAAGTCTCCCCAACACACACACGCACGTGAATTGCCTCGGGTCGTATAAACACCTCAGGCACCTCACCTTCCACTCTCTGCTTTCCACACTCCTCTTGCCCTCCTTTGCTAAGCAATTTCCACAGTCGATTTGCCCAGGCCCATTCTTTCCCAGAAACCAAACACTACACTCGACATGCTCTTCTCAACCATTACTCTTCTTGCCGCGGCCGCAGCCGTCGGCGCCCAGTCCACTTCTGCTCCCCTCATCTCCAACAACCCTTATAACGCCAGGTACCGGGCTCAGCTCACACCAAAGGCCGGCAACAACCTGTCCGTCACCATGGAGGGCACTTCGACGCCTGACGGCAACGGTGTCAAGTTCGCCATTGCCTTCAACGGACTGCCTGAAGCCGAGGGTCCCTTCACCTACCACATCCACGCCAAGCCCGTCCCCGCCGATGGCAACTGCACGGGCACTGGCGCCCACTTGGACCCGTACAACCGCGGCGAGATAACCGCATGCGATGCCTCCAAGCCCGAGACATGTCAGACTGGTGACCTGGCGGGAAAGCACGGCAAGATCACTACTGCACAGTTCGCAACCGAGTACGTTGACATGTACTTGGCTACCAATCCCGCAGACCCATCCTACGTAAGTTTTATGCTGAGCCTTTGGAGCCGAGCTATCCATCTAACACGACCCAGTTCGGAAACCTCTCTTTCGTTGTTCATCTCCCCAACAAGACGCGCATTGGCTGTGCAAACTTCACCATGGTCAGCGCTGGTGTAGCTCTCCCCCCGACATCCTCGGGCGCAGGCTACCCTGCCGCCTCTCCCTCCACCCTGCCTGCAGGCTTGCCTCAGTCCAACACTACTACCCTCCTTCCCTCGGGTACCACGGGTCTTCCCATGCCTCCTAGCTCGGCCACTGCATCAGCACCAGCTGAGTTCACTGGCGCTGCCACCAAGATTGCTGGAGGTGCAGGTGCCCTACTCGTCGCTGCCGTCGCTCTGGTCTTGTAGACGACGTGACTTGGCTTGGGCAAACACCGAGTCCACGGACAATTGTTCCAAGCGACTTTTTTTTTCCTTCTTCTTCTTCTTTCTTCTTGATACCAGATAGGCACAAAAGTGCCCAACTTCTTTTCTTCGGCTTGTAGCGGATTTTAATCATGGGGACTATTTTGACCTGTATATAGATATATATGGGAATCATCACTTCATGGCACTGACATGGAGGATAAACGATGGGAACGAGGATGGATTACGTATCAGAATTGCCAATCTAATCGATATGCACATCTTTCTTGACTTGCAAAGGCTCGCCTAGTGACGATATTCAGGCACCATGTCTGCTTGTAGCGCGTGACTGCTGTCACGGGCATGTTGTTAGTAATACTCACGTGTCTCACCTTGAACTCTACATTGATAAATTCCAAGATTAGTCACCAAAAGGAGAAACCAGTCTCTGGCAGCACAACTCAAAGTCATCTCCAACGATATCTGAGTTTTGTTCGGTTTTGTCAAGTCAATTCATCACTCAAGTCATTCAAACAACCGAGTAGGTAGGCTGCTCAGACGCACTGTCCAAGCCAGCCAAACTCTTTCATGTCAAGTCATTTACACTTGTACTGTATGAGGGGTATCATTTCCATCTCAACTCATGATGCTTGCAAGCCATGTCTCGTCTCCCCTGATCAGTACTCCGCCAGACATGCGAAGCTGATCATCCCCACGCCGTCTCAGACCAGCATCCCTCCAGACAAAAGGAAGCTGATCCTACGCGTTACTCTACTACTACTACTCCTCCTCGCTATCTGGCTCTTCAACGTTGGGAGACTTCTTGAACTTGGGCTTGTCTTCGGCAAGCGAGATTTCCAGCCTACGCCGAGCATACGACTTGCCCTGGTAGTCCTTCATAAAGTTCTCGGCAGACTCGAACTCGCGGAAACGAACCGTGATGATGCCCTCGGGCTCCCGGTCATACAGCGTACAGTTCGTCACCTCGCCGTACTTTGCGCCTGCCTCACGGAAGTCCTCCTTGATGTCCAGGATAGCTTCATCGTCCTCCTCAAGTTCCTTCAACGTGAAGACGTGCTTGACAATAGCAATCTTGGCCCACTTGTTCTTCTTGGGCGCAAATGCCTCGGCAACTTCTTCTTCATTGTCAGACCACTCGTTGAGTTTACTATACCATTATTAGCAACCATACGAGCATTGGACAGCACAAGCCACTCACCGGTTCAGCTCCTGGCGGTTACGTTCAGATGCTTTCCTGTCCTTACGGGTTAGCTTCGACGCAATCTTCTCTCCATCCTTCTCTTTCTTGTGTTCGAGCTTGGCGGCTTCGACTCGGATGGTGCCGGTGCTGTAATCGCCGGGCCGAAGAACGTAGTCGTCCATGACCTTGATGGCATTAACAATGGCCTCTTTCTTGAAGTAGACAATCATCGCGTTGCCCGTGAATTCGCCAGTCTCCTCGTCGTTGTACATCTTGATACGTGGCTGGCCGTCGGCACCCTTGTCGATGATACCGAACCTAGAGAACTCATCCTCAAGCTCCTTGGACGTGGTATCGGGAGGCAGGTTGGTGATCCAGATGGCCTTGTTCTCCATAACCTTGGCCTTCTTCTTGATCTGTATCGTGTCAGCACGTGGCCTGTGTAGAGCGTGGGCTGTGCTTCTCACCTCTGGTTCCTTGGTAGACTTGCGCTTCTTGGTGTTGGGTGCAGACTGATCGTCAGGCTGGCGTGTATCAGAGGCAGGCGACTGAGACCGACGGCCTTGGCCCATCTCCTCCATGAAATCTTCGAGGTCACTCATTTTGGCTGATGATGACGTTGGAATCGAGCGTAGGCAGAGCGGGGGGGATGCACCTAGGCTCGGGTGGTACAGGTGCCTTCTGAGAGCGGCCTGCTCCGAATGGACTCGAGAAGCGCTATGTGATCTTGGTGCAAGCCAAAAGCCCAGTGCAGCCCTGTCTTGGATACAGCGAGCTTGGTGTGTTGCCGGCAGAAAAGTTAGGCGGTGTAGTGTGGGATCAACGCGCTGTTGACACGCTACGGCACAACAATGTTCCGGTCCCGATGCTGGTGGCGGTGTCGTGGTTTTGCCGAGGCTGGCTGGAGGCCTTTCAAGCCTCTGGGAGTGATGAGAACAACTTGCGTGGTCGCTGTTGGATACGCCATGTTTCGTTAGTCTTTCTGAAGGGCAAGCCTCCTACTGCCGCCATGCTCGTTCAGAGGGCGCGGAAGGACCTACACAGCGCTGGGCGAAATGTATAGGGACGCGGGGGTCGATGGGATGCCAGTTTTGGATGGATCGTTGTCGTGAGGTTTGGTGCGGAGAATGAAGGAGGATCGATAGAGGCAGGGAGCGATCATGCACAACGCCGAACGCTTCGGGCTTTGGCTAGTGCGAAGCTCCAGCTGCCCTACCTAGCTGCCCGATCGCCAGCCCCGCATGTGTCGTCTCAGGGATCAGGCACTACCTCCCAATTAGGCTCCATGTGCGCTAAACCGGACATCCGAAGCATTCAGCGTAGGACACACGAGACCTCCTACGCATCGACAAACTTTCTTGTTTACTGCGCCCCCACATTGACCGGATATATATATAAGCAGAATATGTAGCCGTCGGAGCTTGGTAATACTCGCTCTCTTGTTCGCACGCTCTGCACACCACACTGATACCATGTCTTTAGTCGATATCCTCCTCAGACCCAACATGCGGGACCCTCTCCCGGCCCCATCACTGCTCGTGCAGGCCAGTAAACCTTTCGCAGACAAGCTGGGCTTGAGCACGCTCCCTTACCACGTCCACGAGGCCCTCCTCGGCTTTTTAGGATACCACTTCATCCTCTACGTACTTTCGCCAACTGTTTCGCGCCTCCTCATCCCAAAGATTTATGCCGGTTTCAACAGGCGCACGCAATTGAACTGGGACATCCACTGGGTTTCCCTGATCCAGTCACTATTCATATGCGCCGCCGCACTATGGGTAATCTTCAAGGATGAGCAGAGGCACGAGATGGACTGGAGGGGCAGACTGTGGGGCTACACCCCGGCGAGTGGCATGGTCCAAGGCTTTGCGGCTGGATACTTCCTGTGGGATCTCCAGATCTCCACCCAGTACATCAGCATCGCTGGAGTCAGCTCGCTGATTCATGCGATCGGCGCTCTGGCCGTGACCTGTATTGGCTTTGTAGGTTTCAAAGACTACCCCCCCGCAATCGCATACGCTGACTTTCTGTTAGAAACCGTTTGGAAACTACTATGGTCTCTCCTTCGTCCTCTATGAACTATCCACTCCCTTCCTCAACGTCCACTGGTTTTGCGACAAGCTTGGAATGACTGGGTCGAAGTTACAACTCTACAACGGTATCGCACTCCTTGTAACTTTTTTTGGCTGCCGCATCGTATGGGGTACATACCAGTCCATCATGATCTACTCGGACATTTACAAAGCGTTGACGATCCCGCAAGCCCAGCTCATGGGGTCGATGTTTGAGACTGAGAAATGCGGTGGAAACACAAACAGCAGCATGGGACTTGACGAATCTGGAAGCTGTGCAACTGGCGACCTGCCCATGTGGCTGGTGTGCGTGTACCTGGTCGGGAACACGGCACTGAGCATGCTGAACTTTTTCTGGTTCACGCAGATGGTCAAGGCCGTGAGGAAGAGGTTCGTGCCAGCGGAAGAGACTCCGGCAAAAAAGGCGCAGTGAGGCCTATCTTGAGAGATGAGACATACGACGATAATGGCAGAATAATGGCAGATGTGGTGTTTTGGAAAGGTGTTATTTGGGCTATCTGATGGGATATAAAGGACTGGCCGGCAGAGTGATACCCACCATCGTTTTATTTTCTTCATGTAAACGTACACATAGGACGAAATGCAACTGCTTTTCTTTAAGAATCGAGACAGAAAGTATTGAAAATGCCATTACGAAACTATACACGGAATATGATCAAGCGGCCTCACATGCTTCATACCTCCCAATTTCATCATAACTTAGGGCCACTTCCAGTGCTCATCTTGCCCACCTCTTCCCTGAGTACCTTTCTCATCTCCCCCGCCATCTTTGAGCCTTCTTCATCATCCAGATCATCGCGCTGACCGCGCCCAAACATTGTCCAGCTCTTGTTCTTGATTTCCGGCATCGTCTCTGGGCGTGGTATAATGTGGAAGTGTACATGTGGTACTACCTGCGCGGCTCTTGCTCCTACAGGGCGTTAAAAGACTAGAAACTTGTGGGACTGACAAAGAGATCAATAACACCAAGGTTTTGCGGTGCTATTGAAACAGCATATGAAGTGACATGGGAGATTGTGTAACACATGTTAACATAAAAAGCGTATAGCATACGAAACGTATTTGGAGAAAAAAAAAGCCGACTCGAACGGGATTGATTTTTTTTTTGGGGGGGGGGGAGATAAACTGACCGTTATTTTGTACGATATTGTAATCTGTCACACCTGTTACTTTGGCCACGGTTCGCGCCAATAAAGGTAGCCAAAACCCTTGTTCGCTGTTAGCCACATACCCACTCTCTCTCTTTCCACTATAAACCCATCAAAAGTCCAAAACATGGGTAGGAACAAAACAAACTCACCAATCTCCCTACTCTCCACAGCACCCATGTCCGCAACCTTTACTTTATGCTGTCGCGTCGTAACAAGTAAATGGCCTAAATCCTCGCACTTGATTAGTGTCTGTATAATCTCCTGCAATTCTTCGTTCTCCAAACCCAAAAGAAAAAGGAAGGAAAGAAAAAAAACTCACCACCGGTCATGGGAAGAATATCCAAAAAAGCAACAACATCCCGACTTCTCAGCACCACAAAACTACTCGGGCTCGTCTTTTCCGGCGCACTCTCGGCATCGTCTGGTATACACGACGCCAACTCTACACTCTTACTGTTACTACTACTACTAGCATTATCATTACTACTACTTGTCCATAGCTGCAGTGAGCTTTCCGCTCGACTTGGAAAGGGAAATGCAGCAGCAATGTTGCAAAAAGGACATGTTTCCGGTGGGTAGTGAAGATCGGTTTCCTGCATGGCGTATGTGGTGTGGTTGTTGTTGTTGTTGTTGTTTGGCTCGAGTAAAGTAAACGGTAACCGTCTATTTGTGGATATTATAAAGATGATGACCCACCAGGTAGGTTACGTTGTGGCAAGAGTAAAAGGTGGTTACAATTTTACGAACAAAGGAATATGGAGTTTGGCAACAAAAGATGGGGTGCCCACGACCACGACAATAATGTCATTGTTCGACGGCAGCTTGTCAGTGAACGGCGCGCGGTGTGCAACTTCCCATGCCGGTCTGTTGACCAATGAGGCTAGCGTCGATTTGGACAACGTGCGAGAGCCGAGGTAGATCGCAGGAGCTTGGACAGCTGCTGCAAGCACGCGGCTGGCTCATCGCGATTTCGTGAGGCGGACGTGGCAGACTGGCGCCCTTTGCTTTGCTTTACCCGAACCAAGCAGCATTGGCGCATGAAACTGCGCGTGTGACGTACCGTGTACATTTCGAGTTTCTGAGCGCGCATCGCGTTCGTCCTCGGCTTGTACGTGTCGTGGTGAGTCGGTGGCTTGCGCGAAGACGTGACATGGCTGGGGACCCGCATAGCAATGTCGTGCACACATGGACATGAAGCTCAGTCAAGTTTGTCGACGATTGGAAGACACCAATTGAACATTCTGCTCCATTTTACGCGAAACAGTGCGTACATACAATACTCATACACACTGGGAGCTACTTCACATTCGTTGTCCCAAGGACGATACTCCCACACTCCGCACCCCACACCACTTCCACCAAGGAATAGCCTCTTCCATATCACACCATTCCTGGTATATCGATCGCTAATGCTATGAGCGAGTATCCAGAGCCGCTATCAGAGAAATGAAGTTAAAGTGATGTGGAAAGGCAAGCACCGTTGTTGCGCCTCCGTGGATGGCTCATAAACGCCTGTAACTCCCTTCCAAAGTAAGACAGAAACCCAAACAAGAAGCGAAAAACCAACTGATTTCCCATGTATTAAACGCCGACCGGAAGATGGTATTAGCCAAGATGCAAACATGGATGGTTGGCTGGATGCAATCGTAAATTTTTGCTCCCGGTCGATACCCGCACCTTGTCAGCCTCTATTCGTTGCACATTGCCGAAAAGAAATAGCTTTGCGACTCCTAAGCCAAAGACCGGGAGTGCCTAAGAAAAATAGACAACAGTCTTAGCGCTGGCTCTTGGTCTTGGAAGGGACAACAGCTTCTTCCTCAAGGGCATTACCAAAGTTCAAGACGTAATCCTTGGCCCACTTGCGTAGTACAATAGATGCTAGGTCATGTTAGTAGGCTTCTGTGACCATGTATCTGGTGTGGCTTACCCTTGAGGAACTTCTTGCTGGCGTACTTCTTGAAGAAGGCTTCGTGAACAACGGGGCCAGAGAGGTAATCAATCATCAGCTCCAGGACAGGCTGGATCTCTTCCTCAGTGTAACCAGCATAGTGTGTAAGGGTGGCGTCCTAGAGAGGTTAGTAAGGTACGAGTGATGTAAGGGTTGTGGTGGGTGAACTTACCCAAGGGCCTCGCTCAAGGACAAGACGGGCAAGATACATAGCAGCGGCGGCGACCTGACTCGGAGGATGAGCCAGGAAACGGTGGTCGAGGCACCCAATCTCCAGGAGGTACTTGCCCAAAGTACGGGTCTGGATGTCATAGTTGTCGGCTTTTGATATCCGTCGAAGGAAGTTCATAGGGTTGGGGTAGCTCAGATCGTAGTTCAAGGCGGCAAGAACGAAGCGCTCCGCACTGAGGATCTCTTCCTCGGTAAAGCCGTCGTCGGCAACATGTCGGAAGTTCTGTACATGGGGCGATAGGACCTCCTCGTACTTGGAGGCGATAAACATGGCGGTAACACCGACTAGCTGGAGACGGTCGAGCTGAACAATCTTTGCAGAAAGGAAGCGGTCGATGATGTTGACAGCGAGGAAGAGTGTCTCGGGAAGGAGGCGGAAGCGGGTGTGGACTTCGAGTAACCAGTCAACAAGGATACCGCGCATCTTCCACTCAAGCTCGGTTTGGCTGTCCATGTAGTCGGGGTTGGCCATAGTTGCAATCTCCAACTCCTTCAAGTACTCGAAGATCTCGACGACATACTCGGAGACCATCAATGGGTCGTCCACGTCCTCCTTGTCCAGGTCAGGACCATCATAGAAAACCTCAGTGATCGGTGCCTCGACTTCCTTCTTCGTGCCGTTGACTTGCTTGGCCTCCTTAACATCCTTGACCTCCTTGACATCTGCCTCAGGAACGTTCTCCTTTGGCTCGACATTCTCTTCCTCGTCCTCCTCATTCTCTTCTTCAACCTTCTCCTCCTTGGGCTCCTCTTTTGGTTCCTCCTTGAGCGGCTTGGCGGCCTGTGTAGTGCGTTTCTTGGCTGGCACACCGGAGATGCCGTTGCCGCTAGCAGGGCGCTTCTTCAGCTCTGACGTGTTCTTGTCCTTGGGCTCAAGGATAGAACGCGTTGTGTTGGCTCGGGATTGCTTCTGGACCTTGGTGGGTTGTGCGGCTTTTGAGAGTTGGCCCTTGGTCGCCAATGTCTTCTTCCCGTCCTTTGCGCCAGCACCAAGGGCGTCCGTCTTCGTGACGTTGCTGACATCGCCAAGTGCAGCACGCTTTCGCGTTGCGGCACCGGCTAGAGTGGCGGTCGACTTCTTGGTTTGTAGAGCCTTCTTGGGGACGTCGGCGGCAGACTCTGTCACGCCCAAGTTCGCGGCCTTTGCACGCGTCAAGCGTGTCGTAGTGGCATTCTCATCATTCTCATTCGTGACGGCACGTTGCCTGAGAGATCTAGCCTGTGGGGACGTGTTAGTAAGCAAGTTTGGAAATGGCCTAGTCCCGTGTCCTTGATGGCGGCAGACGGGACGAGAGCTGGTCCGGGGCGACAACGTACTGCTGGAGGCATTGCAAGCAATATTATGTATGCTGATCAAAGCTAGAGAAGTATCGAGGTAGTCGAGTATATCTGCAGTGGGTGTTGGCGGATGTAGGGCTTGTTTTGATACACTGTTTGATGAGTTAGCAAAGGCCCGATGGAGCGTGTAATAGCGCGTGCGAGCGGATCAGGGCCTGACAACACAAGCGCATCAACGGCCGTAGCATGCGAGCAGGAGGCTGCAAGAGAGAACCACGGCCGATGGTCGCGAATGCTGGTGGACCTGACACGCTTGACGGGGAGCGGCAGCGACGGTGACGTGACGGAAGAGCTGGATAACTCACCCTTGGAGCGCGAGTGGAGTGGTGAATGCGCAGACGGAGTAAAGGACCAGCTGCAATAAGTACAGGAAGGGTGGAGTCGGGGGGGAGGGGGAGGTGGAGGTGGTGCACCAAGGTGTGTTGTGGGAAGTAGAGAGGGTATGTTGTGTGTTTTGAGCGAGGGCAGGCTAGCTTGGCCTTCCACGTCCCACGCGCCAAAATCGCACTTCGAGGCTGGCAGAGCGCAACAGTGCACGCCCCACAGGCGCGTATGGAAACTTACCTAAGAGAACCCCGGGCCCCAACGCGTAAAATGCGACGGTGATGCACGGCGAGTGGCGGGCAAGCTTCGGATGTTGCGTAAAGCAGACTGTGGAAAGTGCAGCGTAGTGAATGCGAGAAGACTGTGTTTTGATGGGGGGGGGGGAGGAAAGAGGGCGCAGACACACGTTGTTGCTGGGACATCGCGCCTGCTGCACCTAGCAAGGAAGGCGCAACCTTGGTCCCACTAGCCCATTTCCGGCCAGTCTGACAAGGGCTAGCCACTTGTGGCATCGTTGTCTGAGAATTATTCGTGACATGCCCGGCACCGGCAGCAGCTGCACGCCAACCCGCCGAAGCTCATTGCCCGCCATTGAAGCATCCAAAGGCTCCCGGGGGCTCATCACGACACAATGTTGCAGCCGCGGATATGTCGGTTCCAGCCCTCGCGTCTGGGTAGGGCACTACTGTGTGCCCGCACCTATGCCCAAGCCATTGATATCCAACCTCCGCCATCGATACAGCCTACGGTTGCTGCGGACACGGCCGTCCTGAAACAAGAGGGATCGCGAAAAGAAAAGTTTATCCCGTTGCGGACGTACAAGCCCAGGACTCCCGGACTGCGTCATCTCAAGCGGCCCGTAAACGACCACTTGTGGAAAGGGCGACCGTACCTCAGTCTCACGATTGCGCGGAAAGGACAGCACCTCGGAGGCAGGAACAACACAGGAAGGGTCACAGTGAGGCATAGAGGTGGCGGACACAAGCGGAGAATACGCATTGTTGATTACAAGCGGTACCTGCCCGGCAAGCATGTTGTGGACAGGATAGAGTATGATCCCAACCGGAGCGCTCATCTGGCCCTCGTCACCCGCCTGGCTACTGGCGAGAAGTCGTACATTGTTGCTGCAGACGGAATGCGAGCCGGCGATGTAGTAGAGAGCTACAGGACCGGTATCCCCAAGGAGCTGATTGCCAGCATGGGCGGCGGAATTGATCCTGGTATGCTGGCCGCAAAGACAGCAGCGCGCGGCAACTGTCTCCCCATCCACATGGTGCCACTTGGTTCCCAAGTCTTCAATGTCGGCTCTAAGAACCAGGGTGGAGGTGTGTTTTGCCGTAGTGCGGGCACGTATGCCATCATCGTCAACAAGGAAGAAGTCGAAAAGGGCGACAACACAGCCATCAGGCATGTCATCATTCGGCTACAGAGCGGTGAGATTCGCAAGGTCAGCGCAAATGCATGCTGTACCATTGGTGTTGCAAGCAACCCACAGGCACACTTTACATCTCTCGGAAAGGCTGGACGCTCACGGTGGCTGGGAAGGCGACCCGAAGTCCGTGGTCTCGCCATGAACGCAGGTCAGTACTCAGACGAGCTCCATGATAGTTCGCAGTGTGCTAACACTTCGCAGCCGATCATCCCCACGGTGGTGGTCGTGGCAAATCAAAGGGCAATGTCCATCCTGTCAGTCCCTGGGGAACTCCAGCAAAGGGAGGCTACAAGACGAGGCACAAGAGAAACAAACACACCTTCCTCGTTCAAGACCGACCGCGTAACCAAGGAAAGCGCAGGTCCAAGTAGATTAAACATATATGTATCATATCATGCTGTACCCAAATGCCATGATTGCATGATACCTGCCTATCAATATACGTGAGCAGGCTAGTCCTGCTCACTCGAGATGGTCAAACACTGAGGCACGTCTGTCTGGAGCAGCAATCAGGGTCCGCGTGAATAGTGTTTCGGCAATTTCTCGGTTGCATTTGACCCTGGGCATGTTCGCCTATGCTTAATCTATGACGCCATTCACCTTGCTGCACTCCCAACGCCGTCCAGAGTGGCTGTGTACCTTGCTGAATGACAATCATCGTCACTGTCATCCGACGCGGCTGGGCCTTGGGTTAGGGTTGGCTGCACGTGATGTCGTTGGGCAACTTGAGCCGAAAATATATTTAGGCTGTATTAAGTGATGATACCATGATCTGAATTGCGACTAATAGTGCCTAATTGAAACGAGATATTGCACGTAGATCGGTCGCATCTTCATCTGTCTTGGGCTAGAACAAAGCCCCACATTTGCAGATGGTGAATGTGACATGTCTGGAGCACCCAGGCCTACAATGAGCTCTGCTTGCAGGCAACATGTTGAAGGCAGAATACCCCAATGTGTCGGAGGCTTAACGTCAGCCACGAGCGCATCAGGGCTGCCTATCTAGGTAAGTAGTCCGATCAAAACTATCGGAAGTTTCCTTGCGGTGATCCCGACATTCGGGAGATGGATGTGCAAGTATTGGTCCCAAGGCTTCGCGTTCCAGTCATGCATCACAACGCTCAAGCCTCATTGCACCACACGCTACGGATGGCCGGCCTTGCAGATAGAGGCACTGCATAGTCCAGCTATGTTCTCGTAGACATGCAGTCTCAGAGTTTGGTGCCTAGCAGCTTGCCGCGCCACTCGCACGCGTACGTACGTACCGAATAATGACTATTCACATGTGCTCAACATCTCTTTATCCTGCAACGATACCCTAGGCATAAGCCACCGTGGTACCGCCGATGTGACCCAGAGCTCCACAATCGTACCAGAAGTAGTGTGTGTGTGTGTCTTAAGCCTCCCCATTCCGTTCAAGCTGTGCTTACGCGGGGGATTCTGTGATCCACGGCGCATTTGCGATACCTCCCGAACAACCTCGTCCTATAACCCGCAGCTATGCCATCCCCCGAGAGTGAGTCTCCAGACGAAACTTTCTTCAACGACCTATCTCAACAGGCACCGGGAGCGAATACTACGGGTGGCCAGGAAACACAGCAAGACGGCGTCAACAGGGCAAAGCGGATTGCCTGTGTTGTGTGTAGAAAGAGGAAACTGCGATGCGACGGCGCACGACCAAGCTGCTCGACGTGTAAACGATTGTCCCACGACTGCGCCTACGACGAGGTTAGGAAGAGAAGTGGGCCTAAGCGTGGCTATGTCAAGTTGCTCGAACAACGGCTAGGTAGGTTGTCGCATGCAAGTCCTTTGGGAGAGTGTACTGATGCCTAGTCTCTAGAACAAGTCGAGACGCTTCTCAAGAACCAGGATACACCCGATTCGAGCGGAGACACAACGCGCCCAAACCCCGCCTCCGCATACGTCGCGAATACCCTGAACAATGCTGTACCAAGTCCCGGACACGTCCCAACTCCGACCGGCAATCCCCAGGCAGGAGCCCGGACAGCAAGTGAGCTGGGCGCGGATCCGCTTCACAATGCTCGAGCAAACGGAAGCAGCGCAAGGCCAGAGGGCTCATGGGAGATGATCAGACTCGGATTAGAGGAGCCCCTGCCACCTCAAGAGATCATGGATGATTTGTACAGAAGACTTGACATGCGACGTTGTGAATTTACTGACACATGGCAGATATCACATCTATTTCACCAAAATCCACCTCACAATGCCCATCTTGCATAAACCACGTTTCTTCGCTGCTTTGAATTTAGCCCCCCACATGCGACCGCCAGTATGCCTGCGATATATCATGTGGACCCTCGCGGCTTCCATCACGGACAAATACGATGGGTTACAGGAGCATTTCTACCAGCGCTCGAGAAAGTACGCACAAATGGATGAGATGCGAGGCCATGGAGAATCTACCATGAACCTTGCCCATTGCCAGTCATGGATCTTGACCGGCACGTACGAGTTCAAGCAAATGTACTTTCCAAGGGCCTGGTTATCTGTCGGTAGGGCTATACGGTTCGCTCAGATGTTGCAGCTTCATCGCCTGGACGGAGTCAGCCTCGACGTGAAGCAATGCCTACCTCCACCCAAAGACTGGACCGAGCGGGAAGAGCGTCGGAGAACATTCTGGATGGCTTTCTGCATAGATCGGTATGCCAGTATCGGCACGGGCTGGCCAATGACTATTGATGAGCGAGACGTGAGTCGCGCTTTACGTCGTATTGGACACATCCATATTGACTTTGATAACAGATCATGACAAACTTACCGGCAAGCGAGGAAGCATTCGAGAAGAGCAAAGAGATGTCGACAGGATCACTGGATCAGGTTCTCGACCACAACGGTGAGGCAGACCTTCAATCTATGGGCGGTACCGTCTTTACAGCGGCCATGTTTGGTCGCAATCTACTTCATTTACATCGGCCCGCGCCTGACGACAATGATGGTGACATCAACGGCGGTTACTGGAATCGACATCGCCACATTGAGCAGATACTTCTCCAAACATTGCTAGGCCTACCCGATCACCTACGGCTACCCTATGGCCTCACAGATCCCAACGTCGTCTTCGCGAACATGTGCTTACACACTTCGGCAATATGTCTTCATCAAGCAGCCATTTTCAAAGCCGACAAGCACCATTTACCAGCCAGTGTTGGCAACGAGAGCAAAATCCGGTGTCTAACCGCAGCCGCCGAGATAGCATCGATAATGCGAATGATTAGTCACATGGATCTGGGCGTAGTGAGTAGACTCAGAGAAAAAAACAGTGTTTCAACGTAAACTAACGAAAGTAGATGAATCCCTTCATTGCCTTTTGCGTGTATGTGGCAGCACGAGTATTCGCCCAATATCTCATGACGCGACCCAATGATCAGCAGATCAAATCCTCGTTACGGTTTCTATTACAAGCTATGCAAGCCCTTCGCCGAAAGAACCCACTTACCGAGTCTTTCCTAGCGCAGTTGAATGTCGACCTCGAGACAGCTGGCATCCAGGGCCTGCAGCAGAAACAGTACACGCCGTCTAAGCCCAAACTCAATCAGATTCCAGTGGCCATTCAGGATATGACTGAGAGTATTGGGTGTCATTTCCAGGGGCCGGGTAAAATGCTCGCCAGGTAAGTGTAGTCGTACTTGCCCCTTCAGCCTGAAGAATTCAATGCTGACTCCCTTAGCTATAAAGCACCAACGGACCAAAGCGAGAAACCAAATGCGACTGCCCTTGACACGTTTGGAAATGGCAATCCAAGAACACAACCGGGGCTGAGCAAAACGCAGTACGCAAACGCCACTTCGGGCCCACCATTTCATCTCCACAATATCAACAGCATCAACATGAGTGTGCAAAACACGGCTTTTTTGTCTACCCAGGTCCCCTCAAACACCGGATTCGTCCGTACAGGATCTCAGGATTACACAGCGACAGGAGTAGCATTCCGTGACAGAAATGAGATGGACTTGTCCGGAGGCACCGATCACACCAGCTCTGCAACACTAAGCTCCAAGTCAAGAGGCAGTTCGACATCACAATCCCCATACTCACCCAGCCAATCATACGAACACAACGTTCCATACCGAGCGTCACCAAAGCTGGCATACTCTGTTTCGGCGTCCGGTGCCGCCACAGGGATTGCAGATTTCGCGTCTGCCAACGAGCCGTTTGTTGTTAACAACTCGAGCTCTTTGGGCAACACGGGCAACGATGCCTATGACGACAGCTTCATGATGGGCAACGAATGGGACTACATGGGTGTGAATGTTGGAACAGGGCTGACACCGATGGTTAACACGTCTTGGGATGCGGCATTGGAGACTGTGACCATGGGGTGGGATTCTGTTGGCCCTGTACACGAGGAACAGACGCAGACGTCTGTAGTACGATGAGAAGTGTGGAGTTTGTGCGGACAAGAAGATGACTACGTTGTGATTGGTGTAGAGCAGGATACCCACTTTCGCTTTGGCTTGGTTGTAAAAGGACTGGCGTGTTGGGACGGACATTTACCGGCTTTGCCAGTACCATGGTACGGCGTTTGGCTGCATCACGGCGTGCTGTTGAAGCATGTCATGAGTGCGGGGAGCCATTGTTAATCGATTTCTAGATGGCTCCAGATCGGAAGTCAGTGTTGGATTGCTTTTTTCTATGCGTTGTAGACAGGCAGGGAAATGGCTCTCGGCAGCATTGATCAACGTGGATACAACTGCAAAAGTACATGGTGGCTCAATATTACCACTGCGACCTGGACTCTCTGGTGATCAACACGCTGACGATCCGGGGATAATGCGGCTGATGCAGGGATCCGTCCATAGGAGCGGTCAGGACGTCACACCCTCAGTTCCCACAGCAACAAGCCAATAGAAACAGACTACGTGCAAGACCCCAACCACATCACGACCGCTTTCTCCAAAGCTCAGTGGTACACTTATTCCTTCAATTCTGCCAGCATCGTTTTCTATCCCTGTTTCCCTAATTTCCTCGATTCAAGACGACCCCACTTTTCGTTCGCAGCCTGCAATCCATCCTCGGTGCAAACAGAGCAGTAAACACCGACACGGGCGAGGCGCATTCCACATGTTCACGTCAAAGGAAAGGGACGGTGCTTCGTCGCCGGGGCCTGGAGCCTACTATTCCCCCTCCCAAATGAGTGAGCAGCACATGTTTGCATTCTAGCACCCCGTACTGACCGCGACCCATGTAGAGAGTTATCTGCAAGACCTCCGCACCAACCGCCCCGCTCGGCCTACTGGAGCCCGCCCTGCACCCGCACATTTCAACACATGGTCGAACAGAGCGAGTAATCGCATGTCGGATTCGCACACGGTAGCCACGCTGCAGCGCACCTTTGCAGAGCCCGCCGCCGACGCCGACGCCCGACCCGCTTCCTCGCACGAACCCAAGCGACACAGCCGGACGCCGTCGAAGCTGAGTATAGACGAGGTAGTCAAGGGCCCTGGAAGGCCGGTTGTACAACCACCGCGCGGGCGCAACACATCGAGGTCCTCCTCACCATCACGCATCTCGAGCGTGCAATACCGCGAACGCGAACAGCGCCAGGTGGAGCAGGACGAAGCCCGAGCCATACGCGTCGCCATGGAGGACTTGGATCTTGCGCAGGAGGAAAAGTTGTTCGAGGCGGCACGGGACGAGGCCGCCGAGTTGGTTTGGAAGCATTGCAATCCACAGGCTGCCGAGAATAACCCAAATGCACCGTATTCCTATCCGGGCCTGGCAAAAAAGGGCAGCGCGCCCAGGAGTCGGAGCGTCGAACCGAAGGACCAGGATCTTCAGCGGGCCAATTCCAAACTGCGCAAGCGACATTCGATGAGCAGTGCTGCTTCAGGGAGCAGGAGTAGCAGCCTACAGAGCAATGGGCAAGGAGGCAGTACGGATACATCAGCCTCTAACAAAACATCATCATCTACCAAGGGCAAAAAGGACGAGTCGCCAGCACTCGCCAAAGCCATTTCCGATCTCCCCGACTTCAAGCAGCGGCGAAGAAGCAGCGGACCGCGCCGTACGACGAGCGGAAGCCTCTTCCAGAACCCGAACGATCAGATATACGAAGAGCCCGAGGAAGAAGCACCGTCCGCACCTGCACCTAAGCCTGCCATCACCGCCACCGCTGAACCTCCAAAAGCTGATAAGCTACCGCTGGGCATAAGACGCAATCCTTTTATGCGCTTCCAGTCAATCAAGGGCAATCCCATGATGAGATCCAACACCGACCCCACCATGGCCTCCAAACGATTAGACCGCTATGAGATACAGAAGAACCCTCCCACACAGTCACGCAACGCAGCCTACACGCTGAACTCTGGCGAAGCAAAGCCTGCCGAGCCTGCTAAAGCAGACGTTGAGAATGTTCCCGAGGTGAAGATGAAGGATGGCAAAGAGATCAGAAGCGACGAGCTCCGTGCTGCCACTGGGTTTCGTTTGAAGGACCGCAGTCCGAAGCTGCCCACGCCCACTGCCGTCTCAGACGCCCCAGGGCGGCCTATTGTCTCCTTTAAGAAGGATTGGAACATCATCGAATTGAAAGAAGAAGTATCTGCTATACCCGAGCTAACGCCACGGCCCCTGAATCCAATCAAGTCTGGGCCACCGCCACTCGAGCACGCTGCAACAGCGCCTGTTGTACCTACCATTAGTCTGGCACCGGATGTGCCTACACGGTCCACAACTCCAAGACCACCCGCAAGCGCAGACACCAATAAATCGTCCGTTTTAGCACCGGAGATACCCAATCGAAGCACCACACCGAGGCCAACTACGCCATCCACTCGCAATGCTGCCCCGACCTCGTGGATAGGCAGGCAAGCTAAGCCTGTTATCAATATTTACGAGGATCCTCCATCCCCGGCTCCGACGAGGCCACTACCGCTCATCAGTTCCCTGAGGAAAGCAAACATACCAACTCGTCCTTCTGCATCACCGGTACCTACCATCAACGTCTCCGAGTCCTCTTCTACGCGTTCTCGGACCACGCCAGCACCACCTATTCCATCCATCTCAGTCTCTGAGACACCTTCGATTTCAGTCAATGGCCAAACCAACCGAAGGTCCAATACTCCATCAGCGGTTGCCACGCCACCCACCCCAAGTATATCGGTCAGTGAGTCGCCAGCGAGCCGGGGGACAAGAGGTAGTGCTCCTATGATTCCGAGTATCTCTGTAAACGAAACACCTGCGCTGAGAAGAGGCGTGACTGCGCCGTCCATCAACGTAACCCCTGATGTCCCAACCATTTCTGTCAACCAGTCACCAGCACCAACGCGAGGACGCCACAGCAACACCCCTTCGGTATCCGTCACGCCAGCGATTAGCATAAACGCACCTAGCGGCTTCGGACCGGCTGCATCTACACGACCACTACCAATCCCAAATGCCCACAACAAGTCCCATAGCTTCAACGGCACCCCTGCCAATCGTGGTGGCCATTGGACACCAACCACGGTCCGTACGGGTGCTCTATGTACCCAATGTGCCCTGCCAATCGCAGGCCGTATTGTGTCTGCAGGTGGATCACGCTTCCACCCTGAATGCTTCGCCTGCTATCAATGTGGTGAGCATCTCGAATGCGTAGCCTTCTATCCCGAACCCTCGAACAAGCACGCCGAGCGCGTTCATCGGATACGCGCCCGCCTATCCGGTCAAGACATACCCTATCTCCCCTCGCATGCTACAGCCGATGACATGGCACGCCTCGAGCACGATGATGGCACCGACGAATCCCCACGTTTCTATTGCCATCTCGACTTCCACGAGCTCTTCTCCCCTCGATGCAAGAGTTGCAAGACACCTATTGAAGGTGAGGTCATTGTGGCATGTGGTGCGGAGTGGCATGCTGGCCACTTCTTCTGCGCCCAGTGCGGTGATCCGTTTGATAGCAGTACGCCTTTTGTGGAGAAGGACGGGTATGCATGGTGTGTAAACTGCCATACCCATCGGTACAGCACGAAATGCAAGGGATGCAGGAAGCCGGTAACAGACACGGTTGTCAAAGCACTTGGGGCGGAGTGGCATGTTGGGTGCTTTGTGTGTGTGGTAAGTTTTTCTTCTTCTCCCGTTCCTGCTTTTGCTACTCCCTTGTATCTGCAAAATTGGAAACAATTAGCTAACGAGACTTTGTTTTAGTTGTGCTCTGGTCCCTTTCAGGATGGACGCTACTTTTTGCGAGGCGAGAGTGAGGATCCGGTTTGCGTGCGGTGTGAAGAGAGGAGGTTGAAGGCTTGATTTGGTCCTCTCAGCCGGGATTTGAGACAGTGGAGTTGATATACTACATCATCGCCTTGCTTTATTTGACACGTCCTGTTCTTGATAGCATTTGTTGCATTTTTTTTTAATCGCACCGCATAGTTGACCAAGCAAGCATACTCATCATTTCAGGGCGATTGGCGTAGTTTGTTTGGTTTGGTTTAGGCATTTTGGGACAAACATGGGCAAGCAAAAGGCGTTGTTGTATATAGGCGTTGAAGGAGGAAGACCAAATTAAAACAAAACAAACAAGTGGTAGTCTTGCGTCGCTGGAGAAGGAAGAACATGTTTTGAAGTGGTAATATATAATAGTATTTCGGTACTTTATCAATCCAGCCTGCTGCTGCTGCTACTACTACTATTGCTGATTCTTCCTCAATCCATCTTGCACTTCCCCCAAGTAGCTCAGCTCAAACCACTCTTTCCCCACTATCCACCCAACCAAAATACCGTCGCCATTGACACAGTCGAACCCTAGGTAGCATAGTGTCATTTTTCTTGAACTATACACACCTTTACTTTCCTTTGTCCATTTCTCCCCCTTTTTACATACACATTGTCGGTCAGCGGTCAGCTCCTCATCCCTTTGCTCTTACTGTGTCTCTCTCTTTCTCTCCTTTCCTCAGCGATGGCCATCTCACACCTACTCGTATTAAAACCCAGGAACAAAACTAAAATAACTAAAAAATAAATAGAAGAATGAAACCAAAGGTATCATAAAGCAAACTGGCCATTTCATCATTCCCCCTTGCTCCTCCACCTTTACCCCAAATTGGGTCGAAAGCAAGGAAACCCCAAACTAGAACAATGAGAATTAGACAAAAACAGAAACAAGAACAACAACAAGAACAAGAATAAGCAAACGCACTATTACTCCTACTGTGGGTATTATGACCTTGCGCCGTATGTGTGGGTGTGTTGAGAGTTCTAGTCAACGCAGATCCAAGATATGCTTATATCGTTTCCAGGTGCTTTGTCGCCTCCTGGCTAGCAGGTTCACAGGGCCCGGAGGGATTTCTCTGCACCACATGCGCTGTTCGCATGGTGGGTGGGTGGTGTACAAGGAAGTCCAGAGGTATAGCTTGCGCGCAGTCTGCCACGTGACTTGCATGCAAGATTTCAAGGATATCACACTCCCAGATGGTCCAGATAAATCTGCACACACACACATCCGCTGATACATCTTTATTCTGTGTCCGGCGCAGATTTCTCCTTGCTAACGTGGCAGTCTTGCTGACTTGGCGTCCCACTGTGATTGTGAATATGTTCGGAATAGGGCTCTTCCGATTGATAGTATCATGACAGGTACAGCACTTCACTCGATCAGCGGTTTTCGTTTGCCTTGTACAATCGACATGCCCAGCGCCCGTAGGCCTTCCGGGTCAGTAGCTCGAACGATTGTACTAGCGGGCAGCATAGGATTGTCTGGTGTGACGTGTGCGGCGTCCTTGGCGGCCTGTTCGATAGCCTCCATTTCCTCTTTGCAGCCAGCGTGGTCGAAGGGGCATACAACGATAGGCTGACGGAGCAGAATATCTCTCGCTGATGACATTTGCGCCTGCTTACTGTCAGCAAAAGGCCTGAAGAATGACAAGCAGACTCAGCTTACTTTGACTGTAAGGTAATACTCAATCTTGTACAGGGTGCCAGTCGTGGTGAAACCATTGACAGCGTACATGGGAAACTCTTTTTGGCCTCGCGGTATAATACCTGCGCTGTCCCGTAGATCTTTTGCGGGAAAGACCAGTCCAAGGTTGGTGAAGTAGCCGGCTTCGGGCATCTTGACGCCAACGGCCTGCGTCGTCTTGGCCAAGGTTTTGACTTTGCGTGTCGGCTCATCTCCCTCGTGGTTGAAGATGATTTCCTCGTCTATGCCGACGGTGATCTTTTGGATAGTGACCTTTCTCGCCTTGTTCAGCCAGTCTGGGTTCGGGCTTAGCTTGATGTACACGGAAACTGGGTCAAGTGGGCCGTAGCTCCATCGCGGCAGGCTTATGCCAAGGGTAACGAGATGGTCAGTCACTCGTTCGGCGCTCTCTGGCCGGTTGTACATGCCGAAGGTGGAGAGGGTATCGTATCGTTGTATGGGCACGGCAAACGGGTGCTTCTTCTGCTCTTGCGGGCCCTGCTGCACCGTCACGACAAGTTCGTAGAAAGTCTCAGCGGTCCGACTTGGTAGCTGTAAGCTGGCAGGCGGAACCCTCCTTGCTACCTCCTCACCGCCGCGGCCATAGGGTATGAAGATGACAAAGGGCAGGTCCATGCATAGTATGCTCTCGAACTCGCGTCCAGGCGAACATCGGTACAGAAGCATCTCCTTGCCGACAATGTCGGTGATCTCCTTGCGCGGGGCGGCCAGGTGCTTCTTTGTGACCGAATCGGCGGAGGGGTGGATCGTCTCGCGGCGGTGCAATGCAATGGTGACGAGCGAGACATTGACGGGCGCGGAGATGCCAGCCTTGGGGCGGATCTCGACCTTGCCTTCTATTCGAGGCTGTGGCATGTCAGCATTGGCCAGATAGCTTCACGGGCGGGGAGGGAGCGCGTCACATGGCGGCCCCGAGTATCGACTTTGGCGGGGTTGCTAGAGGAGGGCCTAGTAGCTGAGTAGTGAATTGGAGGCACGTACGAGGGTTGCTGAAATGCCCGGGTAGCCAACCAGGAAGTTGCTATTTGGCGGTCCCGAGACGCGAACAAAGGCGGACATGTTCGTCTCTCACAGCGCAGGCCTGTGATGGCAGCCGGCGCTGCATGGGCGTGAAATGGGGGGGTTTCCGTCGGCGGTCGTCTGGGTCCGATGGCGCGTTGGAGGGTGCGGCGTGGTGCGCCGGGCAACGATGGGGTGCAGTGCGTAGAGCTAGGTAGTCTCCCGAACAGCCAACGGTGGGGTCGCGATGGTGTCGCCGTCAAACACGTCTGAACCGGCGGGGCTCTGGGGCGGCAGTGAAGCCGGTAGCTGCGCGGCGGGCCGTGCTGCGAGGTATATACGAGTGGCTAGGTGTAGTGGGTGCAGCGCGGGAATGCGGTAGTAGTGGATTGCCTTCCGACAATCGTAGGGCTGGCGCTCGAGCGGAACCTGGACCAGCAACGGCCGCTACCCACAGTCGAATCCCGGCGCGCAGACGAGCGACACTGGCAAGAAGAATGGCGGCGAGCGATGGCGAGTGCGGGAGAATAGACGTAGCCGTACATGTAGCCGTGGACGTGGACGTGGACGTGGAGAGATTGGGGCGCACGCAGCGTCTTCTGGGCGCGGCGACGGTAGGTTGACGTGAGCTCCTCCTCCTTCGTGCGTGGGGTCCGATTTGTGCCTCTCGCCTCTCCTGCGCCATCCTCCTCCTTCCAATCGATACCCACCACGCTGATCTGCCAGCCGCCCGTCATGTCCGTCACAGTACGTCGCCATTCGCGTGAAATGCAATTGCCCCGGTTTGGCCAGCTGACTGATGGCTGCTAGCTGCACACCACAAAGGGCGACATCAAACTCGAAGTCTTCTGCGAGCCCGTTCCCAAGACGGCCGAGAACTTCCTCGCCCTCTGCGCCTCAGGCTTCTACAATGCCTCACCCTTTCACCGCCTGATCCCCTCCTTCATGGTCCAGACTGGCGCCCCCGCCTCGGACCCAAAGTCCAAGACGTCCACGTCCATTTACGACACCTCCAACCAGCTGTTCGAGGACGAGATCAGGCCTGCCCTGAGACACAATGCGCGCGGCATTGTGAGCATGGCGAACAAGGGACCAAATTCAAATGGCTCACAGTTCTTCATCACCTTTGCGCCCGCCCCGCATCTCGATGGGAAAAACACCGTGTTCGGCAAGGTATTGGAGGGATGGGAGGTGCTGGACGACATAGAGCACGTCGCAGTGGATAAAAAGTCGCGCCCGCAGGAGCGAATTGAGATCAAGAGCGTCACCATTCACGCCAACCCTCTGGCTGGCTGAGAGGGGCGGGTTGTCAGGCGAAAAGCCTCTACAGTCCGACAGCCATGACACCGAGTTGGATTTGGCTCGAGAGTTTGCACGCGGTACTGCACAGGAGAAAGAACCACATTCTAGAACATTTCAGGCCCCCCAGCCACACTACGACCTACCCCGTATCGCTCAGCGTCAACAAGGCTGCAGACATGCAAACACACCAGTGCGGACAACAGGATCGGGATATACCATCATGTCTATGCTCGGCTGGCTGGCGAAGCCATGGTATCTTCGAAACGCCGACTCGAATACAGCAAGAGTCAAGAAAATCTACATGTTCAACCTGTCCAAAACCCTACGCATCCTTGGTAGTCGTACCGTTCCCGTTTGCCGCCGCATGCTCCTCCTCGTAACCCTCCGTCTTCATATCCTTCAAGCCCAGCTCCTCCTCCTCGGCCTCCGTCCTCTCATAGTCCTCGACCTTGATCTTCGGGTCTGGCTCTGGTGCCGTGAAGCTCTGAACGTAGCTGCTGGCGAGAGGATCTTCAAGGACAATGGTAAACTTGTCCTCCCCATTGATAGCTGCCGTGAGGTTATGGAAGAAGGTGTTCCACTTCTGTTTTGACTCCGAATCCATCGAGTCTCCGCCGTCACCCGTATCGAAGATGGAAGACTTCAGATCATCACGCACTTGTGTCAGGAGACCCTCGATCGTTGTAAAACGACCGCCAAGGGTACCGGGCTCAACGCTCAAGTTAAGCTCAAGGCAGGACATGGAGCATGATTCAGCCTTGAGAATGTCTCGTGAAAGATCCTCCTTGCTATCCACGGTAACGGTGATCCGTCGCCCTTTCTCGGGGACTGCACCCCCCGTCTTGACTTCGTTACTCCGATCTGCAACACACATTAGCTGCTGGAGAGGGCCGTATTGCTTCATGTAAACTTACATCCACAGTGATCGCATACTGTGCTCATCAACACTACTTGCTTGAAGTGAGGAATGTTGACCATCTTCATGTTTGTCGTGCACGACTTGACACATCCCGGGCAGCTAGCAGGGAACGAGTAAACCTGGTTCTCAACAATGTCATCCTCATCTACATTGTTGACCATGGGAGCAGTGGCCGAAGGCATCTCAGGGTACATTTGTGAAGCGTGGTACTCTGGACGGATCTCTGTAGCTGGTGCCTCGCCACTGGTATCGCCTAGACCAAGCGCCTCGTTTTGCGCCGCAGTTCGTGGGTACTCGTGTCGCGAGTATTTGCCCGCACCCAGTACGCTTGGAGGCTCGATTGAAGAGTTGCCCGCGGGATCGTCGATGGTAACCTTGAACGGCAGCTTCTGGCCGCTTGCCATCTGCTTGATCGTGTTGATGACTCCCTGTAGTTGCTCGTAGACCTCTGGTACCACCTCCTTTCTCTCGTCCTGCTTTTGTTCGAGATCTTGCGCAACCATTGCGAGGATACCTTCGACGTTGGTAAACTGTCCCCGTCCTTGTGGTATCTCCAGATCGATGTCTTCAACTCGAAAGACTGCCGTATCGCTCTTGATGATCTGCCGGCTCAGGTCGTCCGCTGTTTCGACCTTGAGCGAGAACTTGACGCCCCGTTGCTGTATCTCGCCTGCGGGTTGGACCTCCGAGTTCTTGAAGTGGCAATGCGGGCATGAGAACGACATGAGTACAATTTCGCGGAAAAATGGTATTCTAGTGAGAAGTAGTCGGGTAGTGCCCTTGGATGGTTTTAGCTAGATACAACACTGTTTCGAGAATGCACCTACATCTTCGTGGCAGTTCATGCACATGCTCTCAATCTCGTCGACAACTTTGGTGTCATCGTCGTCATTCTGAGCGCTTGCCTCCGCGACCTTGCGCCCCATATCCTCAAAGAGGTCTTTCGCGAGACTTTGCTGCTGTGCCATTTTGAAACCTGAATGGCGTATTCTTAGAAGGAAGTTGAAGCGATAAAAGGCTCCTGTTGATGTTTTTGACTTTGCAAGTTCTGATGACGAAACTCGAATTTTTTGAGCCGCCCCGCGCCTTCATAGCGGGGTTTCGCGAACGCGCTAGACTTCTGCGGACCCTGCGCCTTCCCTCAGCCCTATGGAGCTCACATAGCAAAGTCCATGAAATCGAGCCCACCCATGCTCGAGGTCTCCGCCGTCTTCTTCTTTTCAAGCATTGCCTGCAATCCTCCTCTGCGCGCCTTCTGTCTCTGCTTGCTAGTCGCGTTGATGGTCTTTGGAGCTGTATCACTGACTTCGTTTGTCGGCTTTCTGGTCCGTGTAGCTAGTTCTGTATCCAGCAAAGTCGCGGACTTTCTGTTCTGACGGCGTGGTCTCTGCTGTATATCTTGGCGCGTCTCCCGATGGCACCGTAAGCATGTATAGCGGATACTTTTGCCCGGCTTTGGTGGTTCCCTATTGTTGGCTTTTTCTTTCTTCACCTGGCGTTTGGGGTGAGGGACTTTTGAGACTTTACATGACCACCCGGGGATCATGATGTTCCCGCATGCACCACAAATCGCTCGGTGGAAGGCGTCTGATTCCTTGGTTGGGATTTGAAGTTCAACATCTTCAACCAGTCTATTGCGTGCCTGGCCCAGAGAAGCTGCTGTTGTTGGCGAAGAGACAGCAAGGAGATGGGCAGCTTCTTGAAGAAATTTCACCCTCAGTTCGATTGGATGCGCTACAGCCATGATTGAAGGACCTGTATGGTCTCGGTGCAGATCTTGGAGAGCTTCCTGCACGTTCACTATCTTCACGTGCTCACTTGCTTATCATAACGCCGATGTCCGACGCTAGAGCTGCAGGTCCCTCGGTGAAGCTCGGTCGTACTTTTCCTTTACAACATAGTCAATTGACGTCCTTTTTGCTCAAGTCTACCAGTGACTTGTTGCGCGGATGAATTTCGCATGACTTGCTTGCGATCTCCTTGGTCATAATACTGGCTAACCAAATCTACTGACTAATTGGCAGCCTTGCGGTCAAACAATAAAGTATGGCAGCACCACAGTTGGTGCAGCGGCAAGGCCTGCGCATAGCTGTAGAAGGTTGTGGTCATGGAGTATTACATGAGATTTATGCTTCGGTCGCGAAAGCTTGCGAGCTCAAAGGCTGGCCAGACGTGGATCTTCTCATCATTGGTGGTGATTTCCAGGTATCTACGACAGCTGTAATACTTGTGGACTATCTAACTTTTGGTAGGCCGTTCGAAACGCATCCGACCTCAAAGCAGTATCGATGCCTTCGAAATACTACGCCATGCACGACTTTCATGAGTACTACTCCGGCGTGCGCCTGGCCCCGTACCTTACCTTGTTCATCGGCGGTAACCACGAAGCGAGCAACTACATGTGGGAGCTCTACTACGGTGGATGGGCTGCACCAAAGATATACTACATGGGCGCCGCGAATGTGGTACGACTGGGCCCTCTTCGAATTGCCGGTCTATCTGGCATATGGAAAGGTTACAACTACAAGAAGCCACATTACGAGCGCCTGCCTTACAACAGCGACGACGTACGGAGCATCTACCATGTTCGGGAGTTGGATGTGCGCAAACTGCTCCAGATACGGACACAGGTCGACATTGGGCTCAGCCATGACTGGCCACGCGGTATGGAATGGAAGGGCAACTTCCGACAGCTTTTTAGTTGGAAGCCAGACTTTGAACAAGAAGCCAAAGATGGCACTCTAGGAAGCGTAGCTGCAAAGGCAGTGTTGGAGCGTTTACGGCCACCACACTGGTTTAGTGCCCACATGCATGCCAAATTTCCGGCCATATGGGAACATACCGACGACGAGGATAACACACCAGCGAAAGCGGATGCTGGGAACGTTGCCCAAACCGTCGGCAATGAAGGCGAGATTGATCTAGATGTATCAGATGGTGAGCCTGCAGTGGCGCCCAAGAACGATGCCGAGATCGATCTTGATATGGACGAAGTTGAGGTTTTACCTGCACCTGCTGAAACCAAGGAGTCTGCCAAGCCTACAACGACCGATACGCCATCTGAAGTTCCCCAGGACATCCGCAGTCTTTTACCAGAATCTTTCTCTCGCCCGAAATTTGAACGGGTACCGACTCTGCCCTTTCCCGAGGAAATCACCAACAAGACGACCAACTTTCTCGCACTTGACAAATGCTTGCCCAAACGAAGCTTCCTGCAGCTGTTGGAGATTGAGCCTCATGCACCAGCTGAGTTTCAGCGGCCTTTGCAATTGCATTACGATAAAGAATGGCTGGCTATCACACGTGTCTTTGCCGATCACGTACAGGTTGGCGACCCGCATGCACAAGTACCCACTGACAAGGGTGATGCCTTCTACCAACCCCTTGTGGAGAAAGAGCTGGATTGGGTTGAAAAGAACATTGTCCAAACAGACAACATGACCATACCGGAGAATTTTGCACAGACGGCGCCGGTATACGATGCTGCATTAGGCATTCATGTCCGTGACCCCCCGCAGGAATATAGTAACCCACACACCCAAGCATTCTGCGATTTGCTGCAGATCCCAAATGTGTTTGACGCCTCAGATGAAGAGCGGTCACGCATGGCACAGAATGGTCCGAGACCGGAGCAAGAACGATCGAACCGCGGCGGGGGTAGAGGCGGAGGTGGATCTAGAGGGGGTGGACGTGGTCACGGTCACAATCACAGAGGTCGAGGGCGGGGCGGGAGGGGCGGGCGTGGTCGAGGGCGGTGGTGACGACTTGATAGCAACTCGGTCTGCATCGCGATGGGAGACGGTGTTTATGGCAGAGTATAGCAAGTAGGAAATGGCCACGGCCAAGATCGCTTGGCACAAGAAAGCCTCTTCATCCTCGGCGGGTCCATGGTCGTGCGACATATGGGATGCGATACAAGAGCCAGCATCCACACCCACCGTGATCACGGCAGGCGTAGGTGACGATGGCTATTGGCGCCCAAGGCTAATACAAAGCACACGCGGCTAGCGTAAGTGTATCCGCTTGGTGCGGGTTGGTAAAGGTGAAAGTCTGCGTCGCGCACATATTAGCATGACGGATAGCGCAGAATGCTTGAGTCTGCCGTTGTCAAAAAGACCCACAGAGGTCCGGGCGCCGAACGTTTTATAGGGAAGTCCCTGCGCGATGATGTAGACTAGTTGCCGAATCTGAGTACACCGCACGTCTATCTCAAGCAAGTACCCTGCCATGTATCCTCGTCGCAATCCTTTGCTGTCAAGCGTAGCCGACACCCGCACGCCGAAGCCATGGCTAAGGAGAGTGGCTGTGATATTGGATGCCCTTGTCATACGTCATGTGCAATCTGGGCGTGCCCCTCGTGCCCTCGTGCCCCCGTGCCCCCCCTCGTGCTCTTTCAACGACATACTTGTAGCGGAGCCGAGATGCGAATTGCCGTGCGGACACAGTTTTCAATAACGTTATATCCGCTTTGGATGCTGTGCCAAGCCATGGTACTGTGCTGCGACTGCCTAGTTGTTGGCGTGAATCCTACGCGCATATCACTCTGGAACTGGCTGCCTTGCTCGCCAGACGTTTGCTAGGTCGTGGCAAAAAGATTGCGCGTGCTGTTGTTTAAAATAACCAAGGTTTGCCGCTGTCGGTTGCGGTTGCGGATGACTGGGTGGCAGTATCGGGGCGAATGCGCACCCCCTCCCCAGTTCCCCCCCCCCTTCCCCCTTCCAGCAGAGATGCGAAACCGAGGGGAGGAGTGTGGTAGACGCTGGCCAGCCCTTCAATTTGTGACGGCTCTGCAAGAAGGGCTATTTATGGGCTGCTCAACCACACTTGTACGTGACATAGGTTCGTCGCACGCGGCTACGCCCGCCATGGCCGCACGAAAAAGCAGATGGCTGTCAGCGGAGGGTCGTCCAGAACCTGTCCGCACGTCATTCCCCGACCTTAGCGCCACCGTTGTATGCATCGAGACCTCTCGATCGACGGGGGCAGACCCTGAATCGCTGGTCCCTTGCCGTGACACACAGACATCGTCCACATGCTCGTCCCACACACGCCCTGCCCGAGTTTAAAATGCTCCCACCGCCCTTGACGTCCCAGGGCTCCTGTCTCGTATTGCGTCCGCCATAGCTTCCACCTTCCACCTGTCCACGCCTTGGCGATTCCATCTCCGGTGCTTACTCTCTTGTTTGCTATATCCGGTCATCACCGCAAAGATCTAGACCATCACAACGGGACCGTTCGCAGTATTGCCTGAGGAGTTTTTTTTTGCCCCAACGGAAGATCATATAGGAGACCCAAGGTCATATTACCGCCTGTCGAGTTATATACACCCACACCTTTCCCCCTTCTAGTCACATCCTCCGGCCCCTCCCCCCACCTACACACCAAGCCAAACTTCAGCCTCACAACAGCCCCATAACGAACACAACACAACACAACACAACAAAATGGCCTCCCGCTTCGTCGAAAACTTGGAAGAGGTTTCCATCAGTCATCCTCACCTCAACGTCTCATTAGACGACATTCTCGCAGAAGAAGGCCGCAAGAGATCTTCTTCTCAATCTTCCGATGGCTTCGAGACCCGTCGATCTGGAAGCAGCTCGACTACGCCGGCATCACCCACATCGCCGACAACCGAAAGCAAGATCAAGAGGGCCTTCACTATCGGGAGCAAGAAGGGTCGTCGAACGTCATAGGTGGACCAGGAGTGAGGCGTCCAGTTCAGACATGCCAGCACCCACACTCCCCGTACCAACACTGTTCACGACCATGACGACACCACCACGACAGTCTCGACCAAGAGTTGGAAGAGACTAGTCTTGTCACACCCTGAAGGCGCATGAGACATTACTTGACTCTACTCCACGCCTAGCCCACAATCCAAGCAGCTTTCGAACGTCATCATTACGGCATACCAAAGCACTGTGACGAGTTCCCCCCCCCCCCCCCCCTCCAATCTATCAGCACCACATCTCCACTACCAAAGGATTGCAAGGAGTCATGGTTTGGTGGGAGTCGATGAGTGGGTGAAACATCTGGATAGTTCGAGGAGGGAACCTTTGGAGAGAAATCCAGGTTGAATATACCACCCGCCAGAAGACCGAACTACCCTATCTATCGAAAGCATCGACACCAGCATGTAATACTTATCAGATGCTTGTATTATTCAATACTATCTTTTATATTTAATTTCTACTTTCAATCCTATGAGCATGTGCCTGTATGGCTTAGGGCGGTGTGTGTGAAGTTTAGTGTCAGGTGATTGACACAGTTGCTTGCATAGTATCGTCCATACACGCCCAAGCCATGCATGTAGTATCAAAGCAGTACTCGATTCGTAAGAGTGTTATCTCGCGGATGATGGTACCTGCCGTGGCAGGTCATGCCGCCAGTTGCCCGTTACCAACTATACACTTGCCTCACACTATGCAACAACATCCAGCCACCACTTTACCTGGCTACTACATTGCAAAACAAAAACATATTCCCACGATTCTGCTATCAAAAAAATCCCTCCCCTAGCCATCTACCTACAACCTGTCACCAAACAAAAAGAAAGAAAACAATGGCAAACACAATGCCCGCCACCCTTGTCGCAACACTCGAATCACACCTCACGCCCACTCTGGCATTCACGTCTCCCACCACCTCACCCAGCCAGCCAGTCCTCCACCTAATCCCGCCCGCAACCCTCACCAGGCTACGCAATCTAGGCTCGGGTCGCGTAAAAGACATGCACATGCTCGGCCACTCTCGACAAATCATCAGCCATATCCCCGTCGCTGCTCCACCACACACATGTGGCAAGTTCAACGACGCGATGCATGCGGCCATGATGACGAATGCGGATAAATTCGCTGCGCTGGCACTGTTGCCTATGAATGGGACGGAGGCGGCCAAGGAGCTGGCGAGGTGCGTGAGCAAGTATCGGTTTGTGGGCGGTGTGATTGGATTGAATAGGGGGCTAAGGATCGATGGGGAGGGATGGGAGCAACTTTGGGGACTAGCCGAGAGGCTTCGCGTTCCAATCATGTGCAGAGAGATGTGGCCGTTGGCGTTTGAGGCATGTCAAATCATGATCATCTTCTTTCGGATACGCGGCAATGGAAAAGGAAGGAAGGAAGGGAAAAAAAAACCGGGGCTGACAACAAGATACAGGTTATGGATTACCAGCATAACCTCGCGTACAATACCCTTGCGCCTATCTTGACCCAACTCCATACCTCGCACAGTACATCACCGCTTCCGCTCTTGCAGCTCTACCTCAGCTCCGTCTTTGATCACTATCCAAACCTCCGGCTCATCCTGGCACACCCCGGCTCGCTACCTTCCCTCATTCCACGCATCGAAGCCTTGGTCAATTCTATACCCGCGGCAGACAAACCGAAGCGCAGTTTCCTCGATGTTTGGCAGCACAACATCTATCTCACCACCGCTGATGCACAAGACCTGTCGAGTCTGCGCGCCTTGCTTGAACAGATACCGGTAGATAGGGTTTTGTATGCGAGTAACTATCCGCTTGAAGAAAGGGGTAGCGATTTGATGAATGAGCTCAGGGAGAGTGAGTTTCTGACAAATACCGAATGGGAGAGGGTTGCTTGGGTGAACGCAGAAACACTGTTCAATTTGAAGGGGGCTGGTACGAACGAGGGAAGACAGTTGACGACAACCCTAACTAGGCGCGCCTAAAACTGCTCGAATTTTGAAAGTACACATTGGCAGTAGGCCGGTGCAGGCAGAAGACAGTCACCTAGCACGTAGGTCATTCGTAGATTATTCCTTTCGCATTCATCATTGTGTATAAATGAATGCCCTTTAAGATCATGGCTCCTCGTTTGTGGTATCTTTCATATCATGTCATCCTACCGCTTCGCCGCGGCTCGTCATTCCCTCACTCTTCGTGGTTTCGGGGGTCGGGCGCTTATTTCTTGCCAGACTTCTTGATACCCTGAGAGCCGGTGTTGAGCGGTCCCTTGCCCTTACCGACGCTCTTGGCTAGGTCGTCGCGTGCCTTCTTATCTGTACGTTGTTAGCACGTCTCGTCCAAATATTGCTCATATTGCCGCTTCGAAGCCTTGACGTCTATCATCTAGCAAGCGGGGTATGAGGTCTCACGCACCAGCAGCGAGCTTGTTCTTGTGGGCGATATCATCCTCGTCGAGCTCGTTGGCCTTCTTCTTGGGCTTCTTGTTGTGAATGGGGTTGGTACCAGCTGCGGTATTTTGTCAGCCTTCTCTTCTTTCAACTCTGTCCATGAGCCCCGCATCGGGTTGCGCAAAGGCTGCGGCGCTTACCTCCTTGTCCTGAAGGCATCTTGAAAGTATCGACTGTCCTGTCCGAGAGGATTTCTGGTATTGGTTGAAGGGAACGGGTTTGTTTGAGGGGGGAGGGGGGGGGGCGTAGAAAACGTTCGGTGGTTGCGGGCGGTGAGAAAGGGTCTCGGGTCTCGAAGCCTAGGAAAAGTGGGATGTGCACCGCCACACCGGCATGGTGGGCTGACACAATCACGTGTTCGTGTCAGCCTTCACCCATGTTAGTCTCACCGACGAGATGGGATATTCAAATTACACTCGTAACCTGTTGGGCTTCTCGATTTTTACCAATGCGAACTGCTAGTTTTGTGTATGTGCAGCTACTGGCTCCAGTCGTCGGCGCAAAGGATGTGATATCAGGTCACCGCCCATCTCCCGGCATGAGACCCACCCAAACTCCACAGCTCGCTATCAAACCAAAACAATCTTCTTTGCATGATTCGTAATCTCTGCACTTTGTATACCTCGGTTTGTTTTCATGACACGAGTTTACAACTGCTTTACGAGGCGTTTGAATGACGCCGCGCTTGCAGCTCCGCGCTTGCAGGCGTGACAAGCCTGGGCAAACATAGGAACAAGAATCCCCCAGACGGTAGTCTGAAGCTTCCCTCTGCCACGCTTCTCTTGTTTCCAACTTGGCTCGCCTGCAGCTCTGATGGAGTACCTAGTTACCTCCTTTTCCTGACAACGCCTAACCGTTGCCGGACTAGGCATCGCGCTAACCGCTATGTCGGCAGCAACCCGAGTCACCTCACCCCAGAAACAGCGGCGCGCCTCAACACGCTGTTGCGCATACCTCATTCGTGGAAAATCATCGCGACGCCTCTCCATACCACATACGGAGAGAATCCCTCTGTCAACCGTGTGAGTTTGGCACTATTTCCCCAGATTCAAACAAAGTATGGAGATTGGAATGCTGGGCGGAGGCGTTCCATGGCATTAGAGCAAGCTTTTGAGGCGCTCCAAGCAAGGTGATTCGTGGTGATAAGTCTTGCCGATGGCGCCGCAGCTACATGCTTCCAACCCGGGAGCTAGAGCCTGGTATGTGACCCGAGCCCATGGGGTTGATGGACCGGCATAGTCCCTGGCAGCTCTCCCTGGTCGCGTCGCGCATATGGCATGTATATATGTCCACCGCGGCATCTGCAATTTGCCCTCCCATTTCAAAGCTCTACGAATCTCCCGCTGTGTCCGTTGCGGAGTTCGAGCTTGAATCTTTTGTCAATCGCCAGGTAGTTGATTACCGTCGTTACTATCGTGCCCAGGAAAGGTCCTAGGGAACGCCGACAAGATGGTCTCCAAGACAAGAGCGTACAACTGGTACATTTCACTCGTTGCGGCATCATGCATGGTGCTCTACGGCTACGATGCTTCCGTTTTCAACGCTCTCCAAAACTCCAAGCATTGGGTTGCCTACTACAACCATCCTGGACCCAACATCATTGGAGCTATCAACACATCGTATACAGTCGGCGCTGTCGTCGCCGGTTTCTTCATGGTATGTCATCTCGTGCTCTGAAGCCTACCGAGAACATACGCTGACTTTCGGTTACAGGGTGGACCGCTCGCTGATTTCGCTGGTCGGCGTGCTGGTATGGCCGCTGGATCTGTCTTTGTCATCATTGCGACTCTGATGCAGACGTTCGCTCCTCGTGGACAGATTGCTATCTTTATTGCTGGCCGCGTCCTCATCGGTATCGGACAAGGGCTTGCATTAACGGCAGGTTCCATCTACATCGGAGAGTTGTCTCCTCCCGAGATTCGCGGAAAGATCATGTCCTTCTGGCAGATGTTCTATTCAGTCGGCTCTTTCATCGCCTACTGGATCAGCTTCGGAACCTCCAAGCATCCCCAGAAACTCGGCGAATGGGACTGGAAGATGGTCGTCATTTTCCAGATGATGGTGCCTATCATCATTTTGTCCCAGGTCTTCTTCATCCCGGAATCTCCCCGTTGGTACGTGCAAAAGAGCCGCAACTACGACAAGGCCCGCCAATCGCTCCGCCGCGTCCGTGACACCGAACAGGATGTGGACGATGAGATCACCACAATCCGCGAGGCCATCGAGTTTGAAGCAGAGGCAATTTCATCGGGCTACTCTGCGCTATGGAAGGACAAGTCTGTCCGGAAACGCATGTACATCGCGATGATTATCAACGGTGGCCAACAAATCACCGGCCAGGGAACACTCAACTCTTACAGCTCCATCATCTACAAGAAGGTGTTTACCAGCGCCGACACAATCTCTCTGATCAACGCTCTCAATGCTACCTTTAGTATTCTCTTCACGCTCAACGCTACCTGGACTGTTGATAGATTCGGACGCAAGTTCTTGTTCATCGTTGGTGGCATAGGCATGGGCATTTGCATGCTCATCGCGGCTACTGTGGAGACACAAACCCCATCTCTACCAAACGGTGCCAAGACACAACCTGTCGGCATTGCAATTGTATTTATTATGTTCCTATTCGCCCTCTTCTGTAAGTCGACCCCTAAGTCGTACCATGCCACAGGACTCATTGCTAACCTGTCCAACCACAGACAAACCCTCTTGGGGCGCCACAGTATGGATCTTTACCGCCGAGATTTTCTCCATGAATATTCGCGCTCAAGCTGTCGGCATGTGCTCGCAGACTCAGAATGTCGTAAACTCTGTTGTCCAGCAATTCTTCCCTCTTTTCCTCAAGAATGAAGGCTTCTACGCCTTTTACATGTTTGCAGGTATCAATATGCTTCTAGCGGCTTTTGTCTGGTTTTTCGTACCCGAGACAAAGAAGGTTAGCCTCGAGGAGATGGATGCCGTCTTTGGTGGTGCGAACCACGTTGTGGAGGGCGCAGCTATTGATCACAAGGATTCAATGAGGCATATGAGTATCTCGACTGATCTCGAGAACAAGGGAGTTGAGAAGGCTTAGTGGTCCACGTTGCCATAACGTAGCATAAAAGGAACTAAATGTATAATTGTAAATGGTTTTGCAATACCCTCGTGCACACGCATAGTAGTGCTGATTTTCCTTGAAAGGGGGTTTGGCAAACAACAGCGGTACCGCGAGCTGTATGGTGCAGGGCGATGCTACAATAGTAGTGTACCAAGTCTCAGTCACGATTCTTTCACGTCTGGTTTCCTCTTCCCAAAGTTCCAAGTTCTCGCTACCATTATTCACAATAATGGAGGACTTCACATTCACTTCCTTTTTTATTTCTCTCTGCTCCGCACTTTCACCCTCTGTGTCTGCAACACTTGTCTACTTATCGGTTATTGCGAATATACATATACCGACTCCCATCAACAACTCCAAGCGTCCACCACCCAAAGAAGAGAAAAAGTTGAGCAAAAGATGCTACAGCCAACGAACCACACAGGTATGAATGCAGACGGCGTAGTCCCTCGTCCCCCAAACCCCGTCCACATGCTCTCACAAGGCCTCGCGCAAGATCCCGACTCACCACACCGGCGCCGTTGCCATCACACCGTCAAAACACCGTACACTGAATCTGCACCCCCAGAAGATCCTCCTCCACCACCACCACAACAACAACAACAACGAATACAACCACAGCAAATACTATATGCACCACCCGCCACCCCATTGACAGGGTCCTCGAGCATCCCCATCTCCGTACCGGGAGCAACACTGCCGCTCCGGCCAAGGCGGTCGTTTCGTAGTGGGTGCTGGGAGATGCTTCCGGCGAGAGTGCATCACAGGGACGATAATGTAACGCATTATTTTGCGCCGGGGACGAGGGCTACGTGGGAAGCTGCAGATGAGCAGCGGTTGGTGGCTACTGAGGCGGAGATAGGGAAGATTGATACGAGTTGGAACGGGGGTGTTGTGATTGATTTCTCGGCGCGAGACAAGGAGAGAGATGAGCGGACGAAGAGGGCTGGATAGGAGGATAGTAATGGGGTAGGGGGGAAGGAGTGAGGTGCTACCGGAAACCGAAGAAACTGTTGGTTGATGGAGAGTCGTCGCGGCAGAGAGTGGGGAAGAAGAAGAGCCAGAAAGAGAAGAAGAAGATTCGCGAGTACGAGGAATGAGTGTGTAATTCACAGAGAATCCTACAAGCCGCCTGTGGTGACATGGCAGTTCGATCCAATCACCAGTTTCAGCCAAACCTCATATACAAGTTACCCACACCAATAGTCAAGCAAATGCTCATCATCTCAAAAGGATCCAATGAGTGAAGCCATGCCATCTTCTCGTTCGTCTATGTAGGCTGGTCTGCATATACGGACTTTCTATCCGGATTGGCATCGACCTGAAAACATTAGTACGTTTAAGACAAACCAATAACAGAACTTGTACGCACAAAGTAACGTTCACCGCCTTGTTCCACGATCAATTCGCCCACAATTCTCAACCTGTTCCGCCCTACAAACGTACCATTGTCGAATGCCGTGAAACCCTCGTCAACTTGGTGCAAAGTAAAAGTCTGAATCATAGATGCGTTGAACACAACTTCGCTCACGATATCTTCCCAGCTGCCAGTGCATAGAATGGAGTTGCTTAAATGCAAGGCCCGGAGAGTGTCTTTGTGCCGAGTGATCATTTCGATCACATCCTCCTTATTGGCGGACATGCCTTCTAAGCTCAACGAGCGAAGCCTCGGCCACGTTTCTCGAAGGCCAATATAGCTGAAAAGAACATGCCCACTCGCAAAGACGCTACAATGCATGTCAAGAATGCCGAGGGAAAGATGTCGTAGGTCTTTGGCCGTCTGCAGAAGTTTGGCAAAATTTTCGAGCTGTTGTAGTCGAGCAGTAGATAGTGTGTCTATCTCATGAGTTATACCGAAATATACACTCATGTCTATTTTGGTTAGATGTAGAAAGAGGTGCTGCCCAGCGCGCAGGTCGTTAGGATCCGGGAAAGTGAACATGGCCAGAGAGAACACGGCGGGCCAGAAACGGGCATCCTCCTCGTCCTTGGTGTGTGCTTGAACTGTGAGTTGTTGAACCCCAGTATATCCTGTCATAAAGATGGCGCCAATAAGTTGACGGAACGGATGATCGGGGGGAGTGAAGCGATTGCTACCAGAGAGGTTACGAAGTGCACCTCTCGAGAGAAGACCGGACAGGGCTCTGCGCTCAACGGGAATGTGATGCCGACGTGGTGAATATACAATCGAGGAGATATTTTGCATATTTTGCAGACCACGTGCAAGTGACTGGAGAAGGACACCGTCGTCTCTCATCCTCTGTTGTTCCTTGTACAACTCATGAAAACGCTTCCACCTATAACAGGGTTAGATCTATTGATGACTACCGTACTCTTGATTCCATCATGCATAGTTCATATATGAAGAGGAACTAGTTGTACCTGTTTCGCCGAGTCCAATGCGATTCGGAAACTGTCTGATACTCGGGATAGCTGCGTTCGAGAAGGTAATACTGGCGATCGTCTAATGCTATACGGTCACTGTAGAGGGTGCCATCGAAGACGATTTCTCTTGGATAGCCAGAATATAGCGAGTGCAGTGAGATGTTTTGGAAAGCACCAAGAGCCTGATACCTTGGACAGGCGACAATCTTGCGGAACAGGGCCGGTGTAGCATTATCTCGAAACATTCTGCTTACAGCTCTGGCGGCCTTGACATGGATGGGTTGGAGATAATTGAAGATCTCGATCTGCAGCTCGGCAGGTAACTCATTGAAATGGCCCATGTTGTTCGCGGTTTACTTGCGAATACGAAAGTAACGCTGGGGTACTAGAGGCAAGAGAGAGAGAGAGAGAGGGAGAGAGAAGGAAAGAAAGAGAAAGAAAGGGAAAGGTTGGTTCATCGTTACACAGGTGAAGGCGTGCATGAGGGGAAGTGGAGCTAGGCTGCAAGGCAAGAGGCTTTGGATGGTTCACCAATAAGGAAAGAGCCCACAACCATGGGTCTGGGCACAATGGACTACACGCATTCGAGGTGTGCGGCCAATATGGGACAAGTGGGATTACGCACTATACACGGCATCTGTAGAATCAATGATTCTAGTTCGTAGCGACATGGCCACCTATTTCATCAACTAGAACTTCGTTGTGCCAGCCACCGTGAAGTATGCTGATATACCAAAACGGACCGTCTACTATGTGATTGGCGTGTATAGCTAAAGACAAGAGCGTCATGGTTGGATAGTGGCCGCATGTCGAACGTGTATGGTTTACTGCTTCCTCAGCTTGTTGAGCGCTGCCATGACGCCCTCGCTCATGTCTTCCTCTGCCTGCTTCCGCTTTGGAGGTTTGGAGGCTACTGGCTGCGTCTGGTTACCGTCAACTGCGCGGTCCATGTCTGCCTCACGCATTGCCTCCTCGTCGTCTTCGAGATGTTCAGCGGGACGATGGTCGGGTTGCTTGTCCGCATCTGATCTAGAAGTTGCAAAAGGAGCAGATCTCTCCAGTTCCCTTGCAAGAGGTGCAGCATCGTCGACTCTCTGCTGTGCTGTTTCATCAGCAACTGTCACCGTGGTCGCTGGGTTGCTATCTTGACCGACACGTCTGGCGGCCTTCTGGACCCTAAATGGCTCCCTGACGGCGTTGCACCATCGCTGAACCTTCTTGTCGCCCCAGCCTGCAATCAGACCAATCTCCTCGGGGCCAGCGTTAATGGCCGTGCGGATGCTGCCAAAGTTGGAGACTAAGCCAACGGCATCCGTCTTGTTAATGCTACGGGGCACAGTGATGAAATCGACCATCTTCTCCGCGTACGTGCCTGCGTGCTGAGCGCGGATGCTAGTTGGCGCCGCATTCTCAAACGTCTTGAACAGCTCGAGGTAGCGACCGGCCTCCTGTGCGCTCCAGCACAGCATGACGGTGACGTTGTTGACTAGCGACATCTTAGACAGCTCTCGCAAGGGGTCTTCATGGTTTTCGATATCGACCATGGTGAGCAGGATGCGCAGGTTGTACTGGCCCTTGAGGTCTCGAATGCGGTTGTAGATGTACTCGGGATGCAGACGGTGGTACTTGAGCGACAGGAAGAGGGCACATGTGGTGGCACCGACGACGTAGTCGGCGGGGATATCTGAGTACTCCCACGCGACGGAGCGCACATTGTTCAGAATGGGATTGCCCTTTTGTCGTGGCGAGACTAGGATGGAGCTGGGCCCGGATCGCGATGGCAAGGCTTGGGGTTTCGGCTGCTGGACCTTGGGCGGCGCAGGCACATTGCTTGCCATTTGTGCAGGCTGCGGTGCACCTGCATTCACAGCAGCAGACGCAGACGCAGTCGCAGTCGCAGTCGCAGCGGTTGCAGCGGCAGCAGGCCGGCCAGCACCAGGCCGATTGTCATCCATTCTGGCCAGGCTCGGGCGGTGTCGGCATTTAATTGCAGGCGGCGCTCTGGAGTCTTGTCGTGTTTCGCATCCGTCCATGGGCTGTTGACACACCCTAACAATAAACGCGGTTTTAGCAGGGGCCGCCTCCAGCTCAGGTCGGTCACGTGCGCGATCGAGACAGCGCTGAGCCCAAACCGCCAGTCAACCCCATCATCTCCTTCGCATCTTCACAACCTCACCCGCCCACGGCCCGCTCGCGCCCTTGACCACCACCACCACCCGCACATCGCCCCGCACATCGCCCGCACCTGGAGCCCGCGACTAATACAGCCTCCCCCCTCGAATGCGCACTGTCGAATAGAGCGCCCACCCTTTCTGCCGCGGTCGACCCGCGCGGAGGACGCCAAGTGCTCCATTGCGAGCCCTTCCCATCACTCAGCCTGCACGCCCACGGCCCGCCTACGAGCTCCGCCCTTGCTCGACACCCCCGCAGACGGCCTCTATGTCGGATCACAGCGCAAAACGCCAACGCCTGGACTCGATCGGAAGATTCTCACCCGCCAGCCCGCCCTTTGACGTCGCTGCCAAGGCGAGCAGCCAGACGACAAAGACTCTTGTCCAGCCCCGGACACCCACCTCACCACCCTATTCCTCGATGAATCCCATGTCCAATGGAGGATTCGCCACGACAAACACCACAGTGTCGTCGGACAAGTCCCCCCAATCCTCGCTGCCCATGTCCTACTCTCACTCGCACTCGGCGGCATCCAACCAGCACCCCTTCCCAACTCCCGCCAGCACTGCAGGCTTCATGTCCAGCGCCACCGTCGACAGCGATGGCGATGCGACGATGGAGGAAAGCGCCGACGATGACACTGGCTCGCTAGCCCATCACAGAATGTCCAACCACAACCGGCGAGACGCATCCGCATATACAAACGATGGTCGATTACGAGCTGCTCAGGGCATCAGCGGCTCCCAATTGTTCAAGGTCGGCAAGGAAAGGACTGAAACGTCACGGCCGCATCCGACGCAAAATTTCATCAGACTCTACCGGCTCGAACCGCTCGCCAGCTCCGTAGCACGCAATGATCCGGTAACAGGCGAAAAGATTAACAAGCTTCGCAAGTCCTACGAGGGCCATATAAAGCAAATGCAGATTGCCGGCAAGCCAAAGGCAACCAAGATGGACGGCGTCTTCCGCAACCTACTGGCCATACCGGACGAAATCTGGCAGCCCAACCACGTACAGAACAGAGAGCCGGCCAAGACTGCTCTGACGCCGGACGGCACATCATTGCTTCCGGACTTCAGCGCCCTTCTCGATAGCGCCTTCGCAGGCATGGGTACCGGCTCTCTTCCCAGCAGCGATGCCGCCAAGTACAAAGCATACCTAGGTACTGATGACGCCGTAAAACCAAAGACCCAGGATGTACCACCGCAACGGACGACACCTTTCACCTCCTCAGCACCGACGCCGACGAACCACGTCAATAGGGGAGGTGTGAGACCAGAACGATCAGGATCAAAACGCGCCTACACAGACGCTGCGTTTCAAGGCTATGGCGAAGGCTTCAACGACGACTATGCAGACTCGACAGGTGGAGAAGATACCCCAGGTGGTATAGCGAACAAGAGGCGGAAGCTCCAATTTGAACGAACATCGCACTCGGTGGAAGTAGGGGGTGCACGACGATAGCGACGTCGACTATTTCTTTGACAGCATTTGCTTTTCCAGTCTTTCCAGTTTTGGCGTTTAACAGGAAAATTTCCGTCACGAAAGCAACGGCGGCGGCCTCGGGGCCAGCTCGGGATGCGAAAACTTGACCTCGACCACCACCACTACTACTACTACTACTACCACCTACCACCATCACCACATCATTTATTATTGGCATAATGCGCAGCGGGAACGAGCGGGCGGTATGACGACCATGATATTCCTTCCTACTATATACATGGGGAACCAGATTGGGGCGCCAGCGGACTTTGTTTTCTGATTTGCGCGGTACGAGGGAGGGAGTCTTTTGAACAGCAACTATTTCGAAATGTGCATATTTGGGCGGCAGAACCCCTCATGATACCCTTAGGATACCACACAGTATATGTGGGCCTATATAAAATGAAATCGAATTGTAAACTCTAAACAAGCTAGTTTTGGTACATGATATCCGGAGTGCTGGCATTCTATGCGTTTTATGCAATTGCAAAGAGAGGCTCCTGAGTCAAAGTCTTTAAGAATATGCTTCGTCTATTTATTTGCATAGTGTGTACACTATCTTATGCACTTGATCCGCATCATAGCAGATCTTAATCTCAATAGATTTCAAGACCCTATCTATTCCGCATTCTCTTCAGGTCCCTTTTCCTGGTCCTGCATATCCATCCTCCTTGCTTCAACGGTAAAGTAGAGGCTCTTACTCGCGCCTTCCAAGGCACTGGTAAGACTACCACCCACACCTTGCAGCATGTGCACAAGCTGAGCACGGAGACCGTCAATACCGCCATCGATGCCACCAACCCATTTAGTGCCCTCGACATCAAACACCTTGCCCTCTACCCTCGCACCTAGAAGCATCAACTTCTGCAGACCAGCTTGTACAGAGGGCTCGTAGTAATCTGGATTCGCCTTGCGGCTCGGGGCGGGGAAATTTGGCTTCGAAGGCGCGAGGATGGACAGCACAGTCTTGAGGTACTGTGGTGCTACATTGGGAAACGCAACGACGGCCAGGGGTCCGGATAACAGCGGCTCCAATTCTAGTTTCAGTTTCCTGTTATTCGCAATCTCGTATGCACGTCTTGACAGTCCATGGGAGAAGCGCTCGTCCTCTGCCTCATTACTTGTCTGCGGTACTTGCGCGCTGGTGGGTGTCCGAGGATCGGTAGGGTGATGTGCGTGATCTAGCGTCGAGGCCTCGGGGTTGAAGAACTCGACGACCCGGAGTGCGCTGGCAAAGATGTTGGTTTGTATAACTTGCATCTTGATTTCCTCTGCCAGCGTCTCCTGTCCGTTCTTCAGTCGCTGGTCATCTAGCTTCCGCAGAGCAATGGCTAGCTCTCTTCGTATGCTCATCCATTCTACTGCTTTGACGTTGTTGTGCTGGAATATCAAGATCAAGGGCGAGGAGCGCAGTAGCGATTGGTATTGGCGATGTAGTTGTGTTTTACGGACCTCCGGTGGCTTGTGAGACGGTGGTTGGGTAGGCGGGTATCGTAGGATGGGGGGTGCGGACTTGTATGTTTGTTGGATGGGTGGTGCAGGTGTTGTTGCTGAGCTGGTTGCCACGGTCGCGTAGGTTGCAATTGCAGGTAGAGAAGTGGCATGCGTTGGGCGTGGGGTGCAGGCGCGCAGGGCCTGTGGCCGTATGCGTATTCGTGGTGGCATTCTGCAGCCTTGTCAGGATTTTGAGACATCGATATCACTTGGAGGTGCAACAGGCTGACTTACGTGAGATGTGGTTGCGTCGCAATTGCAGGATGGAGTCACATCTCCAAATATTTCGATGCGCTTGAGATTCAGGACTGGTCTGTGCTCGGACACTATAGACAGCACTTCTCCCAGTGTCGTAAAACACCAGAAAAGCAAAATAACGATTGGCTTACTTTCGTCTCTGACAAGCGATTTTCGAGCTATATTTCTGTGTGGCTACCGAATTAAATAAACTGTCATCGTAGTGGTGCGCGCATGGCGACTCATATATGGAAAGCTGCACGACTACCGCGAACCCCAAGGACATCATGTCGTGACTTCCAAGTTGTTAGACACATATCTGTAAGAGAATCCGCTTTGAATTTTCATTCCCTACAGCCTTACTGACTTCCGAGGAAGACGAATTCGAGGAATCGACTATCAAAATTCTGGGCACCAACAGGAGGCATATCGCCCCACGATGGGGAACAAGGCAAGTATGCCATGTTACCTACAATGAGTCTACTAATAGTTCTCAAGATGAATCTCACTCTCTTCTTGTGAGAGGCGGCTTTTTGCGTCAGGTACTTGCTGATAACCCTTTCGCTTTTGGGACTACTTGGCTCATTACGTGTAGTCACATTCCGGGATTTTCCATCTTTTACCGCTAGGTTTACGCGTACAAAACAAGCTGGAAGGACTCATAGATAAGCACATGAAATCTATCGGTGCTTCTAAAGTATCCCTCTCTTCCATCACTACCGAGGCATTATGGCAACAGTCAGGCCGCTACTCTGCCAATTCAGAACTTCTGCGTATTAAAGACAGGAGAGAATCTGGCTTCCTACTGTCACCAACTCACGAAGAGGAGATTACAGCTCTCGTGGGCAGCATGGTGCATTCGTACAAGGACCTACCGTTGCGGTTGTATCAAATAGGCCGCAAGTACCGCGACGAACGGCGACCAAGAGGAGGGCTACTACGGGCGAAGGAGTTCATGATGAAAGATCTTTACACATTTGACTCCTCACCAAAATCAGCATTGGAAACATACGAATCAGTACGAGAGGCATACACTAATTTTTTCAACGAGCTTAAACTGCCTTATCTCGTGGCAGATGCCGACTCCGGCAACATGGGAGGGAAGTTGAGCCACGAGTACCACTTCGCGTCACCCAAGGGTGAAGATTACATATTCTCTTGCAACTCATGCAATTACGTTGCAAACGAGGAGCTTGTTGAGAAAAAGACCGACGCTGCAGCACCGAAAATTGGCGACTCGCTCATGTTTACAGGCATTAGCGTTGACAAGAAAACAGCTATCAATATCCATATCCCAAATTCATCCGCGATTGGAGTGGATAGGGTATCATGGGATGGTGTCTCCGCCTTCGTCAACTTGCACGCCGTCAAAAAAGCACTGCCCAAAGATGTCGAAATCGACACAGGCATCGAAACCTCGACCCTATCATTCCTTCTCTCAAAAACCACCAACACTGTAGATATATACGACCCCACACACCCCAACGCTCCATCCACCTCTAGCATGGACATCACACTCACAAAGCCCGGTGATCCATGCCCCCGCTGCTCCACCGGCAAATTGAATATCCAAAAAGCCATCGAAGTGGGCCACACCTTCCACCTTGGCACCCGATACAGCGTGCCCCTCAACGCTGTCATCGCACTACCAGATCAAAATCTCTCATCTCCAATACACATGGGATGCCATGGAATCGGTGTCTCGCGCATCATCGGCGCAGTAGCGTCTCTACTCTCCGACGCCAAAGGCCTTAATTGGCCGAGAGTCATCGCCCCTTATGAAGCCATTATCCTCAGTGATCAGAAGACAAACGAGGCGGACACTTCAGAGGTGTATGACGCGCTTTATGGGGAGGGAAGGAATTCTGATGTCGACATAGTGCTTGATGATCGCGCAGGCAAAAGCCTAGGTTGGAAGCTCAAGGATGCGGACTTGATTGGATATCCGGTCGTTGTTGTGTTGGGTAGGGGGTGGAAAGAGAAGAGGGAGGTGGAAATTCAATGTCGGAGATTGGGGGTCAAGAAGTATGTTGAGCTGAAGTTATTGAGAGCAGAGGTTCTGGCATTGCTGGAGCAATTATGAATTTCTATGAAGAGTGCTAGATATGGATGTGTATAGAAAGTGTATTATTAGTGGCCAATGTACTCGGGGTGGATACTCGGGTGGGTAATACTACTTAGAGTACATGGGCTGATTTCTGCGTATATTTACTGTAGATGAAGAAGCAGACACATCTCTATCATATTTTCCATAATCTACGAGATAGCAGACCTTAAGGGTACGTCTTTTTTCTTATTCCAATTTTAGTTGTTCGAGATAAAGTATCGAAGAACAACGCCTCAGCGCTAGGCAGCTGCGATGACGTCTTGAAAAAGCACATATCACCAACATCAATCCGATGAATCAAGTATAGACAGAGTTCACACCTCTTAACTTTTTTTCTTTTCTTCAGATACACCTCATCTGCAAGTCCTTCTCCCTTACATTTTTCACACATCTATCAACAAAATCTCAAGTGCACAGCCAGACAAAATGGGCGACACAGCCATCCCCATTCTCCGCGCAATCGCAACAATCGCACCAGCTATATACACAGGTAAACCACTGACGACTCCACTAACCCAAACCAAAGAGGTCAAAACTGACAACCACCATCACCGCCTACCCACAGGCTTCACATTCGCCTACACTCACGTCGTCATGCCTCCCCTAATAACGCATGCCCCACCCAAACTCCTAGCAAAACAATGGCTCCAAGCCTACCAATTCGCACCCGCTTACGTAGGACCTATGATCCTCCTCGGTACCTCGAGTAATGTACTGCTCGCCTATTTTTCCTCTTCCTCCTCTTCAACATTAGCGACGGGACTGTATGCGATTGCGGCAGGAGCAATGGCCAGTGTTATACCGTATACGATGCTGTATATGGAGCCTGGGATCAACGGGGCGGGCAAGTGCAAGGTACAGGAAATATTGCGGGAGGAGGGGTTTTTGTTGAAGGAAAGAGGAAAGGGGAAAGTGACGGATTGGGATACTGCAAGTGAGCAGGCGAGAACGTTGGCGGAGAAGGTGGATATGAAGGTTCTTGTGCAGATGTGGGCCAAGACGAATGCGTGGAGGTATGTTCTTAGTGGTGTTGCCACCTTGTTTAGTGCGAGTGCTGCAATATTAGCATGATTGCTGTTTTGGTGTGTTTGAAATGAGTGATGAGGTTATGGTCGGGCTGTGATTTTTATATCAAAGGTATTTTTATATTACGAAAAAGTTCCGATACACGGCAAAGGATGCTCTGCCGAACTCAAACATATATTTTATAGATGAGTGCGATTGCTACTATAAAAGCCATGTAAATATCACTACATGGACCGCCCACTCGAACAATCAAGTCGTTGAAACACTTTTGTACATGAGCGAAGTCATTGCCTTCCGGTGCACCTCCAGCTAGCTCCTCAATGTGTCGATAACTATCATACAAATCGTACCATACTCGTACACAGTCGCTTTACTCTTACAGCACAATTAGAAGAAAATACAATACTAACACTTTCATAATCTGACATTTGCTCTTTCCTCATGCACCACATCCGCCCTCATGGCAACCCCTACAATGTCTACTTCTACAGCTGAAGACGAGGCTGTAGCTTTTTTCCCCGGCTTCAGGCTGTTAGGAATTGCTTTCTTCGCTTTGCGTCGAGCTACTTTGATCTTCCAACTTGTCTTTACTCGCATCGAGCATACGCTGCTGTATATTGACGATTTTCAGCGGGCGTCGAACGGGATTACTCCGGTAGAATTTCAGTACTTTGATCTACGATGTACTAGTCCCAATCGCTTTCCATGCGCGCTGGTGCTCCTGGATAAGTTCGGTTTCCATTTGCTTGATGCTCTTTGTGGCATTTACCTTGCTTTTGTTTTGGGCTACCGGGGCGCTCTTAGCAGATTCTTGTGCTTTCAAATGCTCCACTTGTTCTTTTTCCGGTACTATTTCCTTTTCAAGAGATGTGACAGGAGTTGACATGACGTTTTTCTCGGTGGATGCTGGAGATGAATCTTCTGGTTGGTCCTCGAACCACTGTATCCTGCGTTGCTCCCGCAATTTTTTCCGTAATTCGCTTTTTCTTTGTCTAAGGATTGCCTCTGCTAACTGTTCTTGGAAAATGGCAGAAACAGGAGATGGCTTGCCCCTCCTCTTCAGACCTACTGCTTTTTCACGTGCAATTTTCCATGCTTGTCTTCGGAGACTAAGACTAAGTGGTTTCTCATCTTTCTGCCTGCCTGCCTTCAGTTCCTGCTCCTCCCGCTCCTTTTCATCCTTTTCTTTTTCTCGCAGTTCCTCCTCCTCTATCTGCTCTTCTTGCTCTTTCTGGATCTGCTGTTCTCTGTCATTCTGTTCCTGGGCTTCTAGCTCTTTGTGCTTCTGGTCTTCCAGCACCCTTTCTCCTTGGACTTCTGGGTCCTTTTGTTTCTCAGCCCCCATCTCCTTTTGTTTCTGAGCCTCTGCCTTCTTCTGGGCCTCTACCTCCTTCTGGGCCTCTACCTCCTTCTGCTTCTGGGCTTCTATCTCCTTCTGTCTCTGGGCTTCTATATCCTTCTGTTTCTGGGCCTCTAGCTCCCTTTGTTTCTCAGCTTCCACTTCTTGATGTCTTTGGTCTTCAAGTTTCTCTCTTTCCTGGAATTTTACATCCTCTAGCTCTTTTTGCTTTTGAGCTTCTAGCTCTTTTCGCTTTTGAGCTTCTAGCTCTTTTTGCTTCTGAGCCTCTAGCTCTTTTTGCTTCTGAGCTGCTAACTCTTTTCGCTTTTGAGCTTCTAGCTCTTTTCGCTTTTGAGCCTCTAGCTCTTTTTGCTTCTGAGCCTCTAGCTCTTTTTGCTTCTGAGCTGCTAACTCTTTTCGCTTTTGAGCCTCTAGCTCTTTTTGCTTTTGAGCTTTGAGCTCCTTTTGTTTCTGGGACTCCAGCTCCTTTTGTTTCTGTAGTATCTTCTCCTTCTCCTTTTCCTTCATCTTCTCCTTCTGTTTCTGCAGTGCCATCTCCTTCTCCTTTTCCATCTGTAGTTCTTCCTTTTTTTGCTTCTGTAATATCGTCTTCCGGGCTCCCTCTTGTCGTGCTGCTTCAAGTCGCCTTTGCAATCTTCTTGCGCTTTTCGATAGCCCTTTCATTTCCTGTCCCATCCGGTTCTGTGCATCCTGCTTGGAGCGTTGCCCGGTGGTGATCTGCTTCACTTCCGTCGTAGCTCTGCCCGCGAAATCTATTGAGTGTGATTTCATCTCTTCTGAGGGAGTCGTCACCGGCCCCTGCTTGGGACTATCGATCGTCTTCTTGTCCAGCTTGTCTGCCACCTGCATTCGTGGTTGCACTCCATAGAAAAAATTGACAACAAGACTGGTCCACGTTGTCTTTGACTGGCCTTCGGTTTTCTTTTCTATAGCCTCCGCCTGCGCAGAGCTCGCTTGCCTTCGCTCCTCTGTGGCTTTTCGAGATGCTGCGATGCTTTTCTGTTCCCGCTCTCGTTCGAGTCCTTCGGCCGCCCGCAGTGCAGAGATTTCTTTTTTCTCTCTTGCAGCTAGCATGTCCTCGTCCCTCTTCAAGAATCTGTTTTGATCCAGCCCAACCTGCTTGAGAACTCGTTTGACTGCTTCCACATCATGTCCCGAATCTAAGTAAACAGCACCAAGGACAGCTTCAAACGTCTCCGCTACCTGATTGTGCGAAGCCTCAACAGCCCCCGCCATGAGTATAACGTTCTCGTCAAGCTTGAGTTGCAAGCCTTTGTTATTGAGGGCAACTCTAGTAACTGTCTCCAGATTCATCTGCGAATATTCGCCTGCCATGGTGTTAGCTGCTATTTATGAGCCCCGCGGAGAACAAACCTGTCGTGTTTCCTGTATAGAACCAGATTTCGCTCAAAGCTAAGCCAAGTATCCGATCACCCAGTAATGCTAAGCGGTTATTCTTATCGGCATTGATGATAACGCCCTTGAAGTAGAGTGGCGTAGTGCTAGGTGTAAGTTTAAGTGCTTCTATGCAGTACATCTTGTGCTTGAAAGTGTATCCAATACGTTCCTCGACACGTCCCACTCTTGCTGTTGCATCCAATAGGTCATGGTGGGGTATTGGTGCAGGTGCATACCATTGTAACTTCTGAGCCTCGAGCCCAAAATAAATCCGGTCCCTTCTTTCGAATAGCTCAGGCATACGTACCTTTGGTCCAAAATGCTGGCGCAGCGCGCCTCGGGCACCCCACAAGTAGTCGTCCAAGCGGTGTCGATATGGAACGGTCTTGCGTAATTTTTCCTGGAATAGCCGTGCTATTCGGCCATGCCCAAGTTTGTCAAACATCGCGCGTACTGCACGATAGCAAAGTCACTTCTACCAGATCTCCTTATGACGAAGATTAAGTCTTGAATTTCTGGTGTGGACTGCGCTATTGGACTTGGCGGAAAACTGAGGAAAGTGAGTGAGGCCTCTCTCACCTTGAGTCCTGATTGGGCGACGAACTCTGGTTGCTAGCCACATACCAACGCAACATGAAAGGCCTACCGACTGTTTTACAAGCCAGATATTCAGAGTCAGAATATGCCGAGACGAATCTCAATCAGAGTAAGTGAGCTTGGTGGCTGGGTTTGACGACACCGATAGTGGGTTCTGTGGTCAAAAAAATGCGAAAAAGTTTAGGGCGTAGAAAACGCTAGCGCGTTCGGCCGCACAGACGAACGTAGGGCTGTTGCCACCGCATCAAGCAATGCATCTCTTACGCCTACATTCTTCATCGTCACATCTCAGATTGATACTTTCAAAGACGTGTGAAGCTGCTCCTTGGGTAATGACTTCCGTAGGGCTTTTAAATTTACATGGAGCATTTGACATCAAATCTTGCGATACTATAGGCCTGTCCCTGACAATGCAATTCTAGGGCCCCGACGTATGGTACATGATCAATTATGTGGTGTTAGCAGAGCAAGCGCTATCTGTTCGGATTTCTCAAAAGCTTGGGACCGCCCTTGTGCTCAGGACAGTCATATATACACTCTCGCGTAAATCAGGCTCTTCATGTTCCCTGTCATTCATTATCACAACGGTGGGTTCTGTTTCATTCGTACTGCTAGGATATCTATAGTTGATTCCCTGGGTCGTCGTGTACACCGCAGCTGCCTCAACGATTACCGTACTTTGTTGTGTGAGCATTGCCACCATTACCGTTACAGCCACGACAATAATATTCTTCAACACATGTACAATCTTCTGTCAGCCATGTACAAGCCTTTCGATTCTCTTGAATCAATTCATTCCTTGTTCATTGTTACTTTTTATTTCGAGTATTCAGAAACAACAGCAATGTGATGATGCGACCACCACCGACAGTATCTTAGCATCTCCCTTTTTAGTCTACAAGGTCTTCCCTAAATATACCGTTCTTGTCTCATAGTCCCGCTATGCATAGCTCCTACATTCGTCGCGCGCAGCCCGCCATTCATGCCGTACTATACAATGGTCTGATACGTATTGAAGATCACGCCATTTTGTCTATTGTGTAAAAGGTATCCGTGTAAACGCGTGCGACAATTTCCAAGAATGCACATGAAAGGTATACACCATACTCGCACACTCGTATAAGATGACGACACTCAGAAAGACCAATCTACATCCTTTCATCCTAGCCACTATCCTCCTTCTTTCGGCAGCTATCCTTTATCACACGCTGTCACTCGATGTATTTGTCTCTCGTGTCTCGAGGTTCTTGGCAAGTTTTATATTGGAATGTCTACTGTGAATACATCCCAGGACAAAACCTTGCTATACCAAGCGTAGCCTTGAAAAGGGTAATCAATATGGGCCTAGAGGCTACATCTCTACACGTAAGAAGAATCTTGCTAGTTCTATCTATGTGGAGGATAGCAATCCTTGTTACCTACTTTTTCAACGGCCTCACACTCTGTGGGTTGTGGAAAACATCACCCTCGTCGACCCAGCTCTTGATACGTTGCAGTCGATCTACATTCTTGCCCCAATACGCCGTTGCACTGCTGTTACCCAGTGCAGGATCGACGTAGCCGGCATACGCTCCGAACTCGTTGTCTGGCTTTGCGAGCTTGATGATCTCGTTGAGGCCGGCAAGGAAGTCGTGAGTCTCATCTTTGACCTAATCAAGGGGTTAGTACGCGTTGAAAGATTCCTGCCAAAAAAAATGGGTTTCCACTGACCTTGCCCAGTGGGTTAACAGCATATGACTGTAAGAAGAAAACCGCGTCACGGTGACCATAAGATGTTGCTTCGGCTGCCACATCGTTGACGGCGCCACCCTCGAGATCCCAGACGATGAACCACACCGCGTTACCTTTGTTCGTCCTCGCAACGTAATCAAAGACCTTATCGACTGTGACATCGGTCATGACATTTTCCTTTGTAAAAGCAAGAGATTTGGAGTCGAAATGAGCCGGGATACCTCCACCAACTTGCAAAGCCAAATTTTCGCCCCATTTGCCTACAACCCCAAGCCAGTTCTTCACCTCTGTAGAGTGGCCTACCTGAATGTCTGGGATACGAGAGGCAATCTTTAGACTATCAAACTCTGCTTGCGTGCCGAAGAATGTGCCGGTGATGGTTATAAGGTGGTCTGTCAAAACGAATGTAGTCGCAAATTTCCTAGAAAGGTTGGGGTCGGTTATGAGTTTCTGCCACTGTTTAAACGCAGCGGAGTTAGACTCAGCAGAACCGCCACTGATGGTGTACGAGTACAATACTGAGCTGCCAGGTTCGGGCTGAGTGCGTACTTTGAACTCGGTGACGATTCCAAAGCTAGGCGCAGCTCCTCGTATGGCAAAGAAGAGGTCCTGGTTCTCCGTGTCTGAAGCTCGGATAATCTTACTGTTGGCCAGGACTATCTCAACTTCTTCAACATGATCGAGGGTTGTGCCCCACATGCGCGCAGTGGGACCTAGACCACCCATCGTCGCATGGCCACCGAATCCGATTTGAGGGCATGTGCCATGGGTTATGGCGCGGTTACCATTCTCGTGTAGACGCTTAGTGACATCGGCCAGGAGGGTTCCGGCACCAATAGTAGCTTGCCAAGTAGAGTTGTCAATGGAGAACTGTTGGAATTTGTGCATGTCGATAACAATGGCACCGTCTTCACCCCCAAGGCCATAATTGGCATACGAGTGCCCGCCAGAGCGCGCCTGCACTTTCATACCATATCTTGTGGCGCAACTGACGATTTCAGCGACATCGTCCGCGGTGTCCGGGTACGTAACTGCAACTGGCTTAACTGGATATTCAAGGTTGTATGGCCTGACGTCCCTGATCTGGAAAGCAAATTTGTTTGGAAGGGCGAGCCTGTCAGGGCCTAGGATGCGATTGAGACATGGATGAACCCGTTCAGGTCCAAGATCACTCAGTCCTTGCCCCATAGCGTAAGTATATAGGTAGGAGTATCCTTAACAAGTAGTCAGCTGCTGGCTTCCTAGGGTTTTTTTCAGTTTGAGCTCATACTTATTGAGTGGTAAGGTTAGTTAGTGAGCGTGGACGAACACCCTCAGGCGCAAAGGTAACCATTATATATTGCTGATGATCCGGGATGATCCATCTGGGCACCGAAATGGTACCGTCAACGTGAATGTGCATACGCTTGGCAGTAGCCAAGTTTCCGAGAACAAGGAGAATAAACGCGTGGCTTATGGCACAGGGTTATATTGGTGAGCGCTTGATGTGTTTTTATTACAGGAATCCAGCTTTCAAAGTGCGGAGTTGCAGTAGGATGCAGTTCCATACCCAAGGGATCAGCTAAGATCAGCGCTTGATAGAAGCTCAGAACTCAGAGAGAGCCATGGTTTGTGATAAGATCTCCACTTCTCCGCATGTGCCTTTCTCGCCCATGATTTAGCCCGCAATCCTCCACAATGCAGGTTCATCATCACCTGATACCCATCCGTGGTTGAACATCAGGTTAGGCTGCTCCTCGCGAAGGTCGTGAAGTAATTCAATGCATTCGTCTTCAACGAATCCAAGCCCCTAAAGTGGTGGGCATCGATTCATGCAGGAAGGAAAAGACCCCGAAGGCCCCCTTCTCGTTGTAAACACTAGCCCACTGAAGCGGCCCGCATTCAGCACGAATGATGGAGCATGCGTACCAAGCGGATCCATTCAGTATGCCATAAACGTTTTCCATACGTCATTAGCGAGTTATCCCTAGAAAGGGGGTAGTCATCGTTGTTGATAGCCATCACTAGCGCAAGTGAATAACGGCTAATATAATGGCGTGAGGCATCTCACATAAGCTATTTCCAACGTCCCGACGTCCCTCCGGCATTCCCAAAGTGAGACTCAACGCCTTCACAACTAAATTGCACACTACGCCGCTTTAGTTGCTATGCAAGAAATGCTCTGATAGTGACTTCAATGTCAATCGGGTACTCCTTTGCGGCACTCTGAGAAGATTCTGTAGGTGCAAAATGACCCATAGAACGTATTGAGTGACGAAAGTCGGATGTGGCGCGTGCAGCGGTGGCGATGCAGGGATCAATGAGGCACATCGCACCCTGAATCTAGATAATGTCGATGCTGATGCTATTGTATGCACGATTGCGCATACAGACATTGGGTGGAGAACCGTGGTAACCTCGCGAATCACAGCTCCCATGCCATGCTGATTAGTACCATATGCTTCTAGTCCTATGATGTGGTATCACCTCTACCTCGTCTTTCTCCTTCTCTTTCGCTAGGTCATACAAAAAGAAATCAATGAGAATAGCATTGACTTTTGCATCAGGTTTCAGTGAGAGTATCTCCCGGCGAAGGAGCTCTACGGCCCAGATACTGCATCCACGTATCTGCATCTCCCAGGAATGGCCGGATTCTATAGTTTCGAGACGACGGATCTTGTTTTCAAGAGGGGGGCAGTACCACATCACGCCCAGTGAATGCAGCATCTGTGGAATTCGATAATCTGCAGGGATATCAGTTTCGATTGGATTGTGTAATCAAACCTTCGCATACCTGCAAATATGGTAATCTTGCCAATATCGTTAAACTCGCCGTAGCCTTTACCGTCGAACGCAGCCCATAGATCTGCAACGAAGATTTGAGCCCTTTTTAAGAAGCGAACCTTTTTGTTCTCGAATCTGCCTTCGTCTCTGAAGCAATTAAACTTTTCAGCGAGAAGGTTGACCAGAGCGGCTGCAGAATTTTTCGCATCTTCTATCAATGTGACAACGCTACTGTCGAATTCCTACACCATCAATTGTAAGTTGACTTGGCCTACTACACTCGCATCTGTGGAAGACACACCTCCTCTAGGATTCGTCCAGCTTCTCTCAGGCAGCGCACTCTTTGCTCGAACATTGGTATCTCCTCATCGGTACCAGAGCTGAAAACCGTTCGCAGAACTTCGTCCGAGCACTGCTCTTCATCAACCCAAAACTCTGGGCTGGTGACGGGTATGTCCTGCTCCAAGGCTCTCTGTAGTATAGCGACTAGACTCCAGTATCCCGTCCACCTCTTCCCTTTGTACACTACGGCAAAGCGCTCCTCGTCACTCTTCTCGCTCCAGAAGCTAAAGTTCAGGAGGTCCATAGTGAAGATGAAGTTGACAGTGTCGTCATTCTTGGCTTTTGGATGCAGCTCATGCTCGGACCACGTCTTTGTTGAGTACTCTCGCCGTTCCATTTCAGCGAGTACAAGCTGGGCGGCCAGCTTGGTTGAGCGCATGTCCAAGGCAACGTCCATGCTGTTGTCGTAGATGAAGTGTGCATTTTCGAGGACATTTGTCTCTGGCGGACCATCCTCTTTGGCGCCGCCACCCCAGTGCTTCCGCATGAGGTCTAGCAGCTCCAGATCAACCTCGTCGTCGGACATGATGAGGGACGAAGAAGCACGCTAGGTCCAGGCTCGGTAGTGACAGTGATTGTAAGTGTGCAGAGTAGCGGCGAGGTATGGTTAGCTTTAGCTAGCTGAATGCCATGCCGCCAAAGCAAGCGTGCCGGTGCGGTGAGTGATAATTCTGTGCCTGCGTCTTCGACTTGCACGCTCCACTCATAGGGCGCTCGTTTAGGCGCCAAGCCTCCGAGGCTGAAGGAAGCGGCGTGGGTCCAGTGCAGTGGCGCTACCCAGCGGCACTGACGTCTCTCACCTGCTATCTCACCCTCAACCGGGCACCGGCAACCGTGCCCACCGTCGCATGTCGTAGCCTCGCGCAAAACAAAACTCGCCCTACCGCTCGCTTCTTCCCACCACGGATTCAATGGCACGCGACAAGTTTGCTCGACAGAGCCTCACCGGCACCCTTCACCAACGCATCAAGGAGGTTGGTTAGCTGCAAGGCACGCGCAAACAGGTTTTGTGCACGTTACTGACCATGTACAGGCACGCGTCTTGATGGTGGGAGCTGGTGGCATTGGCTGCGAATTGCTCAAAAACTTAGTTCTCACCAGCTTTGGTGAAGTGCACGTCGTAGACCTGGACACCATCGACCTCAGCAACCTCAATCGCCAATTCCTGTTTCGCAATGAGCATATCAAGAAGTCCAAGGCATTAGTACGACGAAAAACCTGGCTCGGGACGACATCACAGAGCTTGCGCTGACAATCGGACAGGTTGCCAAAGAGTCGGCAGGCAGGTTCAACCCCAACGTCCGCATCATAGCGTACCACGACAACATCAAGGACAGCCAATTCAATGTCGCGTGGTTCCAGAGCTTCAGCATCGTCTTCAACGCGCTGGATAATCTGGATGCGCGGCGGCACGTCAACAAAATGTGCCTGGCGGCCAATGTCCCGCTGATAGAGAGTGGCACGACTGGCTTCAACGGACAGGTCCAAGTCATCAAGAGAGTGCGCAACACGAATCTAAAGTGCTGGAGAAATCGGTCTGCTGACTAGTGGCGCCAGGGCGAAACCGAATGCTACGACTGCACCCCCAAAGACGCGCCCAAGTCCTTCCCCGTCTGCACAATCCGAAGCACGCCGTCGCAGCCCATTCACTGCATAGTATGGGGAAAGTCATATCTGTTTGCCGAGATATTTGGCACCTCAGAAGACGAAGCGCCAGAACTAGACCACAGCGAAACCGCCGACAACGCAGACGAAGTCGCAAATCTGCGCAACGAGGCACAGGCTCTAAAACGCATACGCGACTCCATGGGATCCAAGGATTTCCCGCGCCTGGTGTTTGACAAGGTTTTCAAGGAAGATATCGAGCGATTACGGAGCATGGAGGGCATGTGGAAGACCAAGCGGGCACCCGAAGTACTGGACTACGATACTCTCATGCAGGAGTCGTTGGGTGTGGGACCTACTATTGCACAGCAGGATCAGGCCGTGTGGAACGTCGCAGAAAATTTTGCCGTCTTTGTCGACAGCATAAAGCGCCTCAGTACCCGATTAGAAGAGACGCGCGCAAATGCAGATATTGGAAATTCGGTGCCCATCCTCAGCTTCGACAAGGACGATGTGGATACACTGGACTTTGTTGTCTCAAGCGCAAATCTGCGGTCACACATTTTCGGTATCGAAATGCGGTCCAAGTTTGACATCAAGCGTATGGATCCTGAGCGTACCTTATCAGTGTTGATGCTAACGAACTGCAGAAATGGCCGGCAACATCATCCCAGCTATTGCAACTACCAACGCCATGACAGCCGGTCTCTGCGTTCTCCAAGCCTTCAAGGTCATGCGCGAACAGCTCGACAAGGCGAAGATGGTCTTTCTTACGAGAGGCACTGAGCGCGTCATCTCAAGCGAGTCCCTCCGATCACCAAATCCCCATTGTGCAACATGTAGCGTGTGCTATGCAGAGCTCCATGTCGACACGAAGCGCGCGAAGCTGAGTGATCTGGTTGACACTGTTCTCAAAGAGCAGCTCGGATACGGAGATGACTTTAGCATCAAGCGTGATGCCGATATTCTATACGATGTTGACGAAGACATTCATCTTGACAAGACTTTCGAGGAGCTGGGACTCCAGGGCGACACGTTCCTCACCATCTCTGACGATGCGGATGAGAACGCGAAAGTTGATGTGGTGTTTTCTGTCATCCAACAAGAGTTCACCGAGAATGCCAACCCTCTTAGGCTACCGGGCGAGGTGAAGATCGCGACAAAGCCTAAAGCATCTGTGCCAGAGACAAATGGCCATGCGACCATCAATGGCACTCTTCCGTACGGGCTCCAAAGGGCAACAACAAACGGAACCACGAACGGCGCTACAAAGCGCACAGCCAGCGACGCAGGCCTCGAGGATGGCCTTGTACGCAAGAAGGGCAAGGTTATCGAAGAAGCTCGGAAAAAAGATGATGACCACATTGTCATTCAAGATGACAAGGACGACGGAGCGATTGTCATTGACGATGACTGAGAAACCACATTCTTAGGAACTCAGTATCGAGGGCGACCTGGTATATTGCCATTTCTTGTTGATGGAACAACTTGGCATTGTACTCGCAACCACCGAAAACAGTATACAACCTCCTCTCTCGTTCCACCCTTGGATCACGGGTGTTGAAGCATGCTCTTCTCGTCGGTCACTGGGCCAGTCTTCTTCTTCTTGAAACCACTCGCATTCACATACATCACCTCTGTACTATAGAAATCTGGTATCTAGTCAGTCGGGCGTTTGGGGGTTTGGAAAGAAACGGGATATACCTCAATCAAAGGATCATCTGGTGGAAACGGCAACGTCATATGAAAGGAAAGGAGCAACTCAGGGCCGTAATTGCAAGGACAAAATGGTGAGAAACGGAAACAATGATAGGCCATGGGAGTAATTAGACGGCAGATAAGCCACCATCCAAATTCAGCACGCAGTTATGTGCATACTTGTTCTGTGCGAGGAAAAGTGCTGCATGTGCAACTTCTTCTCGTGTTCCAAACCGGCCCAGAGGGATGCGTTTCTCGAGGTTGGCTCTGTCAAGGTCTACAAAGCAAAGGTTGCTCGAGGTCAGTTTCTTAGTTTCTTTTCCTTTTTCCAATCGGGTCACACACACACACTATTATGCATGTTGTACTAGAGACATGTACGCACCTTTCGTCATATCCGTATCCACATAGCCAGGCACGATAGCATTAACGCGCACCTTGTGACTAGCATACTCTGTAGCCAGCGCGCGCGTAAAGCCTAAAACACCCGCCTTCGCCGCCGCATACGCAACAGCGCCGTATCCGCCGTGCAGACCCAGCAATGAACTAACATTGATGACGACGGGGTCATAGTCTCTGTCATCAGCGTGGTTAGATCGTTTAAGGTATCCATGCCTAAGTAGGTATTGATCCAAGCGTTAGCTCCCTGGTTGTGGCCTTTTGAATTCTTGGTCTTTTGTGGATATAGCACGTACCGGATGAGAAACCTGGTGCCGTGCATCATTGCACTGAGATTAGCGTTGATCACGTCGTCGATTTCTTCCTCGCTCTGCGCTGAGAAGAGCTTTGCTTGGGATCGGCCGGCACAGTTGATTACTACGTCGATGCGGGAGCTCGTGGGCGCCGTTTTGGTAGAGGATGGCTTGGGTAGGTGGGCTGCGAAGGGTTGAGTGGGCGAAGGGGTCCAGAACGTTGCGTTGTGCGTTATGTTTCCTGCTATGTAGCCATGCTGTAGGTTTGCAAATAGGTGTGGTGTGCTTGGTTTGGATTCTTCATTCTCTGATCTTGAGGCTTGGACTGTGTCGGGTGATGATGTACTCGATGGTAGAGGTTGCAGGGTTGCTACCGCGGCTTTGAGATGCTCTTCGGAACGGGATATTAGAGTGCAACGGTATGCATTCTTTGCAAATAGCTGTGCGATTGCTAGCCCTATGCCTCGGCTTCCGCCTGTTATGAGGACATGAGGCGGTCTTGCCATTGGTGAATGCTATCAATTTCGAAGCCTTGAAAAACTGACCAGCAAAGATATTTCCGTAGTTGCTCCCATAGAACGACCGGTCTTTGTTCAAGGCAATTGAATTGATTGAAATTTTGTGAAGACAATCTCGACAGAGACGTGCGAAACGTATGGCAAAAGTGGTAGTTAGACTAAAAAAGGTGCTACGCGAGAAAACGTGACAGCGCGACAGCGGAGAGCCATTCCCCGGCCATCGTTAGCCTTTGATGCGCTTCACCATCCCACGCCATCTGCACTCATCTTTCCTCCCAGGAAAACTATTTACACAATAGCGCGGTCATGGAAGACAACAAGACCACCGAGTACGTCACCCTCGTGTCCAACGACGGCTACGAATTCAAGCTCCTCCGTTCCGCAGCCTGTATAGCGGGCACCATTAAGAAGGCGCTGGATCCCATGTGTAACGTGCCATGCCAGCTTTCCTTCAACCCAAACACTTTACTAACGAGATTACATAGCCGGATTCAGAGAAAATACACAAAATCGCGTCGATCTGCCCACCATCAAGTACGTCGAGTCCCTACTATTCCCCGCACAACCAAGTACGACGAACGTGTCTCGAGCTAGGTTAACCGGCAAAATAGTGGCGTTGTGCTAGAGAAGGTCTGCGAATACCTTTACTATAACCAGAAACATGCCGAGAGCAAGGACGTTTCCGATATGGATATCCCGCCTGAGCTGTGCTTGGAGCTGCTGATTGCTGCGGATTATCTGGATGGTGTGTACTAGCGTGCAGGCGAGGTGGTGATATGCTGACGATTGTAGTATGAACCCACATTATGAACCACTACTTTACTACAGCCAGGCGCAAAGGCACCTTTAGGGGAGCAACCAGCCGACTGAGAGTACAATGTGTCTAGATGAGGCGATATGTATCGCATACCGGACGCTTCCATGTTTGGATGTTTGGGTAAGATTTGAAGGGTTAACTTGAACAGCGGAAACTAGCATCATCCATCCCAAGGGGTAATGCTGCAATCAAGTTTGCCCTTGAAGCATTGTCAAGTGTGGTCTTAATCGATCTGCATTTCTTCTTCCATTATGCAAGGAAAGCGTTCTACTATTATGTATGCATGTATACCCTCAATTATTCGCTCAGGAAGAAAGCGCCTTACTATACGCAGCCCACAGTTGCATCAAGTTTGCCCATGAACCTCGCACCACATTCTTTAACCAATCCTTTGCATCTTTTAGCGCCAGCCCACTCCTCTTCAGCCGCCACATCCCTCCAATAGCAAGCACAAGCGCAAGGCCCTTTACCATCCGCCTTAGCCTGATCCTCGCAACACCTTTGCTCGTAAATTCAATGTTCCAGTCGTCCCACTTGGGAAAGGTACATCGGCGCCAGAAATCGACTTGTGTATATGGGTACACAGTCGAGTTCCAGCCATCTGGAGTGTAGTACCAGCTCGAGCATCCGCTTTGCCAAACAGTGTTCTTGAGAGCACGTTGCATTTCAGCTGTGTAAGCTACCTCGGCGGAGTGTTTGACGTCGACTGTGCGAGCCTCGTCGTTGAGGATGAGTCGGATGAACTTGAGCGAATAGTTTACCATGTCTGTACTGGGTTAGCAATGTAATCAGAACATGTGCATAAAACTTACTCTCACTTGCCATGACAACAGATGTGTGTCCAGTCGCAGTATTTGGCCCGAATATCATCATAAAATTTGGGAACCCGTCAACGGCAGTGCCCTGGTACGCTTGAGCACCTCCTCGTTCTTCCATGACTTGCACCAGGTCCTTACCCCCTTTACCGATGACCTTGAGCGGATGCAACCAACGCGTAGTATCGAAGCCATTGGCCAAGACAATGATATCTGCTGGAATCTCCCTCTCTGGATGCTCATCCTCTTTCACATTATGCGGGTACACCACACCAGGCCCAATGATCACCCCGTTTTCAGTGACCCGACTCAGCGGTTGGGTGGTCAAGTCAATCTTTGGGTTGTTTAGGCTTTGCAACCATCTTTTGTCGTAGATTCGTCGCTTACATCCCACACCATAATCCGGCGTCATAATGTCCCAGTACTTCTCCGGTACACTTTTTCGCATGTGCCCAAGCATTTCCTCTTCGTATGCTTTCCTTCCCCTTTCCGCATATGGTGTGTTGGGGAAGAGCTTGAGAAAGTCGACTTCTGCATTGGCAAAGACAGTGAACCGAAGGAGTTCTTTCAGCCCCGGTACACTTTTCATAAGTCTCGGTCCATTCTTTTCCCACCATTTGTCACCACCAGGCGGTACAAAGGCGGGCACAACCCACGGCGGTGATCTCATCAGCTGCGTGACGGATCTGGCGTTGTAAGGAGCGTTGGGAAGGCGTGGGACGAGCTGCGCGGAACTGCATCCCGTCCCCACCACTACCACATTCTTGTCCGTAAAGTCGACCGTATCGTCCCACCTAGCCGAGTGAAACATTTTGCCTTTGAAATTCTCGATGCCTTTGATCTCGTCTGGCCAGCCCTTGGGCTCGACCAAGCCACCCACACAGCTGAGCACAACCTTTGCTTTCACAATCTCACGCTCGGAGTACACCGCGTGTTCGCCCTTTTCTTGCGTGATCTTGATGCGTTCCTTGGAGGAGAGGTCGCCCATGCCTGCAACCATTCGGCGGAGCGTAACTTGCCATAGTTGCTCGTCCTCTAGCCACTTGCAACTTTCAATGTCGGTATTGAGTTCGAATTTGTCCGTGATCTTGTATTGCTCGCATACTTGGTGGTAGTAACGCACAATTTCTTTGCCGGGCGGGTGGAACGAGGTCCAGTTTGGGTTTTGCGCAAAGGAGAAGGAGTAAAATACTGCAGGTACATCACTGGTGCGAGATCAGCGTTTGGTTTCTAGGAAATAGCTTGTTTTGAACATGGTGACATTGCTTGAAGATGTGGACGCTCGGGATTTCCTTGGTTTTAGGGGAGTTTGAAGGCATACCATGCAACACCTGGATATCTATTGATCCACCAAGTTCCGCCGATTCCAGCCTGACGGTCAAATACACGAAACTGGTCAAAGCCTAGCTGCTGCTTCAGCTGGCAGGCCATGGCAATGCCGGATGCTCCGGCCCCAACGATGATGACGGGGTAGTAGGTGTAGGCATCTTTCTCATAGCCGTTGACTCTTCGTATCGTTTCTGTGATCATTTCTACGTCTCTAATGTAAACAACGAGCAGTGTAGGTATTGTGTTGACGACAAAAACTGCGGGGAAAGGAACGCGATGAGTTGCTCAGCTGAACTTGGCCACCCTGGGTTCGGTCTCGTGAAACGTGGGGCGGTACAGCGGAAGCGACAGCAAGTCAGCGATTAGGAGACGTGCCTCGGTAGATTATCATTGACTGGTTAGGGACATGGCGACAACAATCAAACGTTTGTAGTCAGCAATATTGGCGGCGACACAAGCTTTGCTAGAAGCGGGTTCGGTTACCGTCACCCGGACGAAGGTTCCTGTGCCGTCCTCGTCCGGGGCTCCATCTGCTGGGAAAGTACATGGTAAGTAGTACACGGGTAAGCCATGATGGTGGTAATGTATGTTTTCCCTAGTAGGTTGTCTAGCAAGTTTATACATGGCGTCTTGGAGGCATTTGGCCGATTTGATACAATTGCGCCGCAAGGCCAAGACCTATACCCAGGTAGGAACCATGGCTAGCTGATGTTGCGCCATGTACCTACACAGGTAGACGGATAGATAGGACAGCCCAAGCTTCTCCATGTACACAACAAGCAATCGAGGTTTGTGGCTTGCGCTACTAGTAGGAACACTCCCAGGCAGTAAGCTCTCACGTGGGCACGCGGAGTGCACGGGCTCTAGCCGCTACCCGTTCGCGGCCTTGACCTCATCGACCTCAGACTGGACAAAAAGCCTCGACTGATTCCTCAGCCCCAAGGACTTATCCTAGAGCTCTACAGGAAACCACTGCCGCTCTGTGGCTGTCATGGTCTTTCCGTGAGCAGCGCTACTCTGCCATTGCTTCCCGAAACAGGGCGTAAATCGACACCATGAATACTATTGATGGTTCCGACCGTCACGTCAATACAGAAGAGGGTACCTCCTCACAAAATTCCCCAGTTGGGGCGACTGCGACTGACGCTTCATAGTTCCTCCACCATCCTTACTCGCCATCGTCCTAGATACCAACCCACATGCGTGGGCGCATCTTTCCTCGACCCTCTCACTCTCGGCCGCTCTTGCGAATATCCTGGTCTTCATTAACGCACACTTGGCCTCGGGCAACGCGAACGAGGTCGCCGTCATAGCCTCGCACTCACACAAGACTGCCTTCCTCTACCCGACACCTTCGAGTCCGCAACCTCAATCGCGACATGGCACCAATGGCGATGCGGACACGAATGAGGCTACAGCCGACAAGGATCACCACATGGCAGAGAGTGCGAACAAGTACCGTCCATTTGCCGTAGTGGAGAGCGCCATTCTGCACAACTTTGTGAAACTGCTCAACGAAACGAAAGAGAGCCATCTAGAGGCAACGCCCACGACACTGATCGGTGGCGCCCTCTCCCTGGCCCTCACTCACATCAACAAGCAAACAATCCTGCATGCTCCGACAGCAGCTTCTGCCGAGAGCACAGCTCTATCAGCACTCGCAGATTCTGAAAACACCCACGTCGATCGCGTTCCCCTCACATCTCGTATCCTTATCGTCTCTGTGTCTGGCGACCTAGCGAATCAATACATACCGGTCATGAACTCCATCTTTGCCGCACAGCGAAAAAGGATACCCATAGACATTCTGAAGCTAGCGGGCGACACTGTTCTACTCCAACAGGCGAGCGATGCGACTGGAGGCGTGTACATGAAGCCGGACCGCCCAGAGGGCCTACTACAGTATCTAATGATGGCATTTCTCCCGGATGTGACGGCAAGGGCAAGTCTGGTGGTCCCGAGTGCCGGTGGTGTTGACTTTCGCGCGGCCTGTTTCTGTCACCGGAAAGTTGTTGACATAGGTTTCGTCTGCAGTGTATGCTTGAGCAGTAAGCCGAGCCATCCACATGTGTCGAACCAGCTGTATGCTAACCGTGCCAGTCTTCTGCAACCCTGACCTCCCTGATAACCTCTGTATGACATGCGGTTCTTATCTGTCCCTACGCAGTGCCGTGACCAATCCGCCGGCATTGATACCGAGGAAAAAGAAGAAGAAGAAGAAAACGGGAACCGAGTCCGCAACCCCTGGTGGGAATACTCCGGCAGGATCTGGCACGCCTTTACACCCTTGAATCATTTCCCGCGGATCTGGAATCGCCATGACCAGATCGCGTGATTCATCCATGTCCTTCCTCTCAGGACACGCGTGCATATCTGCTAACAGTCCTCGGGCCGTAGCAAGCAGGCTCCACTCCAACATATCCGCCCACGTCATGGGGAGCATGGAGGCAAAGATGACAGGTTCATGGAAGCACCAACACCACTGGATGATAACCGCTCATCCGGGTACGAAAGGCTGGTAAGAAGGCCTCTAGCAGCATCCGTCCAGGTCTACGGCGGTAAAGTCGTGCCCATACATGCATTTCAGTAGCGATACATTGAACACGGGACTGGCGATCCCAACATGACCTCAGCGATGATGTTTCACTAGGCAATGGAATCAGTGGAGTTGATCTACGTCAGGGTGGTGGCTGTGGGGGAGAGCTTTCGGGATTGGCCACCATGTCACAACCTCTGTAGACAGGTTCAAATGTGATTGGCTAGTATCCACATTCCAAGATTATCGCGCCATGATTATATCGAGCACGTCTGAGTAGGCACATGTCTGATGATGCAACTGTGTTATCTGATCGGGTTGTTGTTGTGTGAGAAAGCAATTGTCAAAGGTAAAGATAGGCCGACGACAGGGTCTGCGAGTTCAGGCAGAGGATGCGAGCACGCAGCTGTGCCTCAGGGATAGCGGGTCTGGGCGTTGACAAAAGTAAAGTGAGATCAATGCAAGGAAGACGAGTGGAGTACAGTAGGCGAGCGGAGAAGCAGCAGTGTGGTTTGATTTGCATCCAGGCACCCTACTTAAATCTGGTCGCAGACGGAAACAGTTGCAAACGACATCCAGGGGGGGGGGAGTTTATCGAATCCCCATCGAGCCTGCGTCTTGCGTTTGACGTTGCTGGAGACAGCTGCGGAGGTTGTCGCAAGATAAGGATAGACTGGCCGGGCGAAAGCGTGGGGTTGAGCGTGAACGGCCCGCGTTGACTCGCAATGCGAGGGACGGGACGTTGACATGTCCTTGCCGAGCAGCGTCCGAAGTTTCAACATGTTGCGAAACATCACAGCTTGAGCAGAGCTCGTATACGCAGCCAGGCCCAAACAGTACAAGCTGTGATGTTTGTACAGTAACTCTTCATGGTTTTGATCGTCGCGTGGGCCACGACGGCCTTTGCCATATTCGTACTACGCCCCAGTCTCGCAATTATCGGCCAGGGTTGGCCTGGACTCGTTTCCAAACTTCAACCACACGCGTGGCCTATCAGCCGCCTTCACGTTATCATCACCCTTGCTCCCCTCCTGCTCACACAAAGCTGTGAGCCACATGCTCTCGGAATCATTTCGCTGATAGCGAATGCGGTCGTGATGGCCTTCGTTCTAGCATTCGTCTGACACGACCTCCAGGGCTCCCTGGCCGCCGTTTCATTTTGGTTCGTATGTACGGCAAGCTGAGGTGAGAACAGAGGCGAAGGATGTTTTGAGCATGTGAGGGAAATTTGCATTCCAGCATGTCTGGCGGCGGATCAAGAGATGGTATACCGGTATACTTGAAAGCAGGGCTTGCGGCAAACCCGTCCCACGGTCATCCCACACTTGTGGTTCGACAGCCGCAACAGGCTCGGCGCCAAAAGGCCCGCTGTCTCCGCCCCGTGCAGGCGCGTCGTCGACACCCTGTAGTTTGGCGTTCTCCTTAGCGATCGTCTCTGGACCTATATTGGCTGACAGGGCGGAGGTCATCCATCGCGTCCGCTTGGGTGAGACACCCCACTGCCGTGGCGTTCGTGTAATCGGGAGCTGGCCATCTTCATGCCTGGCTGCTTGGGGAATCGTCAAAGCGCCGCCGTATGCTGCAGCAGAACGGACTGGTGAGCAAGACGGAGCTTTGGTAATCTGGCGACTAGTTCATATAGCCACCACGGGACCCCCCCTCCATTGCCTGAAGTTCGTGCGAATCCGATTCCCGAACGGTATATACTTGTTACTTCGTTCCTTTGCACATCGCAATCCCATCTTCGCTTCCACAACTGTCTTTTGCGGTTTCAGCGGCATCTTTACTTGCTTTTCGAGTCTATTGGGGCTTGACGCCAAGCGAGTCGACTCAGTGGAAGATCCCTCTCCCACCGACCCTGAACCGGTGTAGGAGCGGTCTACTAGTCCTTATCTGCATCGCCCGCGTCGACTGCATCCTCTCCATTTCCGTCTTGACGACTGTGCTAGATTCTGGAACTGCATCTACGTACCCTGCGACTTCTCATCTGAAGTTTGCGCCCGCGCCATATCCATCGCATCTATAGGAAATCAACTTCGGCACCGGACCGAGTAGAAGACGACATCATGGATCCAGTTACGTCGGGAATGGACCCCACTGTCCCTCTGGAGGCCTTTGCCAATTCGACATATTCTACGGGTGGCGACTCGAGGTTATACAATCTCAATGTTTTCTACAACGTGAGTACTGGCCATGTGCATGAGTCGCAAAAAACTTTGTGGTACGCGGGGCTAATGTCATGGTTTCTAGCCCGGCGACATCGCTTGGATGATTACATCAACCGCGCTCGTCCTGCTCATGATCCCGGGTGTAGGGTCAGTCTTCCAAAACACGCTACGGCCTTGACAAGTCATGTACACAAGTCTAATCGAACTACAGCTTCTTCTACTCAGGATTGGCCCGAAGAAAGTCTGCGCTATCGCTGCTATGGCTGTCCGTCATGGCCACGGCCGTCGTTTCCTTTCAATGGTTCTTGTGGGGTTACTCTCTAGCCTTTTCGCACAAGGCTGGAAAGTACATTGGCGCCCTGGATAACTTTGGCTTGATGAACGTGCTGGGCGCGCCCTCGGTCGGAAGCCCGCGTATTCCCGATCTCCTGTTCTGTGTCTACCAGGGCATGTTCGCTGCTATTACGTACGTTTAATCCCACCTCAGGCCATACACATGCCAAAGCTGACCGCACATGCAGTGTTGCTCTCGCCGTTGGTGCCGTTGCCGAGCGAGGGCGCATGCTCCCATGCGTCATCTACATGTTTATCTGGACGACTGTCATCTACGACCCCATCGCATGCTGGACCTGGAACCCATCTGGTTGGGTGTTCAAGATGGGCGGCCTTGACTTTGCTGGTGGAACCCCCGTACATATCGCATCCGGATGTGCTGCCCTCGGCTACTCGTACATGCTAGGGAAGCGAAGCGGTCATGGTACTCAGGAGCTCAACTACCGCCCCCATAACGTTACACATATCGTCATCGGCACCGTCTTTCTCTGGGTTGGATGGTTTGGCTTCAACGCGGGCTCCGCCTTGTCGGCTAACCTTCGCGCTGTCATGGCGGCTGTATGCACCAACCTCGCTGCCTGCGTTGGTGGAATTACCTGGTGCTTGGTTGACTACCGTCTGGAACGCAAGTGGTCTACTGTTGGTTTCTGCTCTGGAGTAATCGCTGGTCTCGTAGCCATCACCCCCGGATCTGGATACGTCCCCGCCTGGGCTGCTGTCGTCTTCGGTGTTTGCGGTGGTGTTGCTTGCAACTACGCTACGAAGCTCAAGTACTTTCTCCGATGCGACGATGCGCTCGACATCTTTGCTGTTCACGGTGTTGGTGGCTTCATTGGCAACATCCTTACCGCCTTCTTTGCCGTGTAAGTCGCTATGCCATGGTATAATTAAAAATGTTCTATTGCTAACTATCCTCTAGTGACTACATAGCGCATCTCGACGGCTACACCGTCATCTCCGGTGGCTGGCTCAACCGCCACTGGATCCAACTCGGCTACCAACTTGCCGACTCCTTCACAGGCGGCGCCTACTCCTTTGTCGGCACCTGCATCATCCTCGGTGCTCTCGACTTCATCGGCAAATTCATTCCTGCCTTTAGGCTCCGGGCCAGCGAGGAGGAAGAGGCCGCTGGCATCGATGACGTCGAGATTGGCGAGTTCGCTGTAAGTCATCTTCCCCACTTCCGCTTATCCACGTTGAGAAGATTGAATCAATGGCTAACATGAACCCCTTTTCGCAGTACGACTACGTCGAGCTCACGCGCGAAGTAAAAGTTCCCGACGACGACGTCGACGAGGGCTTGTCGACGCACTCGCTCGAGCCCAACGGCGCAGGCATGGCCATAACCAGCCACCACGAAAAGAACCAAGACTCTGTTGGCTCTGACCACCAGCTTGCAGAATGGGCTCATCGTGCGTAAAAAAAATGCATGTTTGCTTGCTTCATTTTTTCTTTCTTTCTATTCCCTTTCTGGGTGTAAATCCTCCTATATTGCTATATACCATTGTGTTTTCTTGGGGGAGGTTGGGGGTCTGTACAACACCAGGATGGAATCCTCTGTGAAAGTGTATTTTTCTTATGTAGGAAAGGAGTGAGCTCACGACGATGGAGATGAAGGTGGAGGCGGGACATTCGTCAATATTTTTCGAGAATCTTGTCTTGAACAAGGGTCAGCAAAGTCAACTTGTACTATTATCCTATATCTAACCAACTGTCGTCATTAGCATCACCACAAATAACAATCTTCAGATTTCACTCTGCGTTTGGCTTGTCAGGAACTTCTAGCATGGCTGACACCTAACATTAGAATAGGCCCAGAGGTCTAGGTGTTGAGCAGAATCTTGGGGTAATAAATAAACAACACATGCAAACATACTCACACACACATACTCTCTCTCTCTAACTTGCGCATCATGTTTGCAATAAGACTAAATTTGAACCCAATGGAACCCAATGTGTCCAGCTTGTATGCTTCGTATCCTTTGAATGTATAACGAGCAAGTTGAACAGAAAAGGAAAGAATCAACGTCTGGCTAGCCCAACGTACCCCCACATGAATCATCCGATTTGGATCTCCACTTTATTGACCTCTACGCCTAGCCGCCCCTAGTGGTGAGTGGCCATATCCTCCTCGGGTCCGGCCATCACCCAGACAATATACCCTTGTGGTATTTCAGTACCCACACGAAACAGCATCTTGGACGACAAGCGTGGTCTCGGCTAGAAAAAGTCTAGCCCGCAGCTGCACCTACGCCGTTTGTGTCCATCGGACTGCCCCCAGCGGCATTTGATCCATTGGTCGGCCGTCGCCGTGTTCGTATAGCCTTTTTCCTTCGATCTACCGGCGCACCCTTTCCGCCTTCTGCTACGTCGACCATGTTGAGATCATCGTCATCTGGTCGATCTGCGTCCTCATCGTGTTCTTCCCAATACCGCCTCATTTCGTCGAGTTCGGTGACATCTGTAGGCCGCATTCGTAACCACTTCATTCTAGGCCCCGATCGTGCGCGTTCGCTGACGCGGAAACCGTAAATGCGTGGCTCGTATATGCTGCCTGTACCAAGGCCAGGTGCGAGGTTGTGGGGCGCGACGCCGTTGATGGACGTGACGTTCGAAGGCGTGGTATTTCTCGCCTTGCCGTCAGCGCTCTGTGATTGTAGTTGCTGTAACGCATCGATGGTGTTTGATGTATTATTGCGCAGACCGCCACCGATGTCAAGATCAGTGAAGGTCATGAAGAAGAGCGAGGGAAATGTGGTGCCAAAGAAGGCCCCATCGACGGTCTGGAAGCGAGAGTTGGGCGGCGTGTATACATCTAAGCAGGACGGGCAGAAGAGCTTTACGGTCTCGTGGCCGGGACTGTCGTTGAGACCAACGGGGAGTACTTTGCACGAGTTGCAATTTACGCGTGGACAGGTGCCAAAATGCTGAAGCTCGTACTTCTCAGCCATTTGTTGTATGCCTGGTCGTGAGGTGATGTAACGCTGATGTATGAGTCCGTAGAGCAGCTCTGCAGAGCTCTCTATCACACTGAGATCAGACGCTATCCGAAGATGTCTTCGGTCGCCTGCCCTCCGGTAGCCTGGTGCCCTCTCGTCGCCCAGTATATCGTCTTCCTCGTCCTCGTCCTCCTCTTCCTCTTCCTCGTCTTCGTCATCCTCCGGTTCGACGTCTAGGATCATTTCCAAGGCCTCCTTATACATGGGCACTTGCGATTGTAGGCCTGTCAGATTGAAGTCATCCTCAATGAAGTCCTCGGAGACCTCAGCGAAGTACTCGTGGCCCAACAGGCCGCAGAATGACGCGATCCACGACTCGGTAACCTGCGACGAAGACGACATACTGTCTGCGGTGTGCGTATGATCTTTGAACTATCTAGATACGGTTCAGGCTGCTACGCGCGGTCGCAATGCGTGGGTGGGTATCGGGGGGACGAGGGGTTGGAAAATGCGGATGTGGGGGAGCGATAACGTTTGCCGTAGTAGTAAGGGCGAAGGGCGAAGCGGGACGTCTCCAAGATGATCGCCACAGGTGTAGGATAGATGTGTGGTGTGAAGCTGCACTAGCAGCTCTGTTATCGCATGTGTGTTTCCGTTGGGGTGTCTGACAGTGAAAGGCTCGGCGGCCGTCGTAGTGCGAGTGAAGCTGGTGGGGGAGGGGTCGCGCGAGCGCGAGTGCAGAGATTGTTGCGAGGGCCAGGGGGTAATCTCCAGACCTGTTCGTATTATGCTATCAGTAGGGCTGGTCCCTAGGAACCAGAAGTGTATGTGAGAAGTTGTGTTTTGGCAGGTGAGGATCCAAGGTTGCCCTGGCCGAGCTTAGCGATTGGGCGCACCACGTGACTTATCACATGTGCTTTCTTTTGTGTCTTAACATTCAAGTGCATAACAGTTGGAATCATTCCCGAAGGACTTGATTAAATATTCAACACTAAATGACCGATTCAAAATAAGTCTCTTAGAATCTGGGCCAACTCATCATTCTCCTGCCTGAATCCGTTCGCAAACTCTCCGTTAGCATTTGACAGCTCTGTCGACGATGAACCGCCAAACCCATTCAAATTGAATATCCCTCCAGCAGCCTCGAAAAGTGTCGTCAAGTCACTGGCCATCCCATTCGGCGTATCCAGGCCGCCCGCATTCCGTCCGCTCGAGTACAGCGCAAGCTCATCCATCGAGTGGCCAGCAAGACCTGCCATTGCGACAGCAGCAGAGGAATGTGCATCGTTAGTATCGTCACTACGGACGAAGAGACCTAGACGTGGTCCGACCTCTTTTATCGTCTTGATGGTTTTCCATAGCCGTTTCGACACGTACGAATTAGAAGAGAGACCACGGACCAGCTCAAGAGCCATGTAAAATTCATCGCGAGCCTGTTGGCTAAACTCGGCTGGTGCGTGAGCGACAGCAAGGAAGAGAACAGCTAGTGCGGATATGAGGAAGTAGTTGAACATGGTCTGCTGACTTCTATAGATGTCCGACGTCTGGTTGATGTACGTCAGTATCCGAATCGTGTCCTTGGCGACCTTGACCACAACGTGTGCAAATTCTAGGTGTTCTATGATGGTGGTTGCCGTATGCAATACTGGCCTGTATATGAGTATTCGCATCTGGTTCGCTCGAAGGTACAGCACAACTTGAAGACGGTGGATTAAGCGTGCTGGAGGCTCGACTTGTCGCCCACTATCAGGGTGGACGAATTTCAGAGACTCCGGAATACTGCGATGCCAGTTGAGGACCTGGAAGTCTAAAAAGGAGATGTCCTCCTTATTAATCTTATCTTGGTGTCCGACATCGCTAACGGATTTCCATACTTTCGACCCGATGACCGAATATGAGATCATGGCGTTGAGGTATGCCTGCGTAGATTCTTGCATCGGTACATCCTGCTTACGTCAGTTTCCCGAGCTCATATCGTAGATCTGACTTACGGGCTTTGGAAGGTTGCTTTCAATATCCGCCTCTTGCAAAGCGAAGGGCATCCCAGTGCCAAAACTCCAGCGGCGGTCGAGCACGTAGATAGTCCAGAATATGCGAATGGCTGCCGATCGCTCTTCTGGATCCGGAAAGAGAGTCGTGTAGGTATCACGACGATGGAGACCTAGCTCCAGACAGTGTCGCGCAGCCAGCCCACTCATTCGCCAGGCCAATGCTTCGTCATCTCGAGTAAAGTGGTACATGGCCTACACCCAGTAAGCATAATCGAAAAACTAAAAGAAGTTGGCACTCACGGTCAGCACTAACAATGTGATGCCATGAAGGCTAACCGGCTCAGACAAAAGCCTATCAACAACTTTATGTACGTTTGCGAACAGCTTCTCGCCCAGAGGATCTTTCCCTCCGCCTTCCAAGACCAGGGTTATTGCGAGAACCAGCTTTAGTATGCTGATTTGTTCATCCATCATAGCATCCGACCCAGGAAGGGCACCTTGCATGAGACCCGAGCGGGTTGCAGCCTCTACAAATGTGAATAGCAGCTCTGTATAACGCAAGAGCTTATCGACCTCTAGGATGGGATACATTACGCCCATTTCATCATGCCAGACATGCACCAACCGAAGCGCCTTGTGCTTACAGATAGACCATATTGGGTCTTTGTCTGCATGCATAGGACGTGTTGGCAACGCAGTGTTTCCCATAAGAGGGGATCCCCTCGGCGTTGCATCCTGTGTCAACATGCCTTCGTCTTCGCCTTCGTCACCTGCGTTTATGCCCATTGTCTTCAAGCTGGACCTAGCAACTCCAACATTGAACGCGTTCGATGTCGGCCCGTGAAAGCGAGGATGTTTACTGAGCGGCCTGGATTGCGAGCGTTCGGGCTGCGGGGGTATCATGGGCGTCTGCCGGTAGTCTTGGCTGAATGGTGTACCCATGGAGCCATTGCTTTGTACTTCGACGTTGGTTCTGAGCGTGTTGAGGTTGTGAAAAAGGTCATCGACTTGCTGCTGGAGAGAGCTTATATGCGCTGACATCTGCTTGAATCTATACCTGCTCAGTCTTGCTCGGGTCCTACATGCGACCGGACTCTTTGCTCACTCATCGCTTTCTTTGAAATTGTTGCAGCAATTCGGCTGGTAGTCACACTTCAGGCTTAGGTTCCCGCAGCGCTGGCATGGCGTGTTTCCATTGCATTTTATTTTGCGACGCTTACACTCATTACTAGCACACCATCAGCTGTCGCGCCGTGACTATAGCTTTCGCGAGGCCTACCAAGCAATGGAGATGTAGCGGTTTCTCTTGCTTCGCTGTTGTCCTGGCGTGCCATCGTCACTCTTCCGCTTTGCAGTATTACTGGACCCATTCTGCGGGCTCATATGGTCGTTCGCATTGATCGTGTCTGTCGGGGGTGTTGAACTCATGATTAATTCCGCAGCGCGCAACCGTTCCGCCACGAAAAAGTGGGCGATGGCGACGTCCGTCAGCTACTTGGAGTTGGGGTCGCGGTCAGTGCGCTTCGGCAATTCGGCATTTGGAATCGTGCATGTGCCCCCCTTTCATCTCTCCGTAGAGCTAACGAACGAATCTACATCAACACCTTTGATTTAATTCGTCTCTTTTCTAGAGTACCTTTTCTGATTATACAAACTCCAGTGATATGCTTCACACAAATGAAAATGGGAACTCTCCGATCAAGGGCAGGATAACTCCCAACTTCAATCATCGTCCAATCCAAACTCGTCCCCAACCAAATCCGTCAGCTTCGCCAATTGCTCCAACACCTCAGCGTCGCGTCTGGCTACCTTTGTTGCTTTGACGATCAACGGGTATAGTCTATGCAGATGTCTCCTGTATTTTGATCGCACCCCTGGGGCATCGGGTATAGCCTGTGGTTCACTCTCCAACTTCTCCAGTTCGCTCAATACGAATAGCAGCTCGCGTCTTTGTGACTCTGGCGCTGGCATACGTCCACGTAAGGGATGATCCGCAATGTATGTTTTCAGCGGTAAGGCACATCGAAGGATGAGGTACGGGGCAGCTGCTTGAGCCAGCTTGACGCGTTCGGCACTACTGTCTTGTACCGCAACAAGGTGAAAGAGCTCAGAAAGACAGGCAAAGCCCATGGCTGGTCGCAACGTACACTCCAGCTCAGCAGTCTGTCCTAAACGGATCTTGTAGAGTCCATTGAGCGGAGAACTGCTGACATCAGGCAGTTCACCTGGTAGAGGGCTATGAGCCAGGGATGTAGAGAACAGATTATGGGTGTAGGTGCGTCGGACGCTATCTGGAAGTGAAGCAGAGCCGAGAGGGAGGGTGACAAGGTTGCGAAGCTCCATAAATGAATCCACGTCGAACTGCTCATCTTTCTCAAGAGAGGCCTGAAGCTCGCGTGAGAGGTGCGCCCGCGTCATATACTGAGCAATCTCCACTATGGTGGTCCAGGTTTCCTTGTTTGACCCGATATGGGGCAATGTGGGCGTGAGGATAGCTATAGCGGTCCTCGTAGCCTTTTGCCATAGAGTAGGCGCTCTACCTTCGCGTTGCCACGAATATTTCTCCTGTACTGGCCGTGCAAGGCTCATCAAAGCAAACGTCATGGCATTGCTGGTGTAGATGTCTTCATGGTCGACGTGCTTCACCGTAATCTCCTGCAAAAGTGTCATTGACGCTTTGGAGAGAGCGACAAACGTTGGGCCACGCTTATCTGGGGAGTTGTCAACTGAAGTATATGGCAGTGTTATGAATCGACCTAGCAAGCGTATCAAGTACGATGGGATCTCGGTATCTTCAGTCTTGACCATCGAGAGGCACTCCATTACTCGATTCTGCAATGTGGTCATACTATCCACATCCGAAGAGTAGGCCACTTCATCTGAGTTGACAATGCAGGCTTCGAGATTTGCGAGCATCGAGGGTAGATCCTGTGCCAGCGGTCGATCTGCCAGGCGGTAGATAGCTTTAAATGCCTCCGCGTATGCAACAAAGGCCTCTTGGTTATCTTCTTTATCTGCATCTTTCCATGCATCAGGAGAGGTAAAGTAGCTTTTCCACACTATGACAGTCTTGAGGAGCGGTTCTGTACTCCATACATGGGAATTGTCTGTATGAGAGAGAACGCCCGTTATAGTGTTAAACACTGAAGCCCCTAGAGTGTGCGAACGGTAGATGAAGTACCGTTGCAGAAGGTCAAGGAGTTCAGACCATGCGCCTCCGAGCTGAGATGCATCAAGTTTTTCCATGTACGTCGTGTTAAGGACGCCTACAGTCTGAAGAACGACCTTTGTGGTCTCTCCCCAATCTTTGAGAAGACCTTTGCGTGGTAGTTGTTGACCTCGGATATCGCGCTGGACGTTCAAGTTGGCTTCCATCATGCCAAAGAGGATAGTACGAAGACACAGTAGCCATACGTTCGATGACAACTGATCAGAACAGTTTTCGAATATCCTCTGAATTGTTTGGATCGCAGAGTTGCGCACCTCAACACGTTCGTCAATCGTTATAGAAGATAGATTCAGCAAAACCTGAAGCCATAAAGCTGAAGTCTCCCCTTCTTGTGAATGCGTGAACACGGCACGCTTGATAGCCTCTTGATCAACAGCTCCATCGAGAACTCGCGGGAGGGATGAGAGATCAGTCCGCGATTGTATGTAGTCCGATACATTCCAAAAGAATGTGATGGCCTATTAAGATGTCAAGATGTGTAACGCTAGTTTGGTGGAAGACTTACGGTTAGCGACATGTTTAAGTCTTCTCGTTGAGAGCAAAATCTGCGTAACAGTTCCAGAAGTGTCAACAGGCAGGCATCTGGGACAGCAGTCATGAAATCCGAACAGATAAGGTTTGTTGTTGCAAATGCGGATCGAGCTAGAGACCTTGATATGACATCCTGCTTTGCATTCGAATGCTTGGTTGCATCTGAGGGAGTGATATCGCTTGATTTCTCCTGTTCGAAGGGTCTTGAAGGTGCGAAAACGCTTATCAGGCTCTCAATGACGGAAGTCCAACCAGCGACTAATGACTCGCCACATTGCTCAATTACACTCTTTAGAGCTTCAAGAGCTATCTGGTGGACCCTGATGTCGGTTTCACTGATAGTGTCCTCGCCATACCCATCATAGTGATGCACGTCAGCAATTTGTTTCTGCAATGCAGCCAATATCCGGGCCTGGATCTCTTCGCGATTCTCATCCGACATTGAAATTTCTGCGATGTCTTTGACTGTCCTTGCTAGGATATCAGCTGCGAGCAGTCTCGTAGGCGTACCTTTTTTATGATCCGTAGAAAAGCGTATAACTTCTCTGACTAGAATGTCCCAGCCACTTTCTCTGGGGTCATATTGGGATAGTCTGCCTTCATTCAAGGCAGCAAGCTCTCCAATCTTGTTAAGTGCGAATGCCGAATCGCGAGCATTTGACTCGGTGTTCATTGAAATACCCGAGACGCTACCAAGACGTCGCTGCTGCAGTATTTGAGGACGACCGGAGGTAGTCGGCGTCCTTGATCCGCTTTCCGATGACGATGCACCATTCAGAAGTGAGCACAGAGCCTGTAATACCTCGCAGAACGACTCGTTGGGGAAGTCAACGGTACTCTCAAATAGTCTACGAGCTGCGCTTTGAACAGCCGCAGTTTCTGCCTCTAATCTTTCTGCGTTGGCATCCGCATCCATACGACTTCCAGGCCCAGATGCGCGGCCACTGGCCTGGCCTGACAGCGCCATGACCAAGTCGGCTACCTGTAGCGTCTCAAAGACGATAGACCAGGCCGATTGGAGCGTTGGTCCTAAGGCGATCGCTAAATTGAGAAGAGCTCGTATGCACAGCAAGTTTCGAGGGCCTAAGACAGGCATCGACGTATCGTATGAAGGGTGGCGGTTCTTGTCCGCTGACATAGAAGATGCCTGGCTCACAAAGCTGTCCACACTGAGCATTCCTTTTGCATTCGAGAAGACACTGGGCTTTTCCCCTGCGCCTGATACCAGAGGCGATACATTCGCCAGCAGTAAGTTCGATGGAACTGCTGCCTTGCCCATGGTCGTGAGGAATGCATCCCGTGGTGTTGAGAGTCTCAAGAGTCCAGCGACCTGGGTGAACTTCTGGATGGCTCGAACTAACGCACGATAGTAGTCGGTATCAAGAGTAGCATTGAGGAATGTCGAACAGGTTGCGAGAACTGCAGGCCAACATTCCGTAACCAAGCTTGTTGATGTTAGCACATAGGCGTGCGCTGGGTGGTCAATCAGATCAAGGGGGTTGACTGGTATAGACTTCTTGCGAAATGACTGGGTTCTCGAAAGCCGACTAGTGCCTTGATCTGACGATACAGTAGCTGCTTCAGGCTCGTTTAGATCCTCAGTCTTTCTCCTCTGGTTACGCTTCTCATGATGTACGGTCAAGGGAAGAACAAACTTCGCCAGGCTCTCAGAGATGTTGGTGATACATGTCAGCACCAGACTGTAGATATAAGTGTCGGGTAGTGCAGGAGCGTCAGTTTTGTCAAGGTGTTCAATGCAGGGAGTTTTCAGTGAACTCCACTGCGTACTGATGCCAGATTGACGAGCATTGTTACCGTTGTCGCTTACCGCGCCGCCTATAACACCAGCTAGAGCCCCCGCCTCGGCAACTGCGTGATCTGATACAGTGGTTTTACCTTCTTCAAAACCAGTGGCAGCTGTCGACTGTTGGCCAAGGCCAATGATAGTAGGTTTCTCAGTAGCAAGGCGGACGAAGGCTGCTAAATTATCCCCAAAGATGTTTTTCTTCTCGCTTTTCGCATCAAACAACGCATAGATGGCCAAAAGAAGTCGAGAATCGGCGTAAATACTGCGAAATACTTCCAGACAAAGCGCCCGTTTCCACACCTGCGAGGCCTCAGGATCGAGCATGTGATTCAGAAGACCAAGCGCAATCTCGCATTCCGAAGGGAGAGTATTGAGGTGGTATCGAATGATCAGGTGGAGTATTCTGATGATGCGTACAGTTACCGCAAACGATAGGCGATCTGACAAGGAGCGGATAATCAATGGCATCAGTTGGGTTCGCATAATGTAGATCTGTTCTGGATGTGTCGTCATGATCTCGTTGTGGTTCGACAGTATCGCTTCGATTAGTTCTAGCGTTGAAGATGGTGGCAGTGGAGAAAACTGCATATGGACCGGCTTTTCCCCTACGACGAGTGAGATGAGGTCGGTGAACATCTAGAGGTGTTAACAGAGTCGAAGCCACGTAATCAAACTACGGACCTTATAAGCATCATCTGCTGCTGGTCTAACGGATATTGGATCATTGTCGCCTTTCACCTCGGTCACAGTGGGAATCTCCAATGCTTTCTCTTTGTGATTCAGTCAGTCTCAAGACAAACGTAATACATGAGGTGTACAGTACCATCTTCGGATGTAACTCTGTCGAAGACAACGATGACAAGTTGCTGCAATGTCGCAGCCGCTGTGTTACTGACAGCGAAGTTTTTTGCATTCTGAAGACCGGAGCATATCTGCAGAACGGCAGAAAGTGGTTCGCCGCGTATTTCGGCAGAGTAGTTTTGGAGTAGAGAAGGTAGGGCTTGCAGTATCTTCAACTGAATATCATGGTCTAGCAGCATCAGCCAAATGCACGAGGTTGCCGCAGCGGGCGGTGTCTACTTGATGAAATGGAATCATGGAATGCGTCGAGAACCTCTGACAGTCGTTCTCGGGGCAAAGCACGCGCAACACTAAGTCTCTGGAGACAGGAGACGCCCGTGGATGCGAATTTGGCATTGTGAGTCCCACAAGCAATCAAGAAGGGCGAGATGAAATGGGGCCGTCGGGAAAGATCTTGGCTACAGTCAACAGGAGCTACACAGGGACAGCAAGCTCGCTCACCGGCTGAGAGTTGGGCCTCGGAGGTATTAGAGAGCGACTTCAAGTCCTTCAAGGCTATCTCTGCAGCATTCCGAAGCTCAGTGTTCTTGCGCTTTGCGTCCTGGATGAGGTTGCCTAATTCAGCCGCCAAGATTTGTGCCGTCATTATCTGGGAACGAGCCGAAGCATCGGGGCGGTCTATGCAGGCAAAGGAGTGACTTTTGAAATTTAGTATCTTCTTGTCGTCGTTGTCTGATCGGCTGTGAACGAAAGGCAACGTATAATGTCGCGTTTAGCTGATCCGAGGCGGCCAAGCGATTCGCCCATGCAGGTGCAAGGTGCGACCCTGGTCGCTCCATCATCGCTCCTGCCTCGTCATGACGCTAGTCGACCCGACAGGGCATCTTTAGACAAACATCACCCACCTTGACACCCAACCGCCGTCCAATTGCGCCTGACTAGAGCTAGCCGGGTACAAACTTGCACGTCCACACCCAGAATCTCCCACAACCCTTGTTCGCACTCAACCACAGGAACCACCTCCCGCAGTCTGATAGCGGGGTGCATCCCACTTCCTCACGCGCCACACATCTATTCATCCCTCTCACACCCACACATCGACCATGGGTGCTAAGGTTCCGCGCAACTTCCGCCTGCTGGAGGAGCTGGAGAAAGGCGAGAAGGGTCTCGGTGCCGGTATGGTAGACGTGTCGCATGGCCGGGAGAGCTCGTCGCTGAGAGTAAACAGAGGCTTGTTCATATGGTCTTGACAACGGAGACGACCTGTTGATGTCAGACTGGAATGGCACCATCCTCGGTCCTCCACACGTATGCAATCGTACCTGCCTGTTCCAAACTACATGCTGACCAGTACTGCAGAGCGTCCACGAGAACCGCATCTACAGCGTTTCAATTCACTGCGGACCAGACTATCCTGACACGCCTCCCGAGATCAAGTTCACATCTAAGATCAACCTGCCCTGCGTCAACCCCCAGAACGGAAAGGTACATATATCGCATAGCATGGGCATATGATAGTGCATACTGACGACGCTAGGTTGATGCGTCAAAGCTGCCCTGTCTAGCACAGTGGAAAAGGGACTTTACCATGGAGACTATACTCATAGAGCTTCGAAGGTTAGCGAGCAAGGCTAAGACTGGAGATGGCATAATGCTAACCAGATATCAGATACATGGCCCTTCCCCAGAACAAGAAGCTGCCACAGCCGCCAGAGGGCACAACATTCTAGGTTTAGCCTGGGATAATGATCCTCGGGAAGGCAGTCTTGAGAGGGGGTTGTTTGGGCATTAGCCATGATTGTGCGGCAGGAACAGAGAGAAGGTATACAGGCAGCATTCATGGGGTGATAAGCGGATATTTCTCGCTTGAGGAGAGAGACATGAACACCAAATATACTTCAATGTGCATTTGGCGCCTACCGACTGTGATTTCTTGTCCGCTATGTCTAGTGAGATCGGGCGTGTTTCGGGGAAGATGCAAGCATATGGCTGAGATGGCTCAGCTTGGCACGTGACCACAAGCCAGTGGAAATAGTTGGTGTCGCCACCTACAATCTTGTACCTCCACCACCGAGTCGCTCCATGCATGCCCCGATATCTGCAGCCTAATCAGTCGACACAGCATCGCGTAGCAGGTCAGACACTTACACTACGAATTTTGGTCTGGGCCCTAACCTTGTTCAGCAATTGCTCTTTACAGAGCCCTGCTTTCGCGATGTTCTCCAGTTGCGCTTCCCAATGACGATGATCGTGTCTCGCTGCGTAATGCAATTCGCAACAAGTTTCGGAGGAATAGAAAGATACAGAGTCCCTACCAATTGGGACTAAGCTTCAAAGCTGGCTATGAAGTATGCACAAGGTCTCGGGAACTTGTTGGAATATCCTCCTCACAAACTATAGACGCTCGATCGTCTCGACGCTTCCGCTGCAGGTGACAATACCAGCAAAATCTCGTTGGTGCAATTGGTTTCTCAATTGCCGCGTGCTCTGATACGTGCCCCTCCGATAAGGCCACGTCGACAGGCGCCGTCTGAACCTCCCAAAGAACGACTTGCATGCCTTCCTCCAGAACGAGCCGTGCTGAATGTGCGCCCCTTTGCGAAGACGTCCGGGCCCCGCCACGTCCCAATACTTGCCTCGGCAAACGGTGTTCCTTTCCTTCGCCTCACGAAGCCCCAGCCGCCAGCCCTGAGCCGAATGCTCCGCCAGCGACTACAACGCAAGATCGATTTGTTTGACTCTAAAGTCCTCCTAGGCAATTGGTGGCTCCCAGTATGTCGACAAGAGGATGATTGGGATGACCTTCTGAAGGGGCAGTTGGGAAACGACGAGGATAGTGTCAAGTGGACTGATGCAGTTCGGCAAGCAGAAACGGAGAATCACTGGGCATACGAGAGGGATTTACGGAAGGACAGGGATATGATGAGAGACATGCAAGCAATCGTAGACAAGGAGATGGAGCTGGCGTTGAAGGAGGGCCAGACAATCATTAGAGGGAGAAAGAGGAGGCCTATACTAGTAATAAGGCCGAAACCTTGAAGACGCAGTTCAGTCTGACATGGCTGGGCGCTGCCTCATGGGTATATATACTCAAATGTTAGAAGCAAACCTCTGGACTCCTCCATTACGATGTTGCCTCAATCTTCAACTTGCCCACATCCACTTCATCCATGTCGTCGTCATAATCGTCCTCTGTCTTTCCTACCAAACCTTGTTGCCACAGCTCCTTTCCAGTCAACTTCTTCTCTTCCTTGACAATTCTCTTCTTCTTGTCCTCTAGTTCCTTTTCTTCCTCCTTCCGCTTCTTCTCATCCTCCATCTCCTTCCTAAACTTTTCTCTCCATGCCAGGAACGTCTCGCGTGTAACGGCTTCACCCTGGAACTTTTTGTTCTCTTCTTCTTCAGCCTTGGCAGCGGCTATCTCGACGAGGGCTTGCTTTGCGTTCTGGCGCTCAGTGATGAGAAGTTCGGCGCTATCCTTGATGACGGTTACGAGGGTAAAGATCATGGCCATGCCGAGGTTTTCCTCTATTGTCTCTTTGAGAGAGTCCAAGAGCCGCTGCTTGTCTTCCTGTATGTCCAGATAAGGGTGTTTGGGCGCATTAGGCGGTTGCGTTACGTCGAGTCGGGGGGCTTCGTCGGGGTAGTCTGGAGGGTAGGAGACATTGAGGATGATGATTGCTGGCTGTTGTCAACTTGGATATGCTGTAGACCGAATAAGTCTACATACGCTGCTCGTCTTCCCTTTCCTCGTCTTCGTGCCGGCCATCGTCGAGCGTTATTGCGATTCGGAACTCTGTTTCGGAAACGTCTGCGGAGGTGTCAGTAAACGCTCGGCTATATGTCGAGTGGGCTTATGCCACCTGTGATTTCGTCTGGGAAGATGGATTCGAGAACCTCCCGCTCCTCCTTCTGATCTTCGACACCCATTTTGCAAGGTCAAGGGTATGCGCGCGGGGGAGCGGTGAGTCTATTTCTTTTTGGGTTGTTGTGATACTGAGAAGCTATTCGTAACAGTTTCAGTAACGATACACCGAGTACTCATGTTGATGCAGGAGCGCAATGATGCTGAGGCTGCCTTTGGCGGGGCGCGCATTCCCCACGTTAGCTCCTCCGTCTGCCGATCTCGCGAAATATTTTTGGCAACTTGAACTTTTTCGCATGCGCTACGACACAACACAACCTCGCACCATGGCGAAAACTAAACCAGCGAATCGACGGCCCGACAGGAGCGCAAAGAATGGAGCGAAAAAAACTAGCGGTACGAAGGAGTCGAAGAAGGCAAAGGCATCACCAGAAGAACTCTTGATGCAAGCGACCACTTTCCTGCAAACGTCGCAACCAGAGGAAGCGCTCGTTGCCGCACGGCGAGCACTGAACCTACTTCAACCTGGTAGCTCGAAGCCGTCAGTGGCTGTACTGCCCGCACTGAACCTCCTCGGCGAAATCAACGTAGAACTAGGCGATCCAGACTCGGCGCGAGAGGCCTTTCAAGCAGCAATCGTAATCGACCCCGAAGGCACAAATGATGGGGCAGAAAAGTTTCTATGGTTGGCACAATTGAACGAGGAGGGTGGCGCTGAGAGCGTGCGATGGTTCGAGAAAGGCATTGCAGTGCTGAAGAGGGAGATTAGTGAGCTGGAAGGGAAGCTGGTGAAGAAGGATGACGTCACAGAGTTGCTGGAGGAGAAGAGGCAGAAGATAGCAAACTCGCTTTGTGGAATTGCCGAAGTCTACATGACGGACCTCTCGTGGGAAGAAGAGGCTGAAGCGCGATGCAATGCCGCAGTCACTGAAGCACTGCTTTTTGCGCCAGAGAACCCCGAGCCACTACAGACGCTTGCATCGATAAGAATCTCGCAATTGAAACCCGAAGAGGCCAAGTCTGCATTACTACGGAGTATGGAGCTTTGGAGAGACCTGGACCCAGACGACGCCAAGGTGCCAGACTACTCCACCCGAATCAGCCTGTCCCGGCTGTTGATGGAGGCTGAGATGGAAGACGAGGCTATTGAAGTTTTGGAGCGACTAGTGGGCGAGAACGATGGCAGTGTTGAGGCGTGGTACTTGGGTGGTTGGTGCTTGCACTTGTTGGCAGGGAAGCAAAAGACAAAAGGCGAGGAAAAGGTTGCCATGTCACTGCTGCGTGCAAGCCGAGACTGGCTGGAGAACTGTTTGAAGCTCTATGCCATGCTAGAGTACGAGGATGAGCGACTGAAAGAACATGCCGACGAGCTACTGAAGGAGCTTGGCGATGTTCTCGGACCATCAACCGGCGAGGAAGAGGACGATGAGTGGGACGAGGCAGAAGACGATGATGGAGAGGATGACGACGAGGCCATGGAGGGCACGTGAGGGTGATGGGATGCAGTGCGCAGGCTCGCGACAGACAAATGCACTATCTTGTTCCTCTGGGGTACCAAGGTGCCGAGAACTCTGGTCGCCGTCCATGTGGCCGGATATCGGGCAGCAGCGCTGACTGGGGCCTGTATTCTAATTTCTGATGCAGTACTTACAAGCTGGTGAATGCTGGGGACAATCTTCTGCATGGCACAGGCTTACATGTGGAGACGGCTCGGGGCTATCTCGCTTGTATTCTCAATGTCCATGATCGGTAGTGTAGCAGAGGGAGAGGGGTAGTACGGGTGTTGAACCATGGGGGCGGTAGTGTGTAAGCTGGAAGTCGTCAGAGACGTGGTGGGACGGACCCTGCATGTAGGATGCCGGAGCCGCACATGCTCGATTGTCGGTTAGTTGGAAGCTCCAAGGTTGGCAGGGCGGAGACGACAGGTCCCGCAGATTAGACGAAGCCACTCGGCCTTGATTCCCCACCTGCAATGCACCTGTTTACCAAACCCGGGCTGATTTGCAAGACACTTGGGGCGTGGGCGAGACTCGCAGTCCGTGTGTACGGCACATCGTTCCTCTTCCGCAGCTGCAACCCACATGCAGCAAGCTGGCGCCAGTCGGTTACAGGCAACAAAGCCTATTGGCGCAGGCTAGCAGAGGAGTCCAAGTGTAACACCAACTTGCAGTTGATGCGACGAACTGATGCCCTGCTCTTGGCATCGAAGGTGAATATCGCCGGCGCCGTGACCGCCACGAGTAATTCAGCATGCACCTGCGATGCCGCCCGTGCTGGCCCCCGCGAAGTGAGAGAGAAGCCGTGCCCGCGCCCACCGACTGCCATCGCCCATTACCTCGACTGCCTCCGCCGTCCTTCGATCCTGCGCCAACAAATGACCCCCGAGCCGCTGCCAACTGACACATATCGCTTCCGCCCAAGAGGGCCGCATATCTTGGACCGCCGCTGACCCTCGCGTCCAGTCCCAGTTGCAGCTGTAGCCCTGGCATGTCCGTGATTCGGGACCTATGATCTGGTACCTCCTCTATCCGCTGCGTGGGTGCGTAGCTCTTCCCCCCGTCCTCTCCTCTCCTCTCCTCTCCCCTCCCCTCCCCTTCCCCTCTCAATTCCATGTCCGCGACCCGTGAGCTCCCATGGTACTGACCGCCCACCTCCAGCACTACCGAACCACCACGCCTGGCCGCCTCACACCCCATCCGACGAGCTTTCCAGGCGCATGGCACCGCGGCTGCGCGCCACTGGCTCCTCTCCATCGGCGTGACCATTACCATCTCCGTCCTCCTCTGCTATCAAGCCATCTTCCAGCCGGACAGTCCAGCCGCCGCCGGCCTGCGGAACCTTCCCAAACATGTTTGGACGTCGACAACTGAGATAGACGGAGAGCGAGCGGCAGATGTGGTGGTGCGACAAGTATGGGTGCATGGCGACTACATGAAGGCAATCCAGCTGCCGGTCCTTCACAAGGCCATGCACGTCCAGGAAGTGCTTGTCAACGGCGGCTTTGATCCGAAAGAGGGCGCCCCGGTTGCCCGTCAGCACATACTTGATCGCGACAACCAGGGATGCGTCGTAGCAGCACCCGGGCAGAAGTGGGGTTGGCACTCCCCGTTGATGTACTGGGACTGCTCTCTGACAACGCTGGACCAGGACAACGACTTGCTCGGAACCATCAACGCGCATCAGCAGGCCCACTCTGCCCTCAACCTCACTCTGCGCCCAAGCACTGTTTTCGCCGGGAAATCCTTCTCCAACACCAAGCTCCGCGCCGCCGATGCACTCGTCATCACCCTGTTCGACCAGACCAACTCGACCGTAGGAGAGATTTGGAATTCAAGAGCACGTACCCTCGCCAACACCCTCTCGCCCGACTGGTCCATTTACCCGCTCGATGGCCATGTCACACGAAGCCGACTGTACGAGTTCCGCTTCAAGCCAATGACACTGAACGACGACCTCTTCTTAGCTGCGTCTTATCTTGTAACTGCAATCTACGTAATATGGCGCATGATGCAGTTGCGAGCCGTCAAAAGTTGGTTCGGTCTGCTGGTCACGGTAGCTGTCAAGATGACTATTTGCATAATCGCCAGTTTCACACTCTGCACCTACTTGGGAATTGATCTAGCCCGCATACCACGTCCCTGGTTTCCAGGGGTTGTTTTTTGTTTCGGTTTGGGCAATATGTAGGGTCAACCGTAGTTACACATGTCGTGTCCCTACTGACTTTTTTTTTTCTAGATTTCGTTTGATCAACGTCGTCCTACAAACACCCCCTGAGATGTCTCCTCATCAGCGCATTGGAAATGCCCTGGGCGAAGTTGGCCATCTATCGCTTGCCATTGCTTTTCAAAATCTCGCCCTCTTATATGTCTGTTCCCGATTCGTTTCGCCTTGGGTCGCCGACTTTTGCGTTTTTGCAGCCGTCACGCTTGTTTTTGACCTTGTCTTCCATCTAACCTTCTTTATCGCTGTTCTAAGCGTTGACGTTCAGAGATTGGAACTTTCCGATTCCCTCGAGCGCATCGATCGGCGCCAGAGCACCCAGAAGAGCCGAGCCGAGCGCCAGTCCTGGCTGGGTGCATTGAGAGAAGGCACGCTACCGCTTAGTACGCGCTTTGCGGGTACAGCTGCCATCTTTTCCATTATTCTCGCCATCAACTGGCACTTCTTTGACAGTGATGGCAAGCAACTGTCCCTAGAGACGTTCCGTGAGAGTTTAACTTCTAGAAGACGGAGAAGACTTGCTGAAAGCTGGAGCCAACCACCAATCAATCAGGCTAGGACCCCCGCTGATTGGTTAAGGCTTCAAGATCACAACACCGCTCGAGAACTCTTCGGCTTCATCAAGCCTGGTGCACAAACCTTCATAGCTTGCATCTATGACCCGATCTTGGTCGTGTCCAAGGCAGCAATTGGACGCGATCGACCTCAACCGGCGTCGTCACTCATCGAAAAGCTTCGCCGCTTTGCACAAGGTCACGCATTTCCAGCAGCTTTGATTGTCGTTACACTCATTGCTGGTGTGACATTGTTGATGAACTACCTACTTTGGACTGGACTCCCGAACCTTTCCGAAGAACCAGATGACGACGACGAGAACAGCTTCTCCGTCAAGACTTTACCAACCCCTCAAACGCTGGATGTCGCCCAGTTGACTTCGTGTCCAAAAGGGCATCTTGTAAGTGTGTCCTTTGACAGGAGCACTGCGATATGGCTCCATAGCCGAGGCGGCTATTTGCACACGACTTTACAGACGGCAACGATGAAGCCCGAGCTTTGGCCAATACACGTTACCGCAATGGACAGAGGTGGGAATATTCTTGCCATATGTTCGCAAGGTGGTCAGATTGGCCTCTGGGATATTCCTGCTTCGCGGTTCCTTATGTTTCCCAAGGTCGAGATCTGCAAGGGAGCGCCTATTCTCTTCGCCTTTGTTACCCTCAAGACACGACTAGATGTCGACAAACAATACCTCATCATAGTTAGCCCGGATGGGCAACTGACAAAACTTGAGGCATGCACGGGCATTCATAATACCAGGCGCATTTCGTCTAGTTCCATTGTATGCACTGCCATTTATACTACATGCAAGAGTGACAGCAGTCTTGTCTTTGTGAACAAGCTTGGCGAAGTGCACATTCTGTCACTGCAAAAAGATGGTAATGATACCTCTGAAGTCGTCGCTGGCCTTGATCCGGGTCCGCCACCAGGCAGCAACCCGGCGAAAATCCAGTGTATACAGGCTGTTCCGAGCCTTGGGATGATCTTCGCGCTCCGTGATGAGGAGGCGGAGGTCTTCGACTTTAGCAGTCGCGCGCTAGTTCATGCTTTCCAGATCGGCCACGTACAACCACACGCATTCCGGGTTTTACATTCGGCACGACGTGTATGCAAATGTGGAGCACCTGCTGTGAACTCGCTGTCAGTTGCATATACGGAGCAAGATACAGACCACATGATCATGCAGACATTCACTCTGGATGACAGTACGTCTTCACAGATCTGTTTTGCAAAGCCGCTTGATCGAGAGAAGCATGGATGTCGTGGACTCGAACACGCAAGCGAGGCTGTGCATTGCGTCGAGCCGGTTGGGACATGGGAGTCGACGGATGCGCTCAGTGTGGTCGGCATTAGGAGATGTATACAGTCACCGACTCCATCGACAATCACAGACATAGATGAAAGTCACGGTAGTACTGACGTGGAGGTGGTTGCGTCTGCACTCAAGCAGCGTGCTCTAAAACAAGGCAATCCCAAGAAGCGCAGATCATTTGAACTAGCCTTTACCAGGAGCCATCGCAAAGTCATTCCAGACGAAGACACTGATACTTGGGAGGCATGGGCGCTCTCTACCACGGGCGAGTTTCGATCCAGGCCACTTGTCCCAGACGACTTTGAAGATATAGTGGAGGGTTCATACGAAGATGAACTGTTTGCAGCGACTCCTGGTCCAATCACCAGGTTGGGCAAACGTAGCATCGCAGTAGGGCTCGGTAATAGAGTCAAGGTCATTACGTTGGGCAAGGAATGTTTCGATGGCCTGACCAATCTCCAGAGTCGGGCCATGGACATCGGTCTTGGATCATACAAGTGGAGAGCTCGACAGGGCGACGGTCGAAAAGTACAGTGATGGGTTGGAAATTCGCTGGCGCAGGGGGATCAGGAAAAGAAATGTGGATTCCAGTTTAGGTCAGGTCAGGTGTTCAGGCTATGGATATACCCAGTATGCGCGTTGAGCGCGGCGTTTTAGGCGAAAGGTGAAAGGTCTACAGCCCTTGAAACATGTCGTTCGCGAGGAGTGTCGGCTCTTATTCTAGTTGAACGTCATCAAGCACGGCAGTGTACTGTAGACGAAGCATGTGCCAATCCTCCATCAAGCAAGCGCTTTTTTCATGTCCAATCGGCTGTGCAACTCGTGTCCACGGGTGGGATAGTGAGCCTGGTTAGGCCCCGCAGTCAACGTATATGTGCATGACAGACCACAGCTAGCAGGTATCGAGCCGGATAGCCGCGTTTGCAGCCCATGGCGGGGAGTCTCCCGTGATGTGATGTGATGTAAAACCTGCGGACGCCCGGTTAGCTGTGCCATTCTCTGTGTATGTGTGTGTGTGTGAGAGAGAGAGAGAGGCATTAGGTGGTTGTGTAGCACAGCAGACGTCATGTGTGGCTAGTGCCCAAGGGGCAGGGTCTGGTAGCGTGTGGCGCCGGTATGCGGGGCCCGCAATCTTGACAGGGGAAGTTGAAAAGGGCCCACGCGACCCCCGGGGAGCGGCTTAGACAGTTGTTAGTCGACCGCGGCTCAGTATTCTTTTGCTCCTCGCCCTCCACACTCGACGTCCTTTTTTGCCCAGACATATATACTCCTTGCTTTTGCGCCACTATTTCTGTTTGCAAATCCTAGTAAGTCACCTGCATGCTCGATTGCTTGCTGCTGTTTGCTTGGCGGTGCCCCTTTCACATGCGACAGAAGGTGCCATGCTCGATGAGATATTTGTTTCCCAGTCCAGTCTTCAGCCTCAAAGCGCAGTCAGCGCCACGCCATGTGACTAACAAAGAGCAGCCCCCGATACCAACATGAGCAAGCCAAAGTCACCCTACGATTCGCTGCGGAACATACCGTTGTACTACGACCCCTCCGACTCGCACAATTCGGCCCTCGAACTCATACTCGCTCTGCGGCCGGAATGGCGCGACACCAAGGACACAATTGAGTTTGTGAGGTTCACGGATGGAATTACGAACACGGTATGCAACACGCTCGCAGCCACGCGCTGACGACGGCTCCCTTTGCACGCGCACGGCTAAGACCATGATTAGCTTCTGAAGGCGGTGAACAAGCTACCCGGCCTTTCCAAGACAGAGGTAGACGACGATGCAATACTGCTGCGCGCATACGGCAAGGACACCGACGTCCTCATAGATCGCGAGAGTAAGTCGGGAGAGACGGCATTCAACGGATGCAACTAAGCAGCTTTTACAGAGGAGACACGCTCACACTCCCTCCTTGCGCGCCACAACCTCGCACCCGCTCTTTACGCCCGGTTTGATAATGGTCTCCTATACAAGTTCATTCAGGGCACCGTATGTACGCCCGCCGATCTACGTCGGCCAGAGGTATGGCGAGGTGTAGCTCAGAGGCTGGGGGAATGGCATGCCACATTACCTATATCCAGTATTAGCAGCACATGTCCTGCACCCGCACAACTCAGATCACAAGACAACAAGCGTGAGTCTCTGGCCGCCATGGCTACACTCACGCCAGGCAAACCTATTCCGAATGTGTGGACTACTATGCAGAAATGGATCCTTGCGTTGCCGACAAGTAGCACCGCCCAGTTGGAGAGGCGAGACGAGCTGATGCACGAGCTCGAGAGCCTGACTGAGCTTCTAGGTGACACACCTGGCATTGGCGGCTCTAACCCTTTTGTCTTCGCCCATTGCGACCTCCTCTCAGGCAATGTGATCATCGAGCCCTCACCCTCGTCGGCTGCAGCCTCGCGTCGATCAAGCGCTTCCAGCGGCTCCGACGAGCCCGAGACGGCTGCATGTGTGTCCTTTATCGACTACGAGTATGCCACGCCCGCGCCTGCTTCGTTTGACATTGCCAACCACTTTGCCGAGTGGGGCGGTTTCGAGTGCGACTACAGCGCCATGCCCACACGCACCACCCGCCGCGCTTTTCTTCGCGAATACCTCCGCAGCTTCAGCGCCCACCAGAACAGGTCGTACAATGCATCTGAGCTCGAAGAGCTGTTTGAGCAGGTTGACCGGTTCCGCGGCGTTCCGGGCTTCTACTGGGGCATCTGGGCCCTGATTCAAGCCCAGATTTCGCTCATCGACTTTGACTATGCCAATTATGCAGAGATTCGCCTCGGCGAGTACTTTGCGTGGAAGAAGACGCTCAATGGTGGCAAGGAAGACGTCAATGAGCGCATGATACTACGGGAGAAGGTTTGGGCGCAGGAAGAGTGAAGGGAATTGATGTTATGCATTGTCTACACAATAGGTTTCTTTGTACTGCCTTTGCCGTACTACTGCCCTTGCCGTACTATTTGTACAATGTTCAGAGGAAGAAGCTCAGGAGAAAAAAAAGGGTAGTGGGTGAAATGGCTGGAGAAGAAGATGCTAGTCAGTCAGTCAGTCAACAAGCACATTCAACATGGATTCCTAAAGGGCGCTGTTTTTCCTCTCTTTTCTTCTTCTTTCTCTTCCTTTCTCATTCCCAGTTGGCTAGAGTACTCAAACCATGTTCCTATCTTCCTCGCTTCCTCCTCTTTACTACCTTTAATATCAGTGCAAAGTTATACCAAATTACATCATACTAGAAAAACGCTTTCTCCGTTGCACTATGCACAAGTCAGACCAGCGTGGTTGCAGGTCGTGATTCTTTTTTTTTCAAACAGCCCTTTTCAATTTCAGGATCAAAGTTGCAACAGTCATTAGCTTTGAACTGGATTAGATGGATATACATTTATACATGTATATACTCGTTGTATCAAGCAGAAAATGGTTGCTTCTAGTGACTTTGCAGCCATTCCATTCTCCTTTCTGCCCCCTTTCTTTTCTTCCTCTCAAGCTGATCAAATACACAATTACGCCTTTTCGTTCCGTATGCACATCTCCCCCTCCCCCCTCCTTACCCACTTCCAAAAGAAAGAGAAATTCGTAAATTTCATCAAGATCTTGATAAATCTAAAATGGACAAGAAAATTCGTTTCGTAGACACCACTACGCCTCAACCGTAAAATCGTTCCCAGGATTCAACCAATCCATATCATTCATGACATTACCGCCAAACCCGGTCGTATAATCAAGCGCCGCATCATCCATGTTGAACGTCTCGCCTACGGCATCAAGGTTGAGCAACTGGTCAAAGTCGTCGAATTCGTTGTTGAGGGGCAGGCTAGAGAAGAGCATCTCGTCGTCCTGGTGGTGATTGATGTTTGCATTGAACGAGTTCTGCGGCAGGTCCAGGGTGCTCCACTTTGTAAAGTTCATGGCCTCTTCAGTGGTATGCGAGTCTGTTGCTGTTGAGGTTGTGATATTCATGGCCGGTGACTCTTGCGAAATCGTGATGCTGGACACGTGTTCATGGTCAGAGTCTGGTGGTGTCGATGCGAGGAAGGTTTCGAGGCGGCGAGCGACTTCTTCATCGGTGACGTTGCGTTGGTTGTGCTGCTTCTCGAGGGCGGACATGCTTGTTGTACCGCTGTCTGGCGGCGGAGTCAGAGTTGTGGGCCGCGTGTTTGTTGTGGTGGTTGCTGCTCCGTGGACAAGATCCAAGCGTCTACCGGCATCTACCAGATCTTCTACTGTAGTCGCAGGCCCGGGCTTGGGCATGGTTGGGTTATGCACTGCCCCTACAGGAGCAACGTGGATGCCTGCTTTGCGGATCGCGGCTTCGAGGAAAGCGACCGAGTAGTCGGCAGCAGCGTACAGGTCGCGCAATTTACCCATGACAGCCATGCATTGACAAAATCCGCGTAGTGATGTGCGACGTGTTTCCTCCTCAGGCGCTTTGATGTCGAGTAGGTGGATGATGATGGCTGGCAGAAGAACGGTAACGCCGGTTGTGGGCAAGTACCGGACAAGACCGCTTGCATCAAGGCGCTGAGCAATGGACGTGATTGCTGAAGCAGCCCGACGAACATTGCGACGCGAAATGTCAAGAAGTTCGGATTCGGCGCCGGCTTTGGCTGGAGTAGCTGCTGATGCCCCTTGGGCATTTGGCAGTACCTGGGGCCGATGTAATGCTGATAGGGTGGTGAAGAAGACCATGTGTAGCAAGGATCTGGAAAGATCAATGGCTGGATGGCCACTGGGCTTGTCGGTGTATTTGGCCTCTTCTGGTAGTTGTGACACCCACTTCTGAAGCTCTTCATCGCAGGTTTTCACCTCACTCGTCTCGGGATCCAGCTTCTTTGGTAGCAACATCATGGTCGTGCGGTCATTCTGGAGACCATGATTGCTGTTTAGGACGCAATACTGCTTGGAAAGCACATGAGAAATGCACAGGCATAACCTAGCCTTCTCAATGCACATGATAGCCAGCTGTCGTTGCGCGTCTACATCTCGGGCTATACGGCAGGTGGCCGGCAAGCACTTGATGGAATCTGGGAGGGGTGCTAACTCAAAGTCGTCGAGGGTCAACATGGGAACGTCAAAGTCCTCGGACTTTATTCTTGTTGGCCGTCGCATGCCAAGCGCAATAAGTCGGTCTCGCATGTAGGTTGACCACCATATTCGCTTCCACAGCTTGACACGCTTGGTGTCAAGATTTGTGTTGTCAGGATTGCGGTGTAGTCCAATAGTGTGGGCAACAGACGTCGCAACGCCCATCCAGTGCCATGTATCTTTTTGGTCATCGGGTGTCTCATAGTAGTAGGTCAGCAGCAAAAGCGCCTGGACAAGCGAAACGCGATCGGACTCGTAATCAAAATCGTAGAGAATCTGACGTCAAGGTTAGCATAAGCTTCACATGCTGCCGACTGTGCAACGCCCATCGATGTCACATGTTGGCATGTGATCGGAGCTTGGGGGTTTCCCGATCGTCGCCCAGTTTCGGGGCCGAGTATAGTATGCCAAGACTGGCGAGGAAAAGAAGGCTAGTCAAACTTACTCTAGTCTTTTGGAAGAAGTCTTTGCGTGCATCTTTCCGGGTAGCATAGCCCGCAGCACGCAAGTGTTCCATGCCAACAAAAGCCGATCCCGCGAACATGACAGCCTGGAACAAGATCAAGCTAACTTTCCCACTGCTTTCATCTCGTTGGTCGACAGCTGTCAGAAAATCGTGGAGGTCAAGCAATGGCATGTACGGATGGACGAATTCGACATAGGCGCGTAGCATTTCGCTGCGGAGACTTCCTCTTGGTACGGTCAGGGCGCCCTTCTTCTCCAGGTACGAGATCTCGTCGGGTCCGATTCTAGAGGGGAGAGGCTTGATGAATGTCGGAAGCTGGCCAGGGGCAGGCTTTTTCGGGAGGGAGCTAAAGAAGGATGCGCTTCGTTCATGGCTCGAGGAGGAAAACGGTAGCATGGGCAGGCTGTTGATCTGCGATGTGATGGAGAGACGGCGGTGCGTGTCCGAGATGTTGGGGACAGAGTTGATGCGGTGGCCATGGCTTTGGTCTGTAGTGCGATTAGGGCCGTGTTGGCAAGACATGCCCATGGCTGGTCCAACTTACAGATGGAGTGCGGAACATGCTCGTCTCGCCTTGATTCTGCCTCATGTGACGCTCGCGACGAGGCTGACTGCAGTGTTTGGGCACCGTCTAGTGAGTCACGCGATGCGATTTTGCGTGTGGCAGTGGTTGTTGAGCTCGCGTGTTCGGAAGCTTGATCGTCGTCTTTGCTCCATTTCCTGCTGCAGTCAGCGATCCGTTGACCCGCAAGAGGCGTTGGGTGGGTGTGGAGTAGGCGCATCGGCGGCGATTGGTTGGAATGCTGAGCGGGATTTGTGACAGACAGGCCACAAGTGGCTAGTTCACAACTGCCGAACCTCGGCCGACTCTAGATGACGACGGCATATGCAAAATCGCTGATCAAACAACAGTGCAGTTTGCGTGTGGAGACGACGCCGGACTTTGTACGGGAATGGGGAACTGACTTTTTGCGTCTGCTCTCCGACACAATGCATTCCACCTCGTCCAGTCTACAATTTGTGCAGGGCGCACCATGCTCTGTGACATTGCAACGGACTTTGCGCGCCCGACAGCATTGACACGCTTTCGATGCCCTCCTCTTTACTGAGCGTCCGGTTGCGTGTCCATCGAGGCCGGCCTGGGTGGCCTTTCGTTTCGGTGCTTGGAATTCATTGTGGTGATCGGACGGGGAGGCAGAGTAATCAGACATGGCTGTGAGGTCTGGTCGACCTTTTCTTTTTCTTTTTCTTTTGTATTGTTATGATTTTTTTCGATTTGCAGCAAGATGCAATCCGGGTAGCGGCGAGGATTCCTATCACGCACGAGGGGGTCTGGGGCAGGCTCAGACTATAAACTGCGCACTTGGGAAGAGTGGATTGCATGGCAGGGCTAATTTGTGTGCTCGGACACGCTTCGCCTGGTTTGGTTTTAACGCTCATGACGCCGCGTCGCCGCCTCGGTCCCCACTGGGGATCGTTGGTGAGTACCCCAGTCCCCCCCAGATGCGGGTGGTCGGCGCTATGCCTTGGCAACTAAAGACGCCGGTGTTTCTCGGGTGCCATCGGGGCAAAGACCGCTCTTGGGGGAACAAAGGGCGTTTGGGCATTGTCAGCTGGTAGGCCCACGCTGATGGCCACGAGGACGGCATGTGGTAACCCAGCGCCGACTCTAGGCTTGCTGCAGGAGTGTCGCAGGGCAGCCAGCAAAACTCGGGCCCCATGCATCAGCAAGTCTTGTCGGGTCCGCGACAACCCTCCAGCTCACAATAGAGTGCCCATACGAGCGGACATGGGATCATGGCTGTAGTGTGACGGAAATGAAGGCCCTAGGCGCGGCGCGATTGGTGTCGACGGGCGGACGGCCATGACCAAGCCAGACAGCTCTGGATCCCATAGCCGACGTGCTAGCCGTCTCGGGTATACGTGAGGACACATAGGCGTCTAAAGCTTTTTTTCTTTGCGCCTTTTTGCCAACTGCTCGGAGGGGTCCATTCCCCCGATGCATGCCTCCATAAATCCTGCACCGCTGCTCTTAGCGGGCACGGTGAATGCCGCTGATGGAGAGGTTGACCGGGTCCACTAAATCAGCCTGTGCCCGTGGCCATCGACGACGACGACAACAACGACAACGACGTGACGGCGAGGAGGCGCAGAGAGCGCTGGTTGACAGGTTGCATGCTGGGAGAATGGCTACTTGATGCCGTTGCATGGTGCCGGCCACATGGCGCAGGGCCAAGACGATGAGGGGGAGGAGAACGAGTGGAGTGGAAGCTACCGGCTCGCTACATACGGACGGTACAGTTATTGCAGCTACCAGATTTGCGGGGAACGCTTTCCCCTCTCGGTGAAGGCTCGGACGACGGCCTTGTCGATGCCTGTCGATGCACTGCCCCTGATGCAACTCCCGTCCAACCCTCTTTTCTCCTTCTTTGTCTTGTTCGTCTTGTTCGTCTTCTTGGTTGCGTGGTGCCTAGCCCGCGCCCCGTTACCCGTCACTGGGGTGCAGGAGACCTTGCTTACCAAGACTTCCTCTGGCTTCCCCCCCCCCCCCCCCAAGTGTGTTTCAGACCCGACCCGCTCTTCTCAGCCTCCGGTCTGCACGGCTGCCGCTTCTCAACAGCTAATTTGGCCCATCTATGCGCACATGCTGATCTGCAGGCTGAATGCCGGTGCAGTCCCGCCAGGTGGCTGAGCCTCAGCGTCACCTGCGAGCACCGACTGTGGCATTGTGACTGTGGCAGGGCTGGGCCCAATGACTCGCTTATTATAGTGAGTCGTGTCGGTGAGACGGGCAGTCTGCGGTCTGGACAAAACGCATGCGCAAGCTGGCCGGGGTAGGCTGGCCGGCATTGGCGTTCGGATCGGACATGTACATACGTGCGTATGACTTGATCCGACTACAACCACACAACGCATCAAGCTACCAAGGCATTTGCCCAATTCAAACTTTGTCCATTGCGAAGTCGAACCAGCAGAGCCCAGCAGGCGCCAGCACACCTCCTCTGCCAACATGCTGCATCAGTGCTTTGCACACGTCTACTTGTGTCTTGGGCGTCGACAACCGGATTTGTTATCCGCTCATTCCCGGAATCCACCTGCTCAACCCAACTATGGCGCAAATCTCGACACCCAATCGAGCCTGTGTGCAACACGCCAAGACTCTTGTATGGTCTGATGACCACGACTCGAAATTCCTGAATTCCTCCACATGGCCCGAGTCGGGTCTCTTCGCTACAGCCTCGATGTCCCCTTTGGCCTCTCCATGGCCTTGGTTTTGCTCTTGAAATTCTTCACCAACTGTCGAATTCCAAGATCCAGCATCACGTCTTCAGATCCACCAGGTATCCGCATACCTGGAACCTCGTGGTAGATTCCTGTAGTGTGTGGTCAGCCACGCTCCACGACAGTCCGCAGACCGGCGCACTTACTCTCTACCAACTCTCCCTGTCCACTCTTGGTGTATCCATTACCACCAAACAACAGCTGCGCCGTTTGTGCGCACTCGTTTAGCACAATCCCACTTTGCGCCTTCACCATGGCCGTCAGACCGCCCAACTCAATGTCTGCTGCCGCCTTGGGCAGATGTACCATCTGGTATACAAATTGCTCCACCCACGCCCACTGCGACTCTAGCAGAGCCCCGGCCTTGGCAAGCCGGTGCCGCACCACAGGCTGGTCAACAAGCGGCTTCCCAAAGGCTTCCCGTTTGAGCACGTATTCCACTGCCGCTGACAAGGCCACACGGGCTTGACGTGTTGCGCCAATGGCAATCGACAGCCGTTCGTGGTTGAAGTTTGTCATGCTGTTTGGAGGTTGGTCAGCCGTCCAAATGCTAAGAGCCTAGCATCGCCCTTACATGTACTTCATGCCCATTCCTTCTTGCCCGATAAGGTTTTCCACCGGCACTTTGACATCGTCAAGCTCGATGAAGGTCGTGCCTGCGCTGACCTGACCACCAACTTTGAGCCGTCGCATGCTAACGCCTGGGTATCCCTTCAGAGGTACGACCACCATCGATAAGCCAGTCGGCCCGGGACCGCTAGTTCTCACAGCCATGGTAGCATAGTCTGACCAGATTCCGTTTGTGATCCACTTCTTACTGCCATTTATAACATAGTATTTTCCATCAGGTGTCTTCTCAGCCGTCGTCGTAATATTGGCAACATCTGATCCAGCTTCGGGCTCGGTGATGGCGATGCAAACCCGCTTCTTGCAGGTAAGGAGCTCGGGGAGGAAGCGCTCCTGTAACTGCTTGTCACCATACTTGATGATTGGCGGTAGGCCAAACGACACGCCGGTCGTAAGGGAACCTGGCGGTCCTGCGAGACCACTCCGTGCCATCTCATCGGCATAGATCATTGTGTGAATGTAGTCCCATTCCTCGACCTTCACCACGCCAAGGATATCGTGAATGCCCAGCCTCTTCAGCCATTCCACTGGCAAAGGCGCTGGAAGTGTGGGAACCAACATGTTTGCTTTTGCAAACGTGTCCCAGACATGGCCAGGCACCGTCTCAATCTTGTCCCATTCGAGTGCTTTCTCTAGCAGATGCTTGTCCACGAATTCGCGACATGCTTTCTGCCATTTCAGATGTGTCTCCTTGTAGTACGGGGATGGAAGGCCGACAATGTAAGGCGGTTCGGAGAAGGGAAGGTACGCTGTGGCGGACATGGTGGCAGTTGGTCAGATCCAAGAATCAAAAGAGAGATTGATTGCATAGTCGAGAGAGACTGTTTCCACCGCCCAACTACATGGTGCTTTTATCCTCGGTATAGGAGTGGAGACAGGAAGAGGCGCGGAGTCGCGGAGAGTCGGGGTGTGGGGTAGCTTCAGGTACCAGCCGAGGTTCGCCAGGTTTCACGTGCTATACCATTTTCAGGGTCCATGTCTTCTGCAGCATGCTACCATATACCCATGCAACAACTGCCAATTTAGCGTGTTTTTGGTTTTTGGTGTGTGCATAATGTGAGTGAGTACTGCTCACACTGTGTTGGCGCGCGACATTTGGCCTTGCCCAGAGCCACGTCGCAACCGGCGATTTATCTGGGAGATCGACAAGGATGCTTCCTAGACCAGGTTCACGGTACCTGGGTGGCTCCTCGTAAATTCGGCACTCACACCACGTCCAAACACGTCCTCCAAATTCCGTCGTTAGTTCATCCTTTACAGCTTTTCTAAGCCTAGCCTGTGCAAATACGCCCAATATGCGTAGCCTCGAAATCAAGTCCAGTGTGCGAAGATATAAAGGTGACATTTAATCCTCGTCTGGTGGCATCCCGTGTGCTGCCGAGTCACCGCTAACGTACAAAAAGAGGACACCGACTATCTAGCCTCATGGCTGCTCCAAAAGGCTACAGGGTGCGGGTTTCAGACAACCCTCAAGCCCGACCGACAAGTCTCATTGTCCGACTCAAGCATATCGTCTGGCGCGTCTACATTGCAACATGGCCAGCCAGCCGCCAAGTACCTCCTCGAGACGTACGAATTCGAACCAATGGCTGAGATGGTTTCGAAAAATGCATCAAAGATAGACTTTCCATCAAGTGTGGAGACTGTCTTTGATCGTGTCATCAGCGGCCGTAGGGAGGTCAACAAGAAACACGCCGAGCTTCCGAGACAGAGGCGAAATCTTGAAAAAGACAATACACACGAATATTTCATATCTGTCATAGAAAGGTCTTATGAAAAGCTGAAGCCTTACGTCACTTTGAAAGGCCGTCAAGGAAAGGAAAACCCTACTGCTCCTGGAGACCGTGGACCCAGCAACGTCGCCATGGAGAACAGGTTCGCTGGACTCAACGTTCACGAATCTCCGGAGTTAGCCGAGACGAAATCAACTGAGGCTACCGATGATGTGGATGAATTACCGGAGGTTCCGCCTGTCCAAGTGGGCATGGAGGAGGCGGAGATTGAGGATGAGTTTCATTTCCAGATCCTTATGCTCCTCGACGAGCTACACAACATCCTACAGATTGTGGTCAAGCTATGGGGAGCTTATAGGGATGGAAAAATTGACGTGGTGGTGCCCTCACTCCTTACCAACATAGCGATTGACATGGTGCGACAAGCGGAAGCTGATTTTGACGAATTGGTTATTCGCCCGAAGAAATACCCAGCGTCGATATATCCGGTCTGGACATTACCAGCGCTGGCGTACCATTGCCAGTCAGAAGAGTTTGACAAGAATCCACTAGAGGAGATGGTCAAGCCTGATATGGTCCGTCATCATGGTATACTCAAGAGAGAAAGCATCGAAGGACCGCCAGGCACAGAGGAGATCTTTTTCCATTCCGTCTTCTGTGGTATCAGGTTCCACCTCAATCTTCTTCTTACATCTACTCCTAGGAGTATACACGAGCTTAGTATTGCAAAAATAAAGGCACACCATCCGTCGTGGCCGAGGAACATGTTCCGCACCATTGAGCTCATGCGTCAATATCAAGCTGCGCTTACAACTTGGGAAGGCCTCTCAGTTTGTAGGCACGATGAGATCAGCTTGGGTGTCAAGCATATGATTGACAACCCCCACGAAATTCCCTTTTGGGCAACTTTTGGCATCCAGCTGCTTCTCGAGATTCGAACTATACTGGGTCCCAAACAGAGTCAGCCATTCGAAGATGTTCAGAAAGAGGTCAGAATATGGAAAGAACGATTTGACGGCAGCAAAGGGGAAGATGGACGGTACGTGGCGGATACGAAACAACGACACGAGATTGTTACATTGATCCACGAACATCTTGCATCAGCAGTAGAGTATAGTAACAGCGATACGACCACTGCCGGATCTTTGGCCCCACTCAAACAAGAAGAATTATATTTCTTGAGGCGTCATCCTGTCCGTTGTGGACTTATGAAACACAATCTTTATTCTCGCGTCCTCGAACTACGCTTCCAAGGATCACAGGACCAAATAAAGCAGATGACCTGGCTCGCCCATCTCTACATCGCGGGCAGGCTGATCCAGCCCGATCTGCCTCGTTGGCCAGATATGGAATTTGCGATCCATAGACAGGGCGTGGCCTATTTATTCGATGCACAGGGCTTACCCACAACCTTGACTCAGTGCAAATCAAAGCTGAAAAAGGCCAATGGGTGCGTCTCAATCAACACCACCAAAGAGAGATATAGACCAGGCCGTGCACGCTTCTTCAAGAACCCACGTCTCTTGAGCGATGTCCGGGTTAGTCAAACGGAAAATGACAATTTGGAAAGCATCTACCACGTCCTACGTCGCTTTGTATGCGACTCGGTCAACCAGGCGAAGCTCTACGACCAGTACAACACCTCCCCGGAGATTGCCCAGACCAGTCCGCCATTTCAACTCCAGAACGAACCTCGGTTTTCTGCTCTACTAAGAGATCTCGGAAACTACTGGCTCCGCGGCGACCTAATCGATCTCTACTTTGACTGGCCTCGTTTCACGCGCACCTGTTGTGAAGAGCTCATCCCGAGCATACGCTGCCTGTTGATCAACAACGAGATCAGCTGCCCGTTCAATAATCCCGACACCGACTTCTACGAGCTCGCACTCTGGGTCATCGACCAGGCAGTTGTATCCGAAACACATGAACGCGGCACATTCAAGTCCCGCGAGTGGCCCGAAGTATCCAAACCCCAAACCTCAAGCAGGACGAGGCATCTCCGTAACGTCAATGCGCTCATTGAGAAGTGTGCTTGTAAGAGCGTCCTCGTCAAGTCTGGCGAGTTCAACACCTGGCAAGGTGAAGGCGGATTGGTCAAACTTCTCGGCAAGATTGGGCCGATGAAGATGGTGTTTGATTATGATGGACAGTGGAATGCAAATAGGTTATATGAGGGCTGGAGTGAAGAGCAAAAGGCAAAGAGTAACTTCTGGAGGGCTATGAACAGGTAGTGCTGTTTGATGGGGTTTGCTTGCTTGCGTTTATACTAGTCTGGCGTTTTTTTTGAGGGGAAGGGGGGGGGTGTTTCGTCCATGGATCTCTTCTTCTCCCTACTTAGTTTATTTAGCCCTATAAAATTATTCTCTTCTACTAATACCGCGCTACTGAGAAGGCAAAAAACCTCCCCCCTCTCAACTTCTACTGACCAGTCCCATTATAACGGGGATAGGAGGATGTGTTTTTTTTTCTTCTCACGTGCTGCTCATGAAGCACAATCCACAATCTGTTTTACTGAAGAATCTCCGCGAGTAGAGTATAGAGTCTGCTATGTAGATAATGTAGATGCGAGTGGAAGTTGTGAAGAATACAAACCGCCTCGCACATTCTTTGAGCTCTGTACACCGATTGTGGTGAGCGCGTGTCAAATCTTTCATCATGGCACTACTCCATGTTCGACACGCTAGTTCAGAGAGTCGCCGCCAGTCCATTGGAGCACACGCAAGTGATGTGAAGCTTATACAACGACATGGGCATCATCAAGTCAAAAGGCCCAAACAGGTAACAAGCCTCTACCCGGCAAACAGAAAAGCAAGCTATATATAGCACGACTAGCATGTCGAAAGCCTGCACGCAATCAAGGTGATCAGATTTTTTTTCATTTTATTTTTGCAGCCATGATATCGCAGGATTATTGTACACAGGGTAAAGCAAAACGCCATGGTACTAGAGCAACTGAGGAGTTGAATAGATGAGAAACGAAACCACCTTATTATTTACCTATGGTTTGCCTGGTAAACAACTGCTCGGGTCCGATTACCATCGCTCGCTTCCTTCGAGAGGGGTGAACGCGGGAAGACCTCTAATCTTCTTCAATTTCACCTTCCTCGCTCCCACTGCGGAGGGCGCGGTCTTCTTCTTCCTTCTTCACTGTCGGCTCGGGAATGGGGGTCTTAGACTTACCCTCGGCGCGAGGGGAGTATCGAGCACGCTGCAAGGTTAGAGTAATTCCCCAGTAAAGAGAGTTGAGAAGTCCTGGGAAAGAGATCTCCGTACCTTGGTGTCACGATCACGTCTAGTAGAACTCTCATCGCTTTCCCGACGGCGTCGGGCAGACGAAGTGCGACCACCGCTGTCGCCGTAATCCAGTAGACTAACGGTTGCTTCGCGAGGATCGGCTCTACTGACGTAAGATCGCTCGCGCTCCACTTCACGCTCGCGACGCTCACGTCCGTAGTGATCACCACCGGGACTGCGGCGAGAGCGCTCATAGCGATCATCATCTCGGCGCTCACGACGAGGAGCCGGAGACAAGCCTGTACCGTCACTGTTTCTGTAGCGAGCCTCTCTATCTTGCACTGCTCTACGGCGCTCTGCGGCGTACGGGTCATGTTCAGGTGAGCGGGTACGGGTACGATGGCGTCGATGGGAATCTGCATGTCCGTTGCGATACTCACGGTCTCGGTCGCGCCTGTCCCTATCACGATCGCGATCGTCGCGCCTGCTACGGTCCCGACGATCACTCTCCTTCTCCTTCATGCGGGATATGAACTTATCGAATGCCGACTCGCGAAGGGTATCTGACTTCAGTGCGCGGTACTCGTCTGTTTTCTCAACGCGGGGACGTACCACTTCCCAGGTGTCTGAAAGCGACACTGGTGGATCAAGATGCTTGATCACAGAGCGGAGCTTGTCTACAGCGTAGCGCTCATTCGACTCCTCGTCTCGACGTTCCTCTTCTTCGCGCTTCTTTACTTTGGAGAGTACGTAGTTGTAGATACTGTGCATGGACTGTTCGTCAATATCAGCGGTGCGAACATCTTTTCGCATAACACTTAGGAAATCTTCCACAGGGGTAGCTGTTGTAACTTCAAAGCGTTCGTGCTAATAACACAGTTAACCAAGGCCGACAAATGGGTATGTGAGTAGACCTACCTCGAGCACGTCCAGCGCCCGTCGGCGCAGAGAACGGAACTTGCCCTCTTCTACTTCCAAAGCATCCCTGAACAGATCAAGCGGCGAGGATCCACCTTGTCCAAGCATGGACGTGTAGCGGGGATCATCTTGAATCACGGTGTGAATGTCCTTCCACTTGGTACCAGCACGTAGTACGCCGTCCTTGGTCAACTGCTCAAGCAGTTCTAGGAACCCGTCACGGTTTTTGCGTTCTATGCGACGTTTGATACGCCGGTCGGCTTGGACTCGGTCGTTGTGTTCGCGCTGAAGATGCCTGATGTGCGTCTCAAACTGGTTCAGGACATCCATGCGAGTCAAGGCTTGGAATTTCTCGCTCTTGAACTCGTCATTGCGCTCCAACTGTTCCTCGGCCGACTGCCAGCGAGTGAATGGCTCCAGGTCCAGGCTCTGGAGCAGACCCAAGACTTGTTCTAACGCGGATCGCCTGCTTTGTGCTTCTTCTTCTTCATGCGCCTTCTTGCATGATGCTATGTACTCTTCAAACAGAGCTCTTCGTTCGGTGTCGTCCTTTGCAGACCGGAAGATGGTTTCTTGGTCGATGATCGGCAATGCCGTCTTCCAGCGGGTATAGTACTTGATCTCGGGGTGCGAGCGCAACATGGCAGTGAAGTCGGAGCGCAGCTTGGCCTGGCGTTCCTGCTCTTTCTGCTTCTCCTGAGCGCGCAAGTCTTCACAGTACTTCTTGAAAGCCTCTTCGCGCTTCTCTGGCTCGGGAATGGCACGCCAGTTGGGATCATGGATGCCGGCGCGCACAGCTTGCCGCCAGGTCCAGTCAGGCTGCACCTTCATCTGCTTGAGCACTTTCATGAAGGCCGCCTCGGCCTCCTGCGGACTGGAGAACTGAAGCTCAGTGCCTACTGTAAAGCTAATGTTGGGCCGATCGCCACCAAAGCCAGCTTCGCGATCGCGCTCACGGTCATCGCGGCGGTCGTGTCGGTCGGGTCGGTACTCGTCGCGTTCGGGACGCCTGTTCTCGTAGGGAGCCACGTTCGAAGGAGGCCCTGCTGCCCACCCAGACGGGCCGGCAGGAGGGTGCCGCGGTGGTGGCTGGTTCTGCCTAGCCTGGTCGATTTTCTGCTGGACAACGTCGGGTATAGTCCACGTCGTCTCATTTGTGCCAATCCGTGCAAAGTACCGTTTACCATCTGCCACGTGAGCTGTCCAGCCGGAGCCGGGAAGTGCGCGCTATATCATGTGAGCTTTGCGTTGCTGAATGAAGAAAAGGGCAATGAAAATAGCTTACCTCTACATCGTCCTTGAGCTCGTCTGGCTTGTCCCACGTGGTCGTTTTCGTAATGGTGTTGTAGTAATACTCTCTGCCTTCTGCGTTTGTTACAGCCGTCCACACGGGACCTGGTGGCGGTACCATTGGAGGCGGGTAGCCATTCATTGCGCTGGTTGTCGAAAGCTGCGCGATGATTGCAGGTGTTTGTCGGGCGCGAACCTTTGTGAGAATGAATTCGACGCACCGACGCTAAGGACTAGCGCCAAATGGGATGTTAGCTCAGGCACCGGTTTCACGTGCCCTTCCCGCCATCTACGTCGACCTACCTTGGGCCAGTCATGACTACAGAGGTTGCCGAAGCGCTGCCGCGCGGAAGCTCCGAATTTGTTGAGAGCTCGGTGTTGGAAGCTGTCGTTCCTGCAAGTTCGGAGGTCGACATCAAGAACGACATCGAATCTTGGGCTGGGGCAACAGATGAGAGTGGCTCCATATTGCCATTCCTGTCACAGCGAAATGTACTTCTGCTTGGTATGTGTTCAGCAAGCCACATGTGCCTGCATGTCTCTTACTCATGCATAGGCCTTTAGATGAACTACTAGCTGTATATATCGTTTTCCGAACACCACTCCTAGAGGACGCCACCCTGAAGTCGTACCTCGCAAGACTCGTCGTCAATGTGGAAGCTTTTGCATTCAGCACTACTCCTCTTCCCGAAAATGACCCCAAAGCAGGGCCTCTGAAAGAACTTCTCTATTCTGGTACCATCAAGCATACAGATGAGCCTACTATTGTCAACCACGGGGAAGGAGATGCTGCTCATACTTATGTCATCTGGAAGGTAGATATCTTTATAGGTGAGTTGTGCATATATTCAAAGTATCAGCGGTATCTTAACTCGGATTAGCTCGTCCTCAGGGCAGGTTCCACAAACCTGCGGTATACTTCCAACCTACGGCATCCTTCAAGCCCGCGGAAAGGCCTAAACAAGAGACGATAGAAGACGAGTATCTCCCCAGCCGAACCCCAACGCCGTTGAATCTACTTCAAGCATTTGAGCATGATCCCGCCCTTATTGGTATCCATCCACGCCTTTCAGCAATGCGGATCAGCAAAGTCACGCCAAGCGCTCCTGTCGCCAGAGAAATGGTTCGCCCCATTCGGCACGGGCAAAAGCCTCTGTATCGTGTACTGCCACCGTTGATCTGGAGAATGAGATATTCAAAAATCCAGACATCATTAAGTGATCTCTCTTTGATGACATCTTTGGATTTGGAAGTCGCTCAATACGCTACATACGATGTGAGGATTAAGAAAGTTCGCTTGAGTCTACATGGTGGCAAGGTCAAAGAGTTGAGCCACGACCAGGACACGACGATAAGCCACAAACCCGGTGACCAACTGACATATCTGTACAAAATTAGCCCCGATCTTCGTCCTGACGGGACGCCTGCACTCGGGAGCAAGGGCCACTATTTAACGCTGAACGTCGAGGCTAATGTTACAATGAGTAGCAATTGCCGGCCAGACATTGCGATTGAATGGAAAACACCTGTCGACTTTGCACACGAACAGTCGTCTAGTTTGGTCAAGGCTATTCATCGACCGAGGAGCTCAACAATTCAAAGCGTAAACGCACCCAATCCAGATGCTCTTCCAGCTCAAGAGACACCAGATCAGTCTGGGCAGGCCAGTTCGAGCAACGACGTGGTCAACATCACCCTCACAGTATCTGGACTGCCTACTGTTCGGGTTGGCGACATCTTCACGTGGGATGTATTCATAGTCAACCGATCCGACAAAATGCGAAGGTTGGCAATCTTGGTTGTCGTGAAAAGACCAAGAGATTTGGAGCGGCACAAATCACATCCATCGACGTCGTCTGCAGGCGGTCCGAGGGTAGGTAAAAAAGAGCTACTCGCGACGGCTGTGATTGACGAGAACGTCGTGTATGCAAAGCAGAAGAACGCAAGGACGGAGACGGCGGATCTGATCTGCTTGACGACTGATATTCGCCTGGGGTAAGTGGGGATTGCTTGACTATGAAGTGCGGTGCTAACCGTATGCAGGCAACTTTCACCTGGCTCGTGCTACACGGCTGATCTCAAGTTCCTCCCGCTTACTGCTGGCGTCTTGTCTGTGGAGTCCATACGAGTCGTGGACTTGGTCAGTAATGAGGCTGTAGACATTCGTGATTTACCCAGCATTGTTGCCGTAGCACCATAGGCTGTAATACTATTGGCCTGTTCTCTTACTAGCAGCGTGTGTTTGCATCAGAGCCTCTGTTGGAATCCACTAGAATTCGCTCGTGACATGTAGGCATGTCGCACACAAAGGTCGGAGATGCTTGTGTCGAAGACGCGGAGATGTCAAATGGCACGAGCCCACAGGCGCTGGCAACTAGGTTGATGTGCGAAACTCGTCATCGGGTCCGGCCTGTGAAACTCTCCGCCACTCGCACCAAGACCTACTCCGCACATCTACCCCAAGTTGCGACTGCTGCACTGTACAGACTGCTCTTTCAACGATACTAACACAGCTGGCTCTTTGCTTGCCTTGATGCGCTTAATAGCCGACAGATAACAGATAGGACCACTTATAGCCGCACACGGACCTCGCGCCTACGTTTCGGCAACGTCATCGGGGCCTCCAGCAACGCTACACCCAGAGCTTTTCACAGGACCCATACCTGGCCGACATGAACAGCACCAGACACAGATTGCTTTACCAGCTAAACAGCCGCTGGATCTACGGAAAGATCGTGAGCAACCTCAGCTACGCCATCCCGATTGTCGACTAATACCCATCAGCCGCTCTTGCATTCGATAGTATTTCTCTTGCAAATGGCTGCTGTGAGTTTACTCACGCGCAAGTACAACCAGTACTATGCGGCACGACCCGTTCTGACCACGATGATTACCAACGCTGTATGTGCCTGCCCCTTTCTACTACGAAGCCTACACGCGCATTGTCAACCGTGTGTCGCGCGCAGCCTCGGCATCACACCTCGCGATACATGTTGCGCCCATGCCGAAGATCCACACAAACACTACGTGAGAGGGGATGCTAACACTAGTCATAGGTGCTGGGTGGTATAGCAGATACAGTAGCCCAGACACTGACGGCTGTGCGGGAGCGCGCAGTTCGCAAGAAGGGTGGTCCAGCAAAGGATGACTTCCTGGCGATTGAGATCCACGAGCTTGACAGGCGAAACCCCCTCAATGAGAACGATCTGATTCCCGACTCGAAGAAACTCCCACCGCCTTTCGATTTTGAGCGCACCACGAGGTTCATGTCCTACGGTTTCCTCATGTCGCCGATTCAGCACAGGTGGTTCCGATTTCTCTCGTCGACCTTCCCGGTTACAAAAACTGCTACATGGCTGCCAGCATTGAAGCGCGTGGCTTTTGACCAGTTTCTGTTTGCTCCAGCTGGTTTGGCTGCCTTCTTCACCTTCATGACAGTTGCTGAGGGAGGTGGCAAGCGTGCTGTGCAACGCAAGTTCCAGGACGTCTATGTGCCTGCGCTCAAGGCCAATTACATGGTATGGCCGGCGGTCCAGATCATCAATTTCAGGATCATGCCCATTCAATACCAGATCGTAAGTTTCGTGACTCTTGTTTCCTTGAAGATGTTAACCCTGCAACAGCCTTTCGTGTCGACCGTAGGTATTGCTTGGACAGCCTATCTGTCCTTGACGAACTCGTCCGATGAAGCCTAAGCTTCTCAAGCTACGCAAACGAATTCCCTTGCACAAGTGTCCCGGGTACGATAAGTTGGGCTGTGAGAACATCGGTTGATTCCCCCTTGAGCTTCATGCGTGTTTGCATACTGGGTTTGGCATTTTCGTGGCGTCAGGTCAGTCGGCTTTAGATTCGGGCTTGTTGTGGATGTACAGTATCCGATTTGGTTAAATCAAACTGATAATTCATGTCAATCCTCCTTCCTGTCCCAGGTTCTGTAATGGACGTCTGTGCTCAATCTGCAATCCGGTGAGGGAATGCTGCCAGAGAGAAACTCGCCGGGATGTTTGGTACGCCCCCGTCCCCTAGCTCCCATACTCTGATCCCAAGTCTCACTCCCGGCCGCGGGAACTTGAGGGACAGGGGGCTTGCCCGCGCACCTGGAGAGGCACCTGAACAGTAAAAGAATTCTGTGTCTGCTAATCAGCTCTTAGCCTGCGCGGTTTTATGTGGTTCAGTATCCGAGTAAGGTTTGAGTAGCTTTGCATGTAGAGGAACCTGTGGACTGATTGCCCCGCTGCACCCCACCAAGCCTGCCCTGAAGCTCAACAACAAACACTAAAACATCGTCCGCACTTCATCTTCTCACCTCAAACCCTTCAATGTAAGTCTTCACTCCGCATGTGTAGTTGATACGTCACTTGAAGAATAGCTCCGCTGATCTCGACCACCACAGTACCCATCACACGCTACATCATGTCTCTCTCCAACAAGCTGTCGATTGCCGACGTCGATCTCAAGGGCAAGCGCGTCCTCATCCGCGTGAGTAAAGCTCCCATGTATATGATTTACGTGGATTGCATGTCTGACATAAAATAACCAGGTCGACTTCAACGTCCCTCTAGACTCGGACAAGAAGATCACCAACAACCAGCGCATTGTCGGCGCCCTTCCCACAATCAAGCACGCCATTGAGAATGGAGCCAAGACCGTCATCCTCATGTCACATCTTGGCCGCCCAGACGGAAAGCCCAACGCCAAATACAGTCTCAAGCCGGTTGTACCTGAACTAGAGAAGCTACTTGGCAAGAGCGTAACCTTCACAGATGACTGTGTGGGCAAGTCGGTCGAGGACACCGTCAATGGCGCTAGCAATGGCCAGGTCATCCTACTGGAGAACCTACGCTTTCATGCTGAAGAGGAGGGTAGCTTCAAGGATGATGAGGGCAAGAAGCAGAAGGTGGACAAGAGCAAGGTTGAGGAGTTTAGGAAGGGCTTGACGGCCCTAGGTGACGTCTACATCAGTGAGTGGCCTCGCAAGTTGATCAATAATGCGCTATACTGATCAATTACAGACGATGCTTTCGGTACCGCCCACCGCGCACATAGCTCCATGGTCGGAGTAGATCTTCCACAAAAGGCCTCTGGCTTCCTCGTCAAGAAGGAGCTTGATTACTTCGCGAAGGCTCTCGAAGAGCCCAAGCGACCCTTCCTTGCCATCCTCGGTGGTGCCAAGGTCTCAGACAAGATCCAGTTGATCGACAACCTACTAGGAAAGGTCGACAGCCTTATCATCTGCGGTGGCATGTCCTTCACCTTCAAGAAGACTCTGGAGGGTGTCAAGATCGGCAATAGCTTGTTTGACGAGGCTGGCAGCAAGACTGTTAAGGATCTTGTTGAGAAGGCCAAGAAGAACAACGTCAAGATTGTTCTGCCCGTCGACTACATTACCGCCGACAAGTTCGACAAGGACGCCAACACTGGGTATGCTGAAGACAAGGACGGCATTCCAGATGGCTGGATGGGCCTTGACTGCGGCGATAAGTCAATCAAACTGTACAAGGAGGCCATTGGCGAGGCACAGACTATTCTCTGGAACGGTCCCGCCGGTGTGTTCGAGTTTGAGAAATTTGCAAAGGGCACCAAGGAGACACTCGATGCTGCCGTTGAAGCTGCACAGAGCGGCAAGATTGTCATCATTGGTGGTGGTGACACAGCCACTGTTGCGGCAAAGTATGGTGTAGAAGACAAGCTGTCCCACGTCTCTACCGGTGGCGGTGCGTCGCTTGAGCTGCTCGAGGGTAAGGACCTGCCCGGTGTGTCTGCTCTGTCAAGTAAGTAAATCACTCGCTCGGCGAAGTGAATGACTGCTCAAGATGATGGAAGGTATATCTTCAAAGTTGTGATTGTGTAGCTATAGCCCTTTCCGGTTCAATACAAAGAAACCGCATTTCCACTGTGTAGCCGAATGCATGTGATGCTTAGAGAGCGTTGGTGAGTCCACCTCATCAACGCTGCGTTTCTGAGCGCAATCAAGTTGTCCTAGCTTTGTTGTCGTGACGTCGTCCGAAATGTAATCGCTTCCTGTTCGTGTCGACTGCTCGGGGATATTGCTCATTTGCCTAGCTTCTTAAGCTCCTCCCTGTGCATCGTTAGTCTGTGTGTTCTCTGTCATTTGATATTGGGTATCTCTCACCTCAGCTGTACGGCAAAGTCGTCGTTTGTGTCGTCATCGTCCCAGCTCTCTTCCCACAGATGTGTGTTCCCGTTGGGAATCTGTGTCTCCTCTTCTGTCCAGTCTACGCACGCCATTAGCTCAATTTGCACGCGCGTGGTGTTGGGATGTCCCTACTCTCTACAGGAAAGTCCTCGAACTCGTCGTCTTCCTCTAGCTGTGCGGTGGGCTTCTTCTCAGGCGCCAGTGGTTGCTCGCCGTTCTTGGAGTCGTTGACCACGGCTTTCTTCATGTCGTTGCTTCCTTGCGCTGATCCGGACATTGTGGCGGGTTAGGAGATACGGTCGGCGTGGGGAGTATATTTGGTGGTTGTATGGATGACTGAGTCGTGTTTTGTGCCTCTCAGTGCTTGTTGATGCGGCTCTACTGGCGGAGGCGGCGATTGTCCGCAGAGCTTAGCGCGACATCACGTGGCGCCCATGGAAGCCAGCTCGCGGGGTATCGACTTCGACGGGTACAGCTTGGCTTCGAGAAAGTTACATCTCGTAAAACCGGCTAATTCACACGACTATCCGTCAAATCCTTGAGCACTTAACTCACTACACATCTGCGGATTGAAGGATGGGCTACTGTAAGCGGGAATGACCATGACGTATTTCGTTTAGTTCCGAGCTGCCGGGGCGAAGCTGTTGTCTGCATGCATGGCCTAGTAGGTTGCTAGACACTCGGTGAGCGGCTTAGCTAAGGAGTTAACTTTGTCCGTGTTGCCTAGATACATTATATCTTTTCTTTTGAGTCTTCCAGTCTTTCTTTTCTACCTTTTGCTCGTGAAACCTGCTCCGCCTCCAGCCTCTACAACCATGTTTAAAGTCGGCGGTTGGCTCAAGGGCCACACGCCCGGACATGCAAAGAGCCTAGACTCTTTGAATGAACTTGCACAGCGTGAGTCTCTCGACATTCAAAGCTTCAAACAATCACTGACATAGCGTAGTACAGGATGCCATGAGCGGTACGAACTCTCAGTAACTGCCTTGAACGACGTCTGAGGCAGGACTAATGACACGCGAGCACAGCCGTTACCTATATCATGGCCGACGATATCGAGAGCGCAGAAGAACATCTTAACAAAGGCAGTTCGCCTTTCCACCAGGTGGGCGCCCGTCTTCCAGCCCGTGGGCAAACGACACTCCGTTCTAGACTTATGTGGCATAGCTGGGAGCTGGAGTTTGCGTCTTCATGAGGGCAACATTGGGTTTTGAACCGGAAATTGTGCGCGAAGGTCGGTCCACCTACCCATTGTACTATCGCAGATGTTGACTCGAGTAAACTCTAGCCGCCACCGCCTTATCCGTAGCCGAAAATTCGGCCTACGAATATCAAAGAAGGGCCGGGAAAGAATCAAGCGCCTATCAATCATCGATATACCCTCCAGGCACCGAATACGCCGTGTGCCAGGCGGAGGCACAACTGATGAGTGCCGTTGTCGGCGTACTCAATGAGAGTTTGACGGAAGCGATCAAGAGCTTTTACAAGCTAAGGAAGGCATACCTTGCACTGGAAAGTGTAATGGAGAATGAAAAGAAGTTTGTCAACGAGAAGAGTACAAGTAGCGTCAACTCTATAAAATCTCGCCCTGCTACTTCTACAAGCACATCAGCAGCAGCGTCGGCTACTAAACTCAAGCAAGCCGCCCTGGTAGCCGATCCACAAATCAACAAGGCTATCTCAGGGCCAAAGAAGGCTGGGGAAAATGAGGATGACAAAGACTTCGACTTTGTAGACGCCGCAGAAGATCGTGCTGGCGATCAAACCCCATTAGAGTACACGGGTCATCTCCACGTCACTGCGGACAAGAATACTTCTGTTGAACCAAACAACACTCAGAAGGACATGGGACCCAAGCCAATCTCAGGACTATCTACCGCATCTGGAAACCTGTCTGACTCCATACCAAACGCCATCGAATACTTTGAACGACTCACTTTGAATGATGAAGGCACGCCGGGGGCCGATATTGCGACATTCAGCGATAAGCCAGTAGACATATTCATTCTTTCCGGGTCCAACTTTTGCTTTGGGATGTTACTGCTCATCCTCTCATTTATACCACCGTCTTTTGCTTCTTTGCTGAAGATAGTCGGCTTCACTGGTGACAGAGAAAGAGGTATGCGAATGTTGTGGCAAGCCACAAAGTTTCACAACATTCACGGCGCCATGGCGGGCGTTGTACTGATGGGCTATTTGAACGGGTTCACAAACTTCTGCGATATAATCCCGTCCCAAGGCCAGGGTGCATATCCCAAGGAACGATGCATAGCATTGCTTCGCTATATGCGTGAACGATATCCAAAGAGTCATCTTTGGCTGCTTGAAGAGGCGCGAATGTTCGCTTCAGAAAAGCAACTAGAAAAGGCTGTCGAGTTCATCGCCGAGGCAGGCGAATCGAAGCTCAAACAGCTCGAGGCACTATCCTGGTTCGAACGCAGTCTCAACAACATGTACATGCACGAGTACGAAGCCGCCGCCTTGGCATTTGCAAAATGCGCCACCCTCAACAACTGGAGCCATGGACTGTACTACCACATTATTGCTGCCTCGTATGTGGAACTGTACAGGCGGAATAAGACGACGAATCCTGTAGAAGCAAAGAAGTACGGGGCAAAGGCAGAGGAGTACATGAAGATGGTTATCCCAAACACTGGCAAGAAGAAGTTTATGGCGCGTCAGCTACCGTTTGACGTATTCGTTGTCCGGAAGATCCAGAAATGGGAGGCGCGAGCAAAAGCATGGGACTGCGATCTCGTAGACGCGGTCGGAGTCTCTCCGCTCGAAGAAATGATCTATTTCTGGAACGGGTACAAGCGGATGCGTGACGACCATCTCCAGGTCTCCCTTTCTAATTTGGCATGGAGTGAATCAGCTGCCAACCCACATTGGGAGAAGGAAGGTCCGGATGAGAAGTCTATTCTCAATGTACTCCGCGCTGCTACCCTAAGGAACATGGACCAGACAGCCAAGGCTAAAGCCATTCTGGAACAGGAAGTCCTGCCCGTTGACCGTGCACTTCTTACCGGAAATTTCAAGGACAACTGGAGTGCGCCTTGTGCGCGGTATGAGATGGCTGCGAATGTTTGGCGCGAAGCTGATGTGGACGGTCATCCCGAGGACCATCCTGAAATGTTGGTTCAATGCAAGAATTGGCTTGAGGAGGTCACTAAATGGGGTGGGTTTGATTTGGATGCAAGGTATGTGTATACGACTTGCTTCTGCACTTGTGCATGCTAACACGAGCACAGAATTGGTATGAAGATTACGACAGGAAAAGAGACGCTTCGAAAGTTGGGTGTGCAGTGCTGAGGGGTCTTGCGGGGATTGAAAGCAACACATCTGGAGTACATAAACACGGCAAAGATATACGAGCAACGTGAGATGAAGACTGCAACATGGCATATTCTGATTTATCATGCACACCTTATCGACCTTACGATGAATTAGCCGCAGCCAATGGCCTCAGCCCCTTTGCCCCTCCACAGTTGCGTTCCAAGGTACGTGCATATGGTGACTGTATTGGGCAAATCCACAGAACGTATTGATCACAGTCGGCGAGTTCGGCGGCTTTTTCTGGACCCTGAGATTTGACCATGGACCCATTGATTCTTGAATGAGAGAGTGGATATACTCCAAAGAATTCAGTGAGGGCGGGGGTGGGTGGAAGGTGTTGTGCCAAACTGTCATTTCATAGCGTCTTTTGTCAGCGATGCCCAAGTCGCAACTTCTACCACAATCCAAAGCCCTCGAGCAAAAACATGTCACAACAACCTTTCACTCTCCGTGACCGAACTACGCCACCCACGGAGCATATTTGCCCCCCTATATTACCCCAACAGGAAGTTTGTTCACGTATTTTGCAAAATCCGTTGATTCCAGTCGCTCTTCTTCGGGCAAATCACTGTTTCAACGGAGCCATTACGCTCGGTGATAGTCGGACTTTGTCGGCGTACGGCACGCTCGCCGCGCGCCCCCCGCCCCCCCATCCCATCCCCAATCTCGGTCATGACAAAGATATCACACCTAGGAATCGTAATGATTAGTTAATCAGCCCGCCTTATTCCCGTGCCCGGCGCCTTTTCCGACCCTACCAGCCAACCAGGCAGCCAACCAAAGCAAGAGACGAGCTTGGCAAGCTTATTTTACTTTTTCTGTCTGCCTTCCTCGGCCAAAATCCATCCTACGGGGCTGATTGTTTTTCGCCACCAACCCACCCCCCATCTGCGAACTGACCGACCGACCGACCGACCGACTGAAGTGACTTGTCCGCCGCGCCCCCCTGGTACAAGGATTTTTTTTTGTGGAAGCACCCAGGTCTGTGGGATCCAAAGACACCGAGAAGGGAAACAGAGGAGGAAAAGTGTTGATTCTAGTCGGTCAAATACGCTGTTATTCTCGGCGGTGCTCGGTGCTCGGTGGACTGGTGGGCAAGTGAGTGGCGATGGGGTGAGGCCAAATGTATGTGTCCCACTAGCAGTGGTAGGTTAGACGTGTCAAAATCTCAAGAGTTGATCATGTGGGGTTTGGGTTGGGGAGACGATGTTTTTTCTGGGCGAAGGAGCTGGGGATAGTGGGGAAGTGTTTGTGATATAGGTAGGTGTGGGTTATAATGGTAATGAACTTGATGTTTTCTATAGGGGGGGGGGGGTCTTTTGGTATATAGAGCATGTTGGCTTCACCACTACACCACAACTACGCTCTACCCACGTTTACCTTAGAATGTCTCTCAGGCACGTTGCCTAGATTGGGTAGATGTGCTGAAGAGAAGGAAAAAGCATTGATTGTAGATCGGAGAATAACTCACATCTGTGCTCTTTGCAATGAGACACAGGGACTGAGTTCTGCGACGCGGACGGTGTCAGAACCAACTCAATATACCAACCCATTTTTTTCCATTTTCTTTTCTTGGACGAGTTGAACGGGGTATGAAGCGAAACGTTGGAAGATGACAAATACAAAGTGGAAACAGTTTGGACATGTACTGTGTGTTCTGCTATTTTGCGTCATGAAATATTTCGTGCCAAGGAACATGATGAAGTCAAAGATGACCCGCCCTGAACATTTGAAATTCTTCACTCACTGCATCGTCAACCTACCTCACTGTGTTGCCAATCACGGGTTTCGGTCGTCCCTTAAGTCTGTGTAAGCTTGAATAAGAAAGTTGATGAATTAGGTATTGATTACCGCCAAGGCTGCGGCCCGTGACCGCGCCAATGGCACTGGGCAGTCATTTCTGTTCACCATGTTTTTGTTTTGGTACTGAACCAAGGGTGTCTACAGTTGTTCTCAACGGCTCCAAGATTGGAGAGGATGTGACATGTTTGTCCATTCTCGTATGCGACCTCGGTTTGCTGCGATGAGCTCAAGTGCGCTCGCTCGTATTTTGTCAGATGATTATCTCCTTGCCTTGTCCTCAATCAATCCTCCTTCTAACACTCCTTCCACCATCGTCGGCACTGATGCCCGTGACAACGTCTTGCACTAGCTCCCTCAACTGCTGCTGCACCTCCTCGGAGTTGTAATCCTCGCGTGCAGCCAGTTCCTCAATGCGCCGCCGTATTTCTGGATCTGGTGCCCCAGCAGCGTCCTCTTCCATGGTGCCTACATTGACCTTGACACCCTCAGGCAGTGGCGGTGGTGGATGTACGCCCTCGGTCTCTATGATGCCCGCAGCGACTGGCTCTGCCCCGGTGCGTAGGCTTCTCAAGTACTGATATACTTGATGCGCCTCGCCCTCTTCCTCGCCAATCTTCTCTTCAGCCGTCTGGCCGTCTTGATTTCGTATACTCGTGTCTGCGCCCAAGTCTTCCACAAGACACTTTGCCACATGCACGTTTTCCGCCGCAAAGAGGGGTGTTTCACCGTCCTCGTCGAGGATGTTTACGTCGGCATTGTATTTTTGGACCAGTTCGCGCAGCACGGCAAGTTGGTTGTACGAGGCAGCGGCGTGGACTAGCGAGTAGCCGTGCGTGTCACGGGCCGAGGCGAGGTGCGGGTGCTGAGACAGTGAAGTGAGGATGGACAGCGGGCGCGTATCGATGAGGTTGAGGAGCAGATCGATGGTTGGAGCCGGAAGCGCCATGGTGGATTTCCCTCTGCTTCTGGTTCGTTGGTCGCACCCGGAAGCTTTCGGTAGGCAGAGGGCAAGGCAGTGTGTGCGTGTGCGCGGTTGTGCGGGGTTATCGGACTCTTGTTCTGCTGCGCATCCGAGTACGCGCAAGCCGAGCCAAATGGGAAAGAAGAAAAAAATGAAATGACGTGTGCGGACAACAGGTCGGAGGCAGCGGAGACCATTTGCCATGGCCATGGCCATGGCGTATGTACGGCGCCCATCCCCCATCCCCCATCCCCCATTCATTACCCATCATCCAGGCTTGGGCCGCCTCTCGGCTCCTCGTGCGCCCGAACCCGGATCATCCTCATCTTGGTCTTCGTCGTCACCCACCTAAGCCTTCCCGTCTTTAAACCACCAGTTGTCCAGCCTCCTGCATACGATCATGGCTACTGCTTGCAGCCATGTGTCGTTCTTGTCAGGAAGCCCTAGGCCCAACTGCCGCTCTACCAATCTCGAGCGCCAGCTGAGACGATGCACCCCGATGCGCCCCGTTGGAAGCTATGCCCAGCTTTCCTTCACAGCCTCAAACCTAAGATAGGGTCTTGGCCATGTCGCGTGCCCCCTTGACGCCTGCTGTTGTCATGTCTTATACTTGATCTGGCCCCTTCCCCAGACTCTAGCTCTGCCTTAATCTCAGGCATTGTTAATGTATACACACTTCAACACGACGCACATCTTGGTAATACCTCGACACAACCACCGCTTTGACGTCACGTCGCACATCGCTTCCTTTCGCGCTACGCCCAGCCATTCCTAGCTGCCTCCTATGCGCTGGTCTCATCAAAGTGCTTGGACTTGTTGAGCGCTAGCATTTCGACTTGAATACACTCTTCCTTTTCACCGTCACTGCACACCCATTTTCCCAAACATGAGGTCCATCAAGGGAGTAGGCGTGCCGTCAATGCGCCTGGTTCTATCCTACATTTTCGACTGGATCGTTATCATTGGCATCGCAGCCATCGCCGGGGGTTGGGAGTACGTCGAGCCCTTCCGACGACCCTTTTCCCCCGTCGACCTCACCATATCGTACCCATACCAGGAGAACGAGATGATTCCGACATGGCTCCTCGTTGTATGCTCACTCATTGCACCTGCCGGAATCATCATGATCGTGTGCCTAGTCTTTGTCCCTGGACCCACGGCCTCGCGCGGAACCCCCAAGTCGCTCGTCTGGAGGAGGAAGTTGTGGGAGTGGCATACAGGCTGGATGGGACTCGCGCTCGCGCTAGCAACGGCTTTTTTGATTACACAGGGCATGAAGAACTTGTTTGGAAAGCCGCGACCCGACCTCTTGTCGAGATGTAAACCAGACCTCGACCGCATTCAGGAATATGCCGTCAACAGTGTTGGGCAAGTCTTTGACCCATCGTGGGTACTTGTCACCTCCGGCATCTGCACCCAGACGGACAACGCCCTCCTAAAGGATGGTTTCAAGTCCTTTCCCAGCGGACATTCCAGCTGTGAGCACTCCTCATCATCTCTCAATTTAAACCCTGCTAATACTACATAGTCTCATGGGCAGGCCTCCTTTACCTCACCCTGTTCCTCGCTTCCAAGTTCTCCGTCACAGTCCCACACCTCTCGCCCCGCCCTTACTCCACAAACCCAGCCCACACCTCGGCCGTCTCGCCCTCCAACCTCAAGAAACAATCCATCCTCCCCCTCCACAAACAGGAATCCGTCCTCTCAGCAAACACCGACGACACCGTAGTGCCCATCCGCTACCAAAACGCCGCGCCGCCCGTCTACACCCTAGTCTTTGTTCTAGTCCCAGTATGCGCTGCCATCTACATTACCAGTACGCGCTTCACAGATTTCCGACACTTTGGATTCGACATGTTGTTCGGCACCCTCATCGGCATTACATGTGCGTGGTTCTCATTCAGATGGTACCATCTACCCATCACACGGGGCGCAGGGTGGGCCTGGGGACCGAGAAGTTATGATAGGGCGTGGGGGATCGGCGTTGGCCGAGGCTCGTATGTCGGCACCGAGGGATGGAGTAAGACGGGTGCCAGTGAGACGGCACCGAGGAGAGAGGACGGACATGCAAACGGACATAGCGTGGATGATAGCGAATTGGGCGTCTTGAACAGAAATGGGGCGCCGCATGCAGGAACTGCCTGAGCTCGTACACGAGACATGGTTAGTCTCAATCGTGGCATGTTTTTTCTTCTTCTGTCGTTGATCTACTGTTATAATGTATGCATAGACGGTGTTGACAGGATTGGGTATACCAAAGGGAGTATAGCGTGTGACGCTTTGAGACCTGTGGACATGAAGTAGCCAGAGAAAGAAAGAAAAATCTCAAATGTCAAATACATTGACATAAATCAAATGACTTCGGTTCTCTTCTCTAGTATAATATACAAGGCAAGGCAATAGACTGCAGGAGATGCTAAAATGTATACAGTTTGATGGCTAGAGTTGCTTTACCGATGCATCAGTCATGTACCTACCAAGATAAAAGTCAGGAGGAAGTCGCTTGGGCTGTTGTCGCTTTGGGCTATCATGTCATGTCAAATCAAGTGTACTTTTGATGCTGCTATGGACTCTTCTTCACAGCCGGCAGTTGAATACCCCGCCCCGACAAACCTGACTGCCGCTGTCATGTTGAAAAGACGTGGTGCTCTGCCTCGCTCTCTCGTGCTTTCCAGCCTTTGCGTGGCTACCACGACACGTACCCCGCAAAGTCATTTCGTATTGCGCTGAACAATACATACGCGAACTCTCTACAAGCCCTTCTTTCCCTTGGCACGTTCCTCTTCGCGCTTCTGATAGATCATAGACGTAAAAGGGTCCTCCCACTTGCACGCAATCGAGTAGGCCACTGCGACCAATCCGGTCAGAAGGATACCGGCCGGCTTTCCATACCAGATGGCTGTGGCCAAAAAGGACATGGTAGAGCCGTGGTACATGGGCGAACTGGAGACGTTGAAGGGGAATGTGGTTACCGGCTCGTCCATGAGGATGCCAAAGTAATCGCCGAGGTAAGTTCCCGTAACACCGAGTGCCCACATGGATGTGAGGACGAGCGTGTTTCCCGTAAGAAACAGCGGGATCGCAGAGTACTTTATGGCGGGCGAGAGAAGCGTCGGGTGCGTGGGTTGTTGAGCGAGAGCTTCATTGTACCTATGCGTTGGTTGTCAATGAGTAGTGTTCCAAGAAGAGAGGTTACATGTTAGGACAATGGGGTACGTACAGGTAGTCTCTGAAGATACCCAGAGAGAATATGGTTACGGCGAGTGCGTAGCATCCGAGTCGCGCGTTACCACCAAACAACTTCGTTATGACCTTGTTGTGGTACTCTGGCATTTGTCAATCCGGTGTTCTCTCTTCCTTCTCCGTAGCTCGGAATCGGGTTGAGATTGACAATGGCACGTACCTGACTGCGCAGCGATGCTAAACCTAGTATTAGCAAACCTAACACACGAACAGACGAACTTCATCACTCACTTCCAAAACGTAGGGTTGAACGCTATGCTGGCCGCAGATACTGTTGCCTCGTTAGTCGTCGCATCCACTAGCTGCGGGGGAGCTTGGTGGAAGCTTTGAAGCTTTGTACTTACCCCATAGACTGGGCTTGCTGAAGTCGATGTATGAAGCCATAATTACGAGAGTGGACAAAGAAACCTCGAGTGAAGAGAAATCCGCGTTGCGGTCAATGGTGGAAGAATGCAGGGTGTGCAATACAAAGGGTGTTGGGGATGTTGGCAACTTGGTAGCATGTGTTCGTCGGCAGTTGTGCCGTTAGCGAGGACGTCATAACTCCGTACAAGCACAACAACAACCGACGACATGCTTGGAATCCCGTCTTCCCGAGGTCTGCAGGGTCCATCACGTGTTTGCGGCGGATACCCAAGGTAGCTGGTTTTGATCGTTGTCATTTCTTGCGTGCTCTCCCACTTCAAGATATGCGCGTGTGCAGACTACTGCGGGGTATACCAAGTTTCCCAGTGATAAAATACTAATCAAACACCCTGTCTAACACGGGCTCCAAGCAAGTCGTAAATTTTCCAACAAACCGTATCCCTCACCCTGAACACATGTACCGAACCACTTACAAGCCGTTGTCGGCGCACGTGAATGGTCCACCAAACCCATCAGCTTCGTAACCATCAATAATGGACTGTACAGTCGCGTATGTTCCTGCAGTCAAGAACAACAGGCCAATGAAGCAGAGCAGGATGTTGAAGAAGAATCCAACATACCCCCTAAGTCCACGTGTCCTCCAGTAATTCGGCCCAAACCTTTCTGAGCGAAGTTGGAAGTATGCCGCGCCCCAGAAGATGAATCCGAAGAACGAATCGAACAGCGAACTCATGAGCGAGAGCAAGTCAGAAAAGAATGGAATGACCTCGGCGATGATGAAGGCAAAGACCCAGAGTACAGCGAGGATCCCAGTCCATGTTGCCCATCCAACAACAGTGTGGCCGGTCCTGTGTCGCGAGGTTGAACCGTAAATCCGGAACAATACGAAGCGTGCGGTGACCGAGGCGTACAAAACACCAAGGAAGATGATAGTCGGCACCATGAAGGTAAAAGCCACCTTCTTGTAGACCTCATTGGATATGGAACCAAAAGCCGGGCTTGTCATATAGTTGCTGCCAGTGTAGCCGTATACAACACCTCCAACTAGACTGAAAATGATGACTTCACAGATTGTGACAGCCCAGAGCGCCTTTGGAAAATCCTTTGGTTCCTTCATCTCGGCAATGAAGCTGGGCAGGGTGATCTGGCCGATGAAGGTGTAGCTGATGTTCATGAATGCACTCATGCCCAGTACAAAGGTTGTACTCGATGGAGTGACGGCGTAAACCTCAAGTGGACCTTTGTCTGGATAGCCGGCAGGCTTGCCGTCAACCCCTGAGAAGGCAGCTGCGAGGATGACGGAAACAAATGTAAATCCAGCAGAGGCGCTTGCTAGCGTGGCAAGGGTATTGAACGTTCGCGGTAGAGAGGCTGCAAACGAAACGATGGCAGTAACAGCGGCGAAGACAATGGTGCATGCGCCATGGCTGGTGATTGTGTTCCACCACTTGGCTCCTACGAGGCAGTGCAGGCCCATGATGAAGACGTCTGAAAGTGAAATTAGCATCAACACAAAGCATCAAGGCATGTTGCAGGATGAGTAGGCAATAACTTACTGTTTAGGACAAACATGATGGCTGTGGCATAAAAGGCCCATTTCTTATTCCAGAACAGCATCTGACCAATGTCGCAGACGTCACGAATCTGGGGGTGGCGCATGCAGAACTCCCTGGAGACATGTGAGTCGAAATCTTCTAGTAATTATTTTATAATAAAATGCTCACCATGTCGTCAAGGACGTGTAGAGGACCAGACCGGCGATGACGAATGTCAAGATCAACCCCGGAACAAGACCAAGGACAGAGTAGGACCATGGAAAAGACATGATGGCCAAGCAAATGTACTCTGAAAACAGCAGGGCTGCAGTCTTCTGCCAGCTGCAAGTGCGGTACTTGATGGCATTGTTGGCTTCAAGTTCGATTTGCCTGCCGATGGTAATGCTCGCATCCGAATCGGTGTCGTTGATAGGTGCCGTGAGACCTCCGGCTGCCTCAGCATCATAACCCTCTCCCTTTTCTTTGCCGAATGCAGCCTTTTCGTTGCTGCTTTGACTAGTAGTTTCGGCCGGCGAGGCCTTCCTGCCAAAGATGCCCTTCAACGCCATTTCAGGCAACGGATACACCTCTTGTAAGGAGTGTAATAAAAAGCACGACGAGATACTGCTTCCGGGTGCATTAATTGCGGGAGACGGGATATGGGTAAGTGGATGTCGAAGTGAACCGAGTGAATGCTAGAGGACTCCGGCACGAGGATGGTTAAATATGCTGCGGGGGGGCGAGGTGATTGCGGATGCAGGATGTGGCTGAAGGACGCAGGCTAGGGTTGGATTGCTGGGATGGCTAGCTTAAAACTTGTGGGGGGGGGGAAGAGTTTGGTGAAGGCGTACAGGGAAGGACCAGAGTGGAGCTGGCTCTTCTACTCGGTGGCGCCTACCGAGTTTGAGAACGGCCTATGAACACGCGCACAAAGCGCGCCCCGTCCATCACGCTATGACCGCAACACTCCTTCACCCGCTATGAGATCTCAGTCATTCTCCTGGGCTGTCCCGGCCAACATGAGGGTAGTTTGCTAACGTCTAGGCCCGCTAACGTCGAGTACCAACTGTAACTGAGCATTAGGCTGATGAGCGTTGCCGCTCTGCCCCCCCCCCCGACCTTGGTCACACCCTCCTTCGACACCGGCAAGCCCGTTACGTTCGCCTCGGAAGTCAGATATCGGGCCTGATGTCACTGTGGCGCCCGCTAAGCTTGTTGCTAAGCTCCAGGACCAAGGCGTCTACAACCGGTAATCGCGACTTGGCTTGCTTAAGCTTACGCGATAAACGTAGGCGAATCACGGTCACCAAGACATGCCAGCTTTTTCCTGCCTTCGCCTTTGCTCATCCCACTAGAACCTGCATTCCCGCCCTCCGACAGACCCTGGAAGACCCAAGATTCATCTCTGCTTGGGGGAGACTCGATACTTTGTCACCCCCGACAAAGAACGATGCGCAATTTCGTAGCCTACTTGCCTTCTCACTCTGCATTATCCGTGCCGCAGGACAACCGCAGATCTAGAATGCGCGGCTGGCCCGACGACTGATAATGCAGCCTTTTGCACCGAGGACGCAACCAATCTGGTCGCTGTATTGCGTGCTTACCTGCGCCCAGCCTTTCGGCGGTAGCCGTCCTCTTCTATTGCACACAGAGCCAAAGCCAAGCTGTTGATCATTCAACACCACACGTTTCGGGACAACTTTCAAGGCCGATGATATGCAACGTATGGCGCTTGTTGGTTTACATCATTGAGCTGAAGCAGAAAAACGGTGAAAAAAAAATGTGCAGACGGTGAAATAAGGTTCCTGTACCCGGATCGATTCTTCAACGGCCCGTGTTCATTGTACGGAAGGCTAGTTCACGTAGAGCGCACGCAATCGTGGCCAACGAGGCTGAGAAAGTCCGTGTGGATGGGCATGCATGCTTGCGCTTAAAGCTATGGGACCAGAATTCCAGGAGAGGAATGCGGTGTAGAAAAACATCAAGTCTATAGTCCTTTGCATTCTGTTCCTAAAATCGGTTGTACCCTAATCGACACCCCCGTTGGAGATGCGTGAAATATCTTGTACCCGATGAACAAACAACAGATCAGCGCCAAAATAGTAGCACACTTACGTCTCCTGCTCCTTGGCGCCCGCTAATATACATCAAGACCGTTCTAAACTTTCACTCCTTCATATCAAACTATCCCCTCCACTACCCCAGCTTGTCTGCTGGATCTGTTGCTGTTGCTGCTGCTGCTGCTGCTGCGTCCTCTGCTGTTGCGGTTGCGCCCTTAGACTAGCCATGCTATTCATACTATTCCCTATTGGTGGAGGTGCTATACTGAACGAACTGGCACCTGCCGGCTTCATCGGCGGAGGCGCGATACTAAAGGATGAGTACGGGCTACCCTGCCTACCCTGCGAAGGCGGCGGTGATATAGCAGGGAAGCTCGAAAAGGAGCTTGTCGGGTTGGTAGAAGAATTTGTAGTAGTTGATGCATTACCCCATGTATTCGACGCCATAGACGAACCGGCTTTGCTCCAGTCGATACCCGAGCTTTGCGTGTTGGCACCGTATGATGGTGTTGGCGTGCTCGACGACATCATGTTGTTCATACTCATAACCGGTCGGACCTGCTGTTGGGGTGGGGCAAAGGTGGAACTGCCGATGCCTGGGTTTGCTGCACTTAGTGCTGGGAAAGATGAGTTGAGTGTGTTGAGCGTGCTGTCGGGAGTAACTGCGCGGCTCTGTTGTCTTGGGGCGGTGAGGTTCGTGTTGGGTGGCGGGGATACGGGCGGAGTGGACCATGAGAAGGTTGCTGCTGGTGATGCGTTGTTTGATCTGTTGACGGACGGCCGTGATGGCAGGACAGTAGAAGATGCAGCTGATGCTGAGGTGTTTGCCCATGGGTCTCCACCGAGCATGTCTGTACCACCGGCTGCTCCTTGTTTATCGCCGCGTACGAGTGCTTCGAAATCAGTGTTACCATTTCCGTCGCTTGTTTCGAAGCCATTGGTGGTCGACGGACCGCCAAAGGTCATGAACTCGTTCCGCGTGGTAGCTGTCGCATTGTTTGCGCCAAGCTCTTGCAGTTTGCGCGTCTGCTCGTTCTCTACACGCGCCGATGTCATCTTGATGAGGCTCATGTATGCTTGAAACTGCGGGAGGTTGAGAAGAGGTCCCAGGCTGAAGGACCATAGGATAGGAAGAATATCCATTGCTAAGAAGTCACTATCAACCTGGTTGCTGATCGCCTTGAAAACGTCTAGCGCAGCCATCTGTGCAGTGTTAGCCTTTTAGGTCCCTTGTCTGATTCATGTTCACATACCATAACTGCAGGCTCCTTGGTCTTGATGGCGCGGAGCAGCGGGACAACCTTCTCCTGGATAGTGTACTTGTCCAAGATCGATACATTTGAGCTTTTGGTCTTTGGTGCTGCTACTACTCCAGTCAAGCCATCTCCTTGGAAGTCGTCTTGCTCTTCATTTGCCCCGCCACAAAGGGTCTTGAATGCCTCTAGACCGCGGATCTTGATGCCCATACTGCTGGTCTTTGCAAATATGTTAGCTATAACTGGGAAGAGCTCGTTCTTCACGGTCGAAAAGTCTAGTATCGGTAGAGCGATAGGTAGCGTACGGAGCGCGGCATCAACCAGCGAATGAGTGGGAGACTCGAGTGCGTAGTTGATGATTGGAAGTATGTCATCCTTGAATTCCTTGCCGCTGGAATTGTCAGCAGCAACCTGCATGTTCTCGAGCAGTACCATAAGCCCAGCTTCTTTCAGACTGTCTCTTTCTTGAGTCGGTGCTTTGTTGCTGGCTGCTGCAGCACTCAGGAAAGTTTCGCGTAGCTTTGGAATCACCTTTTCTGTAAAGGCGCGTTTGCCTGATGGAAGCATTGTGATGATCTTGAACACATTCTGCAGTATGAGAGTGAGGAGCTCACGGTCCTTCATTTCCTCAAGCAGAGCAGGTAGTATCTTCTTGTCAAGGACAGACTTGGGAAACTGGTTCAGGATACGTGGAAGACCGCGCATGAATTGCGTCTTCTCATTGGGCGTCTTTGCAGGAAGCGAGTCAAGGAAACGGATGGTAGAGACCAGGATGTTGTCAAAATATTGTGCTTGCTGAAATTCTCGTGCGTTCAATCGCTGGGCAGGTCGTCTGGTAATCAGGCGATCCAGCACGCCCACGGTGACATCCCGGGGCAAAGGCTGAGAGGACATGAAGTTGTTGGTCTTGCTGGGGACCGAAGAGGCCGAAGAGAATGCCCGCTTGTACGAAGACGAACTTCCATTGAAATCAAGTGGGCTCTTGTGTGGTGAGTTGTACAGCGCAATGATCAACATGCCTAGGCTGAACATGTCTGCCGCAGGAGTTATGTTGTTGTCCATGACGAAGTCGGGTGACGAGTAGTCAATGTTGAGTTGGACATGTCGTGGTAGCCGGGCGTCATAGTTGAGGACTTCCGAGAGCGAGATTGGCGTTACTGATGTGGGCTTCGTAGAGTTTTCTGGAGGAGTTGAAAAGCCTAGGCCAGAAATTTTCCAGTCTGACTGTCACTAGATCAGCAAGTTGTTCGAAAGGCAATGGCATTATTACTGCCTACTTTGGCGTTGATAAAGATGGCATCTGGTGTCAAATTGGCGTGCACCAAGCCGGCACTCTCGTGCAAGAACTCGAGCCCCTTTGCAATTTGTAGCAAACCCTTTTGTATCTCCAACTCGTCAATCTCGAGTTCGCGTCTTCGCTTCTGGCCGTCGGCTTCTTCGACCACGTATCGACTGCGACGCCCACCCACACCACCGGCCCTTTCTTGTTCATCTTTCTCCTGCAACAGGCCAGCTAGAGACGCGGTGACGGGCTCGGTTGCGAACATCAAACCTCCGCCGCGAGTCTCCTCGACTGGTTCCGCCAGCTCCAGTACGCTGGGGTGCCGTAAGCGGGCGAGCGAACTCGCCTCCTTCTTGAGCCTTTCCACCACCTCTTCATGCGCGCGCTTCAACCCCGACGCAGCCGAGCGTCCACTAAAGCCTGCACCCGCTGGCGGTTCCAGTGACTTCTTGTCGAAGATGAATACAGATGCGGCCTTCCCAGTCGACTTCTTCTTTGCGTCGTATATCTTCCATGGCCCCGAGTAGGACGTGGGTTGGGGGCTGAGGGTGTAGTTGCTCGAGATGTTGGAGGTGAAGGATTTCAAGGCGTTGGAGAACATGGTGGTGGTGGTGGTGGTCTATTCGCCCGCGCGGCGATTTCGTGGGTATAGAGCGAGGGCGTCATGGACTGTGATGTCGGCGCGCAAGGTGTCGATGATTCGCCTGAGATCTGAGACGAACAGCTGGAGCCAGTGGGTGGACAGGCGCAAAGATCAAGACATCTCAGACCACGTCTTTCATGCGCAGGGGGGTTGTTACTGTGGCTGATTACGGAATAGCAACCTGCGCCAGAATGGACGAGGCTATGAAGCACAAAAGTCAATTGATGGACAAGGCCAAGTGTTGGGCAGTTTAGTGACCCCACGCGGGCTGTGGAGAAGGACTGGCCAGGGCCGCCTCTTAGTCTCCCGCGGCCTGCATGACATGCGCCCACGACGTGAATGATGCAAGGGCTGCAGCACCAGCCCAGATGCAACGTACGTGGATAACCTCAAATATCCGTTTTGGCGACCGTGTAGGTGTCAATTGCGCCCTTTACAGCCTGCTTGGCTGCTGACCAAGGGCAGCGGCATCGGCGGCGGCTGCGTTCGACTCATTGCAGGGCTGCTCCGATATCTCCAAGGCTGTCAGCGTATGTTTGTAGTTCAAAAATCATAATCGGGTCAACTCCTCTTCACCCTTCCCCATCCTGTCTCCACCTGCACCACATACCTCACAATGCTCCAGCAGCGGTCATTACGGCTACTCTCTTCGCTTTCCCATTGCGCCTTCCGTTCGCCGGTAGCACCGCTCAGCGCGTCTCAGCGATGTCGGACCCGGAGAGCGTACAGCATTCATGCTAATGTGTCTGTTGGCGAGAAGATTCAAAATATCGACCCGTCCAAGCTCACCATCACAAAGACTACCACGCCCAAGGACCTGCTGCCTCCAGAGGAACTTATCTTTGGCCGCAACTTTTCAGGTAAGAGCACCAGCGGCGTCATAGTCTGTCTGTACCTAACCTCCAAACCCAAGATCACATGCTGTCGCTTGAATGGACAGCAACCCAAGGATGGCTGCCTGCGCGCATTACGCCCTATCAGAATCTCAGTCTCGACCCTGCGACGTGCGTCTTCCACTATGCATTCGAGTGCTTCGAGGGCATGAAGGCCTACAAGGACAAGGACGGCAACATCAGGCTGTTCAGGCCGGACAAGAACATGGCTAGGCTGAACAAATCATCAGCGCGAATTGCATTGCCTACCTTTGACTCAGATGCTTTGATTGACCTTATTGGCAAGTTTGTCAAAGAGGACGAGCGGTTTGTTCCCAAGTAGGTTCAGTCTGGCAACATGTATACAACCCGCAACTGACCAGATGGCAGCGCACGAGGATACTCGCTCTACCTCCGCCCGACTATGATCGGTACACAGCGCACCCTCGGCGTTGGCCCTCCCGCTTCAGCATTGCTCTACGTAATTGCATCCCCTGTCGGTCCATACTACCCTACAGGTTTTAAGGCTATATCACTCGAGGCTACCGACTATGCTGTGCGTGCCTGGCCTGGAGGTGTTGGAGACAAGAAGCTGGGGGCCAACTACGCGCCTTGCATTGTGCCACAGATGCAGGCTGCAAGCCGTGGCTTCCACCAGAACTTGTGGTTGTTTGGGGAAGAGGAGTACATTACCGAGGTTGGAACGATGAATCTGTTTGCGGCAATTAAAAACAAGGAGACAGGAAAGCCAGAGCTACTGACTGCGCCTCTGGATGGCACTATTCTCGAGGGCGTTACGCGCGACTCGATCCTTCAGCTTGCGCGGGAGCGACTCGAGCCAAAGGGCTGGACAGTGTCTGAGCGCAAGTTCACCATGAAAGAGGTGGCCGATGCTGCTGACGAGGGACGCATGATGGAGATCTTTGGTGCGGGTACCGCTGCCATTGTCGCGCCTGTGCGGAAGATTAGCTGGAAGGGACGTCTCATCGATTGTGGGCTCGAGGAGCATGTCGAAGCAGGCCCAATTGCGCAACAAATGAAGGACTGGATGGAAGCCATCCAGTACGGCGACGAGGACCACCCATGGAGGTAGGGGCTTTCCACCCGTTATGCATGCATTTTTGCGGTCGCTAACATGACAACAGTTACAAGGTGTTATGAGAGATGGGATAGGTGAATACAACTGTGTATTCAAGCACATGTGTGTTTGGGCAAGTGAGATAGGTTGGCAGAACATGGAGATGTCCAAGTCTGGAGAATATATAGTCAAGAAGAGAGCTTCGGACTCGGTGTCCTGCTCTTCCCGTAGGCCCAAGGACGTGTATAGCGACGACGACTTCTTGTTGGCGGTAAACGATGTAGAAATAAACAATTCGGTACTTGACTGCCGAGCTCATCCATGGTGACACGTCGTGGCTGTGGCGCTATCGATGGGTGGGGTACAGGAATGCACACAAGGTGCCTGACTACGCCTAGGTGACGTTCTCGGAGATTTAGCGTCTGTCGTTAGCTCCCAACCTCTCGTCAACCCACCTGCGAAACTCTCGACAAAGCTGATTTCAATCGCACACGACCCGCCGCCCATTGCCTGCCCAGAGTTGCGTCGGCGCTCGTCAATTTCACTAGTGCACGCCCACAATCCACGCTACACACACACGAATTGTCCCAATGTTGGCTGGCGCGCTCTGCCGGTTGGCGGGGGAGGTACCCAAAACATCCCCTCACGACATGCCACAACTCGCGCACCTCCTGGGCCGCAGGCTTCTCGTCCGCAATGCCTCCCGCCCGACGTCGGTTCGCGCCTTCTCGCGCGCCTACACGTCGGTGCTCAGCTCCCGTCGATCCTATGCTACGACCACGCGTACAACCAAGCCCACGGCGACAGTGAAGAAGGCGGTCAAGACTGCCGCGGCTAAGAAGCCTGCGACCCAGGCCAAGGCTGCACCGGCAAAGAAACCGGCCTCAGCGAAGAAGACGGCAAGCAAGACCACGGCAAAGAAGCCTACAGCAAAGAAGGCAGCAAAGAAGAAGCCGGCTGCTAAGAAGCCTGCACCGAGGAAGCGCGCCAAGAAGGTCCGTACGCCTGAGGAACAGGAGAAGGCAAAGATTCGTGAGTTGCGCGTCAAGGCGCTCAAGGCGCCCGTATCCCAGCATGCAATTGCGCCCTTCCATGTCTACATAGCCGAGAAGGTTACCGGATCAAAGGGCGGCAGCCTCGCCGATGCTCGAGCCAACGTCGCAGATGCGGCTCGTAACTTCAAGAACTTGACTCCGGCAGAGCTTGAGGTGAGTGCAACTCGCAACTGACATCTGGTGCATGTGCGCTAATTACAATTTCAAGCACTACAATCACCTTGCAAACCAGAAGATGGCCGCTAAACAAGCAGAGTTCAAGGCCTGGCTTCACTCCTATACCCCAGAACAGATCAGGATTGCCAACAATGCTCGTGCTCAGCTGCGAAAGAAGCTTGCGGGTACTCAAAAGAAGAGCGTCGCACACACCAAGAAACTCGTCGATGATCGCGTCCCGAAGCAAGGACCGACGTCATATCTTTGCTTCTTCCTAGAGAGGCATGCAAGTGGAGACTTCAAGAACATCAGGGCCGCCGATGCCGCCAAGCTCATTGGTGCCGAATGGAAGGCCTTGAGCGCTGCCGAGAAGAAGGTTAGTACTGGCTAATCCTGCTTTGACATAAGCACTAACCTTTCTGCAGAAATATGAAGACGAGTCTAAGGCTGCATCTTCAACCCGAAGAACCGCAGCCTAATACTCCGTACGATATCTGCCGAGTTTTGTACATAAGTGACCCTTGAGCAGCATCGTGCACGCCAACAGATTAGCCAACTATGTTCACTCTTTCTTATTGATGTACTCTAGACCACGCCGTTTCCTTTATTAGTCACGATCTGGGTTTCGGAGACAACGGATCCGTCTAGTCTGGTTATTAGACATTCCATGGTCATCTTCTGGGTTTGCTGGTCGGTGAATGTCACGGAACAGTAGCTCTCTTAACAGGTAAATGTCATATTAGTGTGCTATACTTCTACTATATCCCTTCTCTCGATCAAGTGCTGGCATTCTGATCTGTTGTGAAGGTTCGAGAATTACTCGAGTCTATAGTTGTCTCGTATACCAATGTAGCTAGCGTGTTTTTCCCTTATCTCTCTGCACTTCTGTACCATGCAGGCCCGACACATTGAGCCAATAAGTTCCCCGCAAGGCATGTGGCGGGTGCTTTTCCGCGGTAGATTAGCATGCCTTTCGGAGATGCTCACATGCGTCACTGGACAAGCCACTGCTATGCTTTCCCTATCTTGCACCTCAAGATAGACAAGATGGCATATCATGTCAGTCCCAGTCTCTCTTCTTAAAACCTTTTCTGTTTATCCGAACATTCCAGACAATGGCCTCTGATACAGAACCAGGCAATGAATGTACGCCTTTGCTTTCCCAACCGCGATTATCCCAGCTCCAGCATGAGCAAGATGAGGAAGCGTCATCAATCGTTTCATCGACAGTGACAAAGGAAGAACGGCGATTAGCCGACAGTACAGTTGGAGAACGACTTCCTTATAACGATTATACTACAATTGATTGGTTGCATGACTTGGTATCTCACCTTCTCTGATCTCACCAGCGCCGACTAACATGCATGCTAGGTCAAAGACTCATACCGCTTCCGCTACATCCAATCACGCCGCGGTATCCGCTACAAAATACTATCCTACTTGGACGCCTGTTCGGGCTGGATTGCCGTCGTTATCATAGGAGCTCTGACTGCTTGTGTAGCTTTCGTCGTCGACATTGCCGTTGCCACGATGTCGGACTGGAAAATCGGGTATTGCTCTGGCCATGTATTTCGGAACCGCGAGGTTTGTTGTGCTCCATCAGAGCAACGAGCATACTCTTCTTTGTCTTCTCCTCTATCACCACCACTGTGGTTCAGAATCGCTGCGGAACCAGAAGTAGGTCGTTGTGCAGACTGGCACCCTTGGAGCGAAGATTATACTTGGAGTTTCGCCATATACGTCGCCATAGCCCTCATTTTCGGGGTCCTAAGTTCCAGTATAACAATGTTGACCAAGACGACTTTGCCATCTGCCTCCACCCCCGATACCTCGCCCTCTCCTTCTCCATTAGTAAAACCAACCACACAAACTGCACCTCCTACCCCACCATCACAAGGCAAGATCCTCTACCCAACCTCCGGCTCCGGCATCCCCGAACTAAAAACCCTCCTCAGCGGCTTCACTATACCCCCCCTCCTCTCCACTCCTGTGCTCGTCACAAAGTCTCTCGGCGCAGTCTTCGCTGTATCAGCAAATCTGTGTCTTGGCAAAGAGGGCCCCTTTGTGCACATCTCCGCCTGTTTGGGCTACCTAACCGGGCGGCTTTTACCAAAATACGCATCCAACGGGCGCAAAATGCGCGAGTTGCTGAGTGCATCCTGTTCCGCGGGTCTGAGCGTGGCGTTTGGAGCGCCGATTGGCGGTGTCCTGTTCAGCTACGAGGAGGTGAGCACTTTTTTTCCACGAAACGTGCTGTGGCGGGCGTTTCTGTGCTCATTGACGGCGGCCATGGTCTTGCGCGAGTTGAATCCCACGGGCACGGGCAAGCTGGTGCTGTTTGAGTCGCAGTTTGGGGAGGATGGGTACGAGGTCGTCCATTACTTTGTATTTGTGGCCCTGGGCGTTGCGGGCGGTGTGTTTGGCGGTTTGTTCTGCAAGGCGAATTTCCTGTGGGCAAAGTGGTTCAGAGCTTTTGCCGTTATCAAGCATCATCCCGTGTTGGAGGTCGCGGTCGTAGTGCTGGTTACGGCGCTAGTACAGTTTCCCAATCCGCTGATTAGGGACATGGGGGATGTGGTTGTTAAGAGACTGCTTGTGGATTGTGGGGATGAGACGACGAGGGGAGAGTGGGTGTGCAAGAACGAACAACTACAGCAGCAGTCTACGGGTACGGTGAATTGGAAGTATGTGGGTTGGTTGGCACATGGCACGCTTGCTAAACTGGTTCTTACGATAATTACTTTTGGTATAAAAGTACCCTCTGGTGTGATCATCCCTGCGCTGGACGCAGGAGCGCTGTTTGGGAGGCTCGTGGGTCAGCTCATAGGGAGTATCAGCCCTGGCATCTTCGCCATGGTGGGAGCAGCAGCTTTTCTGGCTGGTGTCAGTCGCATGACTATCTCACTGGCTGTCATTGTACGTTTTCTCCCCTCTTCCATAAACTTCACTCCCTACAGCCAACTAACCATCCCTCCCCCCTCAAAGATGTTTGAACTTACAGGCCAACTCTCCTACACCGTCCCCTCGATGCTTGCCATCCTCATCGCCAAATGGGTCGCCGATGCAATCTCCACAGATGGCGTATATGACATTGCTCAAACACTCCTCTCCCACCCTTTCCTGGACCCGGACGCCGCCATTGCCGTTGCCAGACGGCACAATGCCTGTGTCCAGGTGCTCGTACCGCCCAAGCGCACCATGGACGAAATCAGCGTACATGTACCTCCAAGCAACAAGGTCAACATAGATGTGCTCAGGAGCAAGCTGAACACGTTGAAAAGGAGGGGATTAATGGATGCAGGGCTTGTGCTTGTGCAGAGTCAAGGGGCGCCGGACCGGGAGTGCATCCCCGTTCTGCAAGGCTACATCTCCCAGGCTGAGCTCGAGTTTGGTCTTGGTAAGCTCGTTGTCCCAACAACAACAATGGTGCCTGGTCAAGATGAGATTCAAGTCAGATTGCTAGGTCACCAAATCGAAAACGGTGGTGCCAGTCCGCAGGGTCTGGAACTGGATCTCACGCCATTTGTCGATCGCACTCCTTTGACCGTCTGTGCAAAGGCACCCTTGGAGTACGCGGTGGAAATGTTCTCCAAGCTAGGTTTGAGGTACCTGATGGTGACAGAGCAAGGTACAGGACAACTGGTGGGCGTGATCATTAAGAAGAGGTTGGTAGCATACCTAGAACAACTGAGGGAATATGGCCAAGGCGACGAATAGATAAACTCACTACGTACCTTGGCCAAAATAAACACAAACATTCACAAAAGTCAAAGTCGAATTCAAATCCAAATGCACGTTTTGGTTATGATATTTGATTACAGCATCTTTTCGCTAACAAGAAGTACTAGGAGAATGCTGCCATTGTCCCTGACGAATGCTCTGCCGCGAAAAAGGAGCTACCGCCCCCCACATCAATACATCCCCGTCAGGCACGACAATCGCTCAAAGTACGAATCGAATTGAAAACGTGGACAGGGTCGACATTTGCAAGATTCCAACAACCAAGCCCAGCGTGAAATTACTCATGACTAGCTTACTCCTCAGCCTCAAGGGGAGCCTCCTCGTCGTACTCCTCCTCGCCCTCAGAGACGGAAGCCTCCTGGTATTGCTGGTACTCGGAGACCAAGTCGTTCATGTTGGACTCAGCCTCAGTAAACTCCATCTCGTCCATACCCTCACCAGTGTACCAATGCAAGAAAGCCTTGCGCCTGAACATGGCAGTGAACTGGTCACCAACACGCTTGAACAGCTCCTGAATAGAGGTAGAGTTGCCGACGAAGGTGGATGACATCTTCAGGCCACGGGGAGGGATCGAGCAGAGCGCGGTCTGAACGTTGTTGGGGATCCACTCAACGAAGTAAGAGGAGTTCTTGTTCTGGACGTTGCGCATCTGGTCTTCAACCTCCTTCATGGAGACCTTGCCACGGAAGTAGGCAGAGCAGGTCAGGTAGCGGCCGTTACGGAAGTCGGAGGCAGCCATCATGTTCTTGGGGTCGAACATCTGCTGGGTGAGCTCAGGGACAGTGACGGCGCGGAAGGAATGGGCGCCGCGGCTGGTCAGGGGAGCGAATCCGACCATGAAGAAGTGGAGACGGGGGAAGGGAACCATGTTGACGGCCAACTTCCTCAGGTCAGAGTTGAGCTGACCGGGGAATCGCAGGCAGGTGGTTACGCCCGACATGACAGCGGAAACGAGGTGGTTCAGGTCACCATAGGACGGGTTATTCAGCTTGAGGGTCCTCATGCAGATGTCGTAGAGAGCCTCGTTGTCAATGCAGAAGGTCTCGTCCGAGTTCTCGACCAACTGGTGGATGGAGAGTGTGGCGTTGTAAGGCTCGACAACGGTGTCGGAGACCTTGGGCGAGGGTACGACCGAGTATGTGGCCATCATGCGGTCGGGGAACTCTTCGCGGATCTTGGAGATCAAGAGCGTACCCATACCGGCACCAGTTCCACCACCAAGGGAGTGGGTAATCTGGAAACCCTGGAGGCAGTCGCAGCCTTCGGCCTCGCGGCGCACGACATCGAGGACCTGGTCGACCAGCTCGGCACCCTCGGTGTAATGGCCCTTTGCCCAGTTGTTACCAGCACCCGACTGGCCGAAAACGAAGTTGTCGGGGCGGAAGAGCTGGCCGAAGGGTCCGGCGCGGACGGCGTCCATGGTACCGGGCTCGAGATCGACAAGGACGGCACGGGGGACAAACTTGTTGTTGGACGCCTGCTGCCTGTCAGTATTGGCCCTTTTATCAGAGGAAGAGGCGATCGACGCACTTCGTTGAAGTAGACATTCATGCGCTCGAGCTGGAGGTCCGAAGTGCCGTTGTAGACACCGGAGCCGTCGAGGCCATGCTCGCCCGAGATGGTTTGCCAGAAGGCGGCACCAATTTGGTTACCCTGCAGAAGCGGTTAGATGTTGTCTCGACAGGCGTTGAACAAGCAAAACTTACGCATTGGCCGGTCTGGAGGTGAACCTGTTGCAGAGAAATCGCGTTAGCTATGTTTCCCAATCTGGCCCTGTCCCTGAATCTGGGCGCGGGGCAACAACGCGCCACAGGCGGTGTTTGCGAGCGTGGGCAATACGTACAATCTCGCGCATGGTTACGGTTTGGGTGTGAGGTTAAGAAGGAATTGCTGGGCTGAGAATGCGAGGAACTTGGTTGAGCGTGGCCGATGGTGCGGTGATGCTGGTGGAGAGTAAGAGAGGCAGAAGCGGTGAGTGCGTTAAAGATCTCTGTGGGTCCGCACAGGCCCCTGGGCGCTAACGCTATTTACTAACAACGCGCGACCAGGCACCCGTTTTTGCTCACGGCGAAGGGGGGAGATGTACACGCATAAAATTGAGCACATCTCACCCGGCATATAAGCATGGAATCCAATGCCTGCACGCAATGCATCATGTCTACAACGCGACCATGTCTGATATCCATCCATTCTTTCCATACTCCAACTATCGACTATCGACTATCGATCCGCATGCCCGCCCGCGGAATGCGAGTACAGCACCATGCTCATCTTGCGAGTCCAGTGCATATGCATTTCCTCGGCCATAGCACCGTGCCCCGATCCTCAATCTCACCATCATTCACAGCTCCTTTTTCCTTGACCCATCTGCAGCGCCATCAACCACTGCGCTTCGTCGTTTGACAACCTGCGGCATCGTCCAGTAGTTTGGCCAGTCGAGCTCGTACTCGTCCTGTCTATAGTTGAGGCAATGTCGGAGCCAAACGCCCCATACAATGTAGAAATAAGCCCCCGTTCCAGTCATGAGATGCCTGATTCTGTGAGCTTTTGATGTGTGCAACAGGGAAAAATACCCACCACCACCCATGGCCTTCGAGCACGAACCCCCAGGGCATGCCAATCTCCCTCCTCCATTCGATCAACTTCGAACAATAGACATTATCAAGGTGCCAGACCCCAAACCCCCCTAGGAAAATGCCAAGACCAAACCCAATCATCTTCCACATCGTACTAACAATCTCCTGGTCCCGGATGTCTTCACGGTCTCGCACAGCCTTCACGCCTTGATCATGGCGTGGGTTCGCTGCTGTCCTCTCCTCTGAACGGAAGCGTGGACGGAGGTTGACTTCCATCACATACATTGCTCGGAACAACACGATTGCTGTGAGAATGGCATAGGCGTTCTGGTGGAAAGTTGGATCTTGAAGATAGTGATAGTAGAGCGTGATGAACCATGCCAACGAAATGAGACCGACAGCTAGCCCGGTAGAATACAGTCTGGACTTTCCATATGAAAAGGTTGCAAAATTCATGAGGCAAGTAGTGTAAATCATTGAGAGCTCATCGACAAGCTGCATGGGGTCTGCGTTGGGTCAGAGATGGGCCCTGTAACAATTCGGCTTACGCTTGTTTATACATTTCAGTGTCGCATGAAACAAGAAGCTCCCAGTGCCAACGAGAAGGTATCCAATAAAGGCCACGAGGAAGACTGTATCGTGACCATGCTTGAGACAGTTGCGGATGCCTTTTGCAGCCAGGTACATGAACAGAAGATTGGTGAATGTGTTGACAACTTCGGCAGCGTACTGAGTAACAACGTAGTTCTTTGGGGCCGCATCATCAGTAGGTAAAGCGGGTCTGCCGTGGACTTTTCTTATCAACATACCTCTTCACACCAGTCGAGAGTTGAGGTAACCGGCGAAAACCACCCATCCTGCTCGGGTGGATATTCTATCGACGGCAATCGCGATATGAGCAAAGTCATCTCTCTGCGATGGGAATGCGAATGAACAATATCTGCAAAAGACAGAGGAAACGAAGCTTGCTTGACCCAGATTTCCAACTTGTATCTAGTCCGGGACTTGGCGGAAGGAAGGTTTGAGAAGGAGAAGACAAGGTCAATGGCGTTGGTGACAAACCGGTATCGATGACCTCGCCACGCAGCTCAAGATGAATGCGGAAGGATGCCCTAGTCGCTTTTGCTACAAACCTCAACGTCTAGCACGCGTGGGGGAATGCTTGCGATCAGCAGCTGTTTTCGGTGTGAAGTTGGCAGCCAATCACGTCCAAACAGGGTCCTGCAATGGCCGGACCGAGAAAGCTTGAGCAGCGGCGTACAGCTAGCGAATGCGTCTGCTATCAACAACATCGAATATTCGCCACAATGTCCATGTCAAACGAGGCCTTGCAAAAGGTGTGTATCTCTACTATTTAGTGAGGGAAGTCCCAGTGTCTGACAAAATCAGGTCCTGCAAGAGATCAGCCAAAAGAAAGCCTTTGCTGAACAACAACTCGTCATCGTCAAACAGCAAAAAGCCGCTCGGACACGAGAGGGGCGTATGCTCCAGCTCACGTCCTCTGAAGTCTCATCGCTGCCTGCCGACACAAAGGTGTACGAAGGCGTCGGAAAGATGTAGGTCATCTGACTCTCCGTATCGCAGCTGCGGGGAAGCGACAAGATGGAAACCGCTAACTGTTCTGCACAGGTTCGTTTGCACTCCTGTCCCGGACGTGCAGAAGAGGCTCAAGGACGAGAGTGAGGCGCTGGCCAAAGAGATGTCGAATCTGGAAAAGAAGGAGGATTATCTAGAGAAGACGTATACGAACAGCAAGAACAGCCTAGAGCAGGTACTCAAAGGCGCCAGCTAAGCCAGTGAAGATGAAAACGCAGAAAAGGGCGGAAAGTGTAGCACGACAACAACTACTTGCTGATGTGCAAACGTTGCTATAAGAACAACAAGAGCCATTTACCATCCAAGAAATTGAAGCTTAACAGCACTGGGCTTACTAGGCGGGGCATAAATCTCGTCAAACTACACATTGCCACTCCTAGCATGATAAAAACAAACATCATGCATTCCTGCACACCTCCCATATCAATCATGAAGCTCCGGCATCATGTTGGGGTAGCTAACATCGGCCGTCATGCGTAAACCGTAGAAAGTAGCTGAGTTGGTTACACACCACGTTTTACCCTACAACTAGAGTGCAGCATGACATGAAATGAAATGCAAGAGTGTTTTGTATTGTTTTGTTGGGAGGTGCTGCTACCATTGATCAAAGCACTATCGCATCCTCACAAGCATAGCCTCAACACCCTCGAGACATTTTCGCACCTCTTCTGCAGCCCTCGCCACATATGCTCCATCGACTACCCTATGGTCAGCACTCCAACTAAACACACATTCCTCCCTCTTTATCAGTTCTCCATCCTCCCCAAATGCTGGTACAACCCGCGCTTTACCAATGCCTAATATACCCACTTGAGGACCCACAATCACCGGCGCCACGGTCCCCCCGCCTATACTACCGATATTGCTAATCGTAAAGGTAGCACCGCTAAGATCGGCAGATGTGAGTTTTCCACTTCTTGCCAGAGAGCTGAGACGTTGAATCTCCTGAGCCAGGGAGGCAATGCTGTGGTTTTGCACATTCTTGATAACGGGTACCAGCAGACCAGAGGGGGAATCGACTGCTATACCGATGTTATGACCTCCCTTCAGGATGATCTGTAGTTTATTTGGGTTCGTATTCGTATCCAGGTGTGAGTTGAGCAACGGGAATTGCTGAAGAGTGAGCGAGACAGCCTTGATTATGATTGGCAACGGCGTTATACGATCTGGCTTCTCGCGGCCAAGATTGTATTTTTTTCGTAGGGACGTGAGAGAGCTAAAATCCACGGCGTCGGTATAGAGGAAGTGTGGTATCGACAAAGACTTGGTCATTTGCTTGAACATTCCCGACTGGACCGGTGTCAATGGCTTGATCTGATCCTCCGTTTGTTGCGTAGACATGGATATCGAGGAGATTGTGGATGGTGTGCCAACGGATTGCTTAGCAGATTCTATGTGTCGTTGTACATCGTCTTTGAGTACACGGCCTTCCCTTCCAGTACCTTCTATATCCTCGATTTTCAACCTGTGCTCCTTGATCATATGACGTACAGCAGGTGTTGCGAGCGATGCATGTTTGCCCGGTTGCCGTGGAGGAGCTGGTCTTTCTTGAGATGGTTCAGATGGTAGGTTTGCGCTCTGATCTGAAGAATCCACGTCTCCAATAGCCGCCTTCGTGTCATTTCTTCCAAGCTCTATCCCTTGTTCTTGTGGTTCGACCGTATTCGGTGTGTCTTGTGCAGCTTGTTTGCCTGATTCTCCATTGAGCAACGCCTCGTCAGCGGCAGATATCTCGCTTTGGATGTCGATGTCTACTAAAGGCTTCTTTGATCAGCTCAGCTACCAAGCAAAGGATTGTGTCCATGTACCTTTCCAACCTTGGCCATATCATCTGGCTCGTAATAGAGCTTTTTGATGACGCCATCGAACCGCGAGGTAATCTGCTAGATGTGAGCCTTTCACTTCCTACACATACTTTGAGCCTTTCTTTACCTCTACAGATGCTTTGTCCGATTGTACTTCGCAGATAGGATCGAATTGCTCGACACGCGCTCCGGGCTTCACGAACCACTGGATAACCTGACATTCGGTGATACCTGCGCACAACATGCTTAGCTCCAGCCATCATAACATTCAATTTGTGTACTAACCTTCCCCGATATCTGCCAGCAGGTATGGCTTAACCGCTAGCAGTCTCCTTGTCTCTCGAAACCCTCTTGCTTGCTCTTGTGTGCGAATATTTGGATTCCTTCTGGACGCTGTGATTGACGGCCTATGGAGTAGGCTTGACCGGGAGAAGAGGCGCGATGCTTCTCTATTTGCGAAAGATTTCATGGTGGATGTAATGCGCAAACAGATTTTTGTGTGGAAAGAAACATATTCATGTACCAACGCCGAGGTGTGGTATGAAGGACCAAAGCCGACGATTACCAGTGGCGGTAATTGTCGGCTTTGTCGCGACCCATGACACAAGCGGAAGCTGGGGTAGCCGCTAAGACACCTCGGGCCTACCGCATTGCGGGTTAAGGAAACACAGGTCTGCATGCCAATTTTGTGGTGCTTCAAGTTAAATGGCATTTCTGTAATAAATGCAGGCCTTCTGAAGACGTTTTAAGCCCCGACAATGACTTGTTGAGTTTCTCTATAGTAACTTTGCGGCTCTTGGGAAGCGCGACTGTAACTGAGTGACAATGATACTCAACTTCAATATTGACTGGTTCTACCGATATGTTGTATTTTCGATTCGGTTCCATATTGGGAAGATCATCTAGATACATTGATACTGAGGACGTAGCTATGCTATGCATCAGCAGGACCCCTTCCAATCCATACTCGGTAGCTACGGAAGGGTCCCCTTCTTTTATCTGTATTATTGTACTGATAAGCTGGGCCTAGTGAGAGCTGGTTTGTAGTGAAATACAGCCACCCATTCAAAATGGCCATTGAGTCAGCGTGCTGGATCAATGCACTCCTCACCAAGATCTTTATCATATAGTCTTCAGCGGGAATAAAACCAGAGCCACCGGGCACATGCTCGTTGACGGTCGTGTTGGATTCGGATTCGCGCGTTTCGACGTAGTATATAGCGTTTTGCTCACTTGCTGCAATGTACACTCGGCCGCGGTCGTCAGCCGTAAAGCCAGCTTGCTCTGACGCACATTGACCCGGATCTTGCACCGCTGCAAGAACTTCTTCCTCTGTTTTCTTTGGATCGATGAGCATGTGTTGGGATATGTAATAGAAGCGCCGAGAGGCTTGGACGCCCCAATAGAAGTTGCCTGACGCTGTTACTATGTTAGTGGTATCGGCCTATGAACACAGTGGGATTTACCTAGTGCAACGCCATCGGCACCGGTGGTGGCATAGCCCTTCTTCGTTCCCTTCCAACTGTAGATGAGTTCACCGTCGTATGAGCCGACGTACTTTTCATCTGCACGGACAACGCTTGTGTTCAACAGTCTGCGTATAACATTGCCATTATCCAGATCGATTGTTAGCAGAGAGCTGTTCTTGCTGCAATCTGGGATGAACGCATATCCTTCTCTTCCACCAAGAGTTGTGTTGATACGCAAATCATTCATATTCATCCTGTGAGACAACATATCTTGAGGTATGACGTAAGTCCGGATGTGCTCGCTGGTTGACTCGTTGAAGCTCATGATTTTCGCACCACCAAATATAGCATTGGTGTCTGAGGGCCAGCCGCATGGAATCCCGTTGTCAACAACCCAGAGCCGCCCTCGATCGTCTCGAATGATGTTTTGCACGTTGACGAAGCAAGTGCTCGGATCTGCACCAGTGGTACAATTTTGTATGCTTGCGTTTGGCCAGGGAGTTTCATCGAAGAAAGAAGTGCAAAACACCACATTGATGGGAGCTTGTACACTGTTACGAGTATACGTCAGATATATCTTGTGAGCAGAGTCGATGGCTAATCCAGTTGGAGGTGTTTGGGAATCGTGGATTGCTTCCAGGGACGGCCCAACAAGAGTGAAGTCTTGAGGATAGGCACCGATTGTGTAACCTGGACCGAAAGGACGGTGGCCACCTGGTGGTGTCTCATAGTATTCTACTGCAAATGACAAAGTAAATAAGGTGAATGCACCCGTAAGCCTGGTCCACATGTTGGGATTGATAGGCGATTTTGAGACGTCCCAGTGCAGTACGATGGAATGATGGTTAATAGGATGGAAATTTTCGTCTTTCTGAAGTATGCGAAATGAGAAAACTGGGTTGGAGAATATGTAATGATCTGACCGTCTTGCAGTTTTCAGGAGCCAGAGAGCTTCATTGACTATTGTATACCACCACTGACCGCCTGGTTCATATTATGCTTACTGGATACAGTTCACATGCGGCCCGTATAACTTCAGGCATCGCAGCCCTTTTTATTGACGGTCAAATTCGTGCCATGGCTATTGGGTGCGACTGAATATCGTATACAGCGAACCGGGATAGTCATGAGGGGTACATCTGTTTCTGACATGGTACAGCTAATATAATACGATCAATTAACGAACCACTGCGATGTCCACTTCTCGGCTGTTGTTGTCTGACGTGATCCCGCAAATTCGCTCTTTGTCGGCGTATCTCGACAATGACGTTCACGCGTGGATCGGAAAACGCACGAGCCTTCGTGATTCGCGCCTGCCGAAACACGCGTTGCCGGGCGAAGTGCAAACAACCCACTTCGACACTCACTCACCATCTTCTGCCGTATATTAAAAACCATGCGCAGCCCCAATGACCACCTACACATTGCAAACGAAGACAATGCTCCACTCAGTCTCTGATACGCCCGCCCAGCTGCTACGACTTGCCGCCAACCGCGACGAACCCAAGGCCCGGCTGCCCTCGAAACGAAAGAGAGACTCCCTTTGCGGCCTCGGAACCTTTACCAATCCTTTTACAATTAGACCGCACCTTGGATCGCCCTATGCTAGCCCGGCAGTCTTCAAACCTGTACGGGTGATTGCGCGTTCCCAACTATCTCTTACATTCCTCGACACGTCGGCCGACGACAACTTTCCCCCGAACAGCCTTTTCGCCGCCCGGATTCATGTGCTGGAGGATGAAGATCTGCGGAGTGAAGAGGGAGGGCCCCCGAAGATTCTTATTGCACGCTGTGAGACGAAGAGAAGCCTGTACGCAATAGAACGGGTGAAATTATGCGTCTATAGCATTTGCAGGCTTGCGAGTTGGCTCAGGGAGAAAGATGTCACAGACCTATGGGACCCTGCCAATATACATTCACTGCCAGCGAATCCCAAGTCGAACGTAGACACAACAACACAGGAAGGATGGTGGAGGCATGCTGCAATCGAGACGCAGGCTGTAGAATCGCCCACGAGACGAGCAAGATTGTCTATGCTGCGACCGAAACCAATATCGAAGAATACCACAAATGAATCACAACAGCCTGGAAACGCTTTACGTGACCAACAGACCGCCAGTATAGACACTGTGCCTACAGAACTGCCACTTGACCCTCTGGTGGTGTTGGCATCGCCGCAAGAGCAGCTTGCTTCACTGGTGCACCAATACCTGGATGCCGTATACATGTCGAAAACATCACTGGCCTATTTTGCAAAAGGGCCTATTACGCGAGTACGTAACGCGTTTACCTCTACTGAAGAGGGGGCTCCTGCTACTCACGAACTGGTCGCATTCTTGAGGACCATGCTGCTAAGTCCTAAGGCCAGCGAGAAGAAATACCATGATAAGCTACCATCACTGATCAGGACGATACCAGCAGGAAGTTATTCAGACGATGAAGTCGCTGTAAGTATTTGCAAAGCGAACAAGTCGAGGAAGCGAGTCAAGCTTAGCCGGGATGGCGTATATCCCCAAGAAGAGGTATTAATCAAGAAGTGGTGGCAATCGGAGCTACCCAGTGGAGACAGCATGGCTACTGAGACTATGGAGCAACGCATCAAGAGGCGGATTGGGGATCTACGAGTCCGCGAGACACTTGCTCAGCTGATTCTTATGCTCGAGATTGTCGCGCTCGAGGCCCTGTCGACATATAAACCACCTTCCGATGACACACAGAACCAGGACGAGCAGAACGTGACGAAGAAGCGCAAGAAGAAACTCGACGATGTTAATTTGCAGCTTGATTTACTACTGGATAAGCTTTGTATATGGCACGCTACGGAGGAAATGGGCATTCTGGATTTTGATTCGAGACAGAATGATGGACCCGATGGGAATGGGCGGAGTAGTTCCAACGACCGATTGCACAGCTTCTGTGTCGAAGTTATAGTACCTTTCTACATCAACCGACTTCCGGAACAGGCGCTCATGGTCAACAAGAAGCTCGGTGGGCCAACCCATAGCCAGCCTTCCAAACGAAAGGCCATGAAGCCACCCATCACTTCGCGCAATTCGGGAGACTCGAGAGAGCCCGAGGTAAAGAAGTCCCGGCGCTCACTAGCCAGGGTAGCTACGGACAACACAGGGAGGACGATTGAGCGAACAACACCAGCTTTGAGCCGATCTGCCACCGATTCCGCACTGCCAGATCGTGTCAAGCGAGAGGGCAGCGAGGTTTCCCTTTCTTCCATACCCTTCCGACGTAGTCCTTCCAAGAGTAATAGGCAATCCATGTCGCAGATTCGACATCTGCAGGGTCGTCAGATTGATCTTGCTCAGCCATCGGCTGCTGCTTCAGCAAAGATGAAGCAGAAGCAACGTGTCGAGGAGGACTTGCAAGAGGCCATCCTAGCCCTGAAAAAGCCAAACCGGGGACTAGCTGCTGGTGGCTATGTTACCGACAATGAGCAACGTGGTCTCGGATTGCCCAACAAGTCCAGGAAGCCGACAACCACGGTGAGGAAGACGACCAAAGACGTTCAGGTTTCGGCTACGCCCCGAGCTGGGCGTAGGATGAAGAATGTTGTCGAGCAGACGCCAAGCCATCTCCACCGACACAACCCGTTCATTAGGCTACCTGCAGGCGAAGCGCCTGGCTCAAGTGATTTGTGCATACCGTCCTCGGGCGTGCGCCCATCAGCTTTTATGATACCGGCAACGGGCCATGGCCGTCCGACGGCTCGCGATTTAGCGCAGTCGACCATTGCCGAGACACCGTCCAAAGTGCCGGACAGTAGAGTCTTCTCGTCAGAACCTGTTCGACGGAAGATCTTCGCGACGCCAGCGAAAGTGGCGGCGCCTTCGCCGGACGGAAGGCAGTCTCCACCGCCACAAGTGCTGGAGACACCTGTCAAGGGTGTGGGCAACTCGCCCCCTGGAAATAGCAACTCCCCACCACCACGTGTTGATGCAACTCCTTCCAAGTCTGGGTCAGGCTTGTCGAAGGGATTCCACCCAGTTCCTTTTTCTCTGCCTGATACCCACGAAGCTGAAACGTCAATTTACGATGCATTAGGGTGGAACGACGACGATGATGCTTTTGCATAGATTTTGCTCTTTTTTATTTTTATTTTTATTTTGACGGTGTACCTGCATCAGCGAGGGCAGCATGGGATTTGCATATAATGAAGCATTGGGCGGCGTACTAGCGTCGGGATACTAGTGTAGTGTTCCGGAGATGGGCGAGGATGGTTTTTCGAGTACAAATATACGCATTTATGATTTCGATTGGTATCTAGCTGGACACCTTCCCTGTATAGCAGTCTGACACCGATGTCCGTATGCGTTGCTAGCTTAGGCCCGTGTCGTCGATGATGTGCACGCAAGCCCGCACTAGGGGGGGGGGGGGAAGGCAAGTCTACGTTCGGCGTGCGTGAAGGCAGACCGGCAACGTTGGACTCTGGACGTCTGTGAAGGTGTGTGTGTATGTGTGTGTGTGTGAAGGCGTGAAGACAGTAGGTGAGCAGTGTTGTTTGTCGGAGAATTAGTGGACGATCGGCGTGCAACGCAGTGCAATGCGGCTACTTGGGTGCGTCGATGGTCGCGCGTCGTAGGCGACTAGGCGACAAGGCGACAGGTACCCGCTTGCATCCACGAGAGGAACAGGGATAGCCGTAATTGCGGATGGGGTAGCCAGCGTCCCTTGCAGACAAACGAATGAAGCCAGCAGGCGAGTGCAGCGTGCGCGAATCATGGATTGGGAGGCTGCCGACGGCGTCTTCCCATTTGCTGTCGAGGGAGAAGAATCGGCCCTTGGCCGCTGCCCCTAAAGACGCCTCCAGTTGCCGGCTGGTCAATGCAGCCGTCGGTCCATGGGCCTAATCACGCTGAAATTATGAAAATCAGAGACACGCGCCCGCCGTCTCTCAGTTCTCGAGTCCTGTTCTACCTGCCTAAACCATTGCTGCCTCCCGGACACCAGACCAAATCGTACGGGACCCGCGCTGCGCCATCTTTTCACCCGTCCGGACATGTTCAGCACTGCAGCCAGGCTAAGGTAGCTCCCCCCTCCCAACACAACTGCAGGTAGCCATGGCTGTCGCTGCAGCTTCCCGCCCAGTGCCCCATGGACAACGCTCGCCAACCCTCAGCGATGCGGGCATGATCCTGCCCGCCTTTGAACCCGACTTTGAACGAACTACTTCGCCCATCCCGTTTATGGAGCGCCCCCCCTCGCCCTCGGAGCTGTATAAGCATACCAATTCGAGTCAAGTCAGATTAAGTTCAGCACCCCAGGGCTGGCGCCACGCCTCGCAAAAAACAAAGTCGCCCTCGCTTTCCGCACAGTCCTCGCGCTCCACGCTGCGCAACATGAACGACTCAGAGGCTTCTGCTAAGAGCATCTCTACCCGCCATGAGACGCTGACCTTGTCGCCCAACCACAATGCGCGGAGTAGCCAGTCTCCTAGCCAGTGGCAAGGCCAGGACCAGCGCAAAGTAAGCCCGTCGTCAAGCTCCATCTTCAGCGAAGACTTTGAGCACTGGCCTGGATTCGATAGCCACGAAACTTTTGACGATAGCGGCGTCGACCTTGAAGATCAGGAAAGGGGAGATCATTCTACCGCCGACGCCGAGCTTGGTGAAAGCATGCGACACGAACGGTGGACCGAGGACCGCAACAGTGGCAGCGACGAGGATGACGATCCGTACTCATCAGCAGCTCTCAGCAGACGGGCAGAAATCATCTTGGCCAATGCCAAGAAGAGGCTGAATGTATGTCCCCTCCCCCCCCCCCCCATCCTCCTCTACTTGCACTCAATTTTATCGTCACTGACAATGACAGGTCATGGAAGGAAACCTGCGCGGTGCGCGAGAGTCGCTGGTTGTCTCGCCCACCTTCAGCTCCCGAAGCGTGACTTCTGACTTGACACAACATATGGCTGCGAGCCGAGAACGCGACAGACGATTGTATGCTGGAATGGGGCCGATACCGCCACGCATCCACTCGTACCGGCAATCGCTACTTACACCCAACGGCAACGCCGGTCATTCACGAGGGCTGAGCGAGACGTCCGTACCGCTTCCGTTTACGCCTTCCTATTCGTACATGACAAGGACCTTGTCAAATAAACGAGCGTCGAGCGCAATTGGCCACACTAGCGGTCCATGGTCTCCTGAAGGATACGGCCAAGGCAGGTTTCCCATCAAGGAGTCTCGAAGCGTTGAGCACCTCCGCAATCCCCGGTCCACATGGAACACGACGGAGCGAGAGCATGCGGCAAGGTCTGCTTCGAGGAGCTCGAGATCTCCACCTGGTCTGGAGACTCTACCAGAGGACGAGGACGGATCCAGAATACCCCGGTCAACGTCTTCGGCTAGTAGTCTTCGGGACCAAATGAACGACCTCAAGGGCAGAATCTCCAGTCTGAAGCTGAAGGCGCAAGAGGATCATCTTCGACGCCGAAGCATCCAAAGCCTACGCGCGCCCAGCCCATTCACAGCTGCTGATCAGTGGTATTCGGGGTCAACCGCTAGCCAGGCCACTAGCCCAACCACTGCCAACGCAGGGCTGGGCATCACGACTGATCAGCCAAACCGAAGCCTACTATACCCAGCCGAACCGGAGCGGCCCCTGACTGCCACTACCACGCTCTCTCAGGAGCACGGCGAAAAACTCGTAACTAGCTTGCAAGATCAAAACGATGAGTTGGACGGAGATGTACAGTCTTACCAGGAGAGTGAAGCTTACCAGGACGAGCCCGAAGACGAAGACGATGACGAGGATGCGGGCAAGGCTGACTTGGTGTCTGTGTACGGCAATGAGACGGTGTACGAGGACGCGGTATACGAAATGCCAGTCACCGAACGGCATGAAGATCGAGTAGATGCCTTCGACTATGAGACATTTTTCCTGCACAGTGCCATGGGGACTTACAGCGTAGAAGACCGCCGATCCAGCACTAGTTCTGGTACCTCGACCGCTACCACGCGACCGGTAACAGCTGTGCAGACTACTGGCGAGCTAAGCACTTCTGAGAAGAGACTATCATTCCATTCGCGGACCACGAGCGCCGATTCCGTCTCGACTGTAGCCACGTTTGCGACGGCGGCAGAGGAGCAGGATGACGATGAAGAGAATGAGCAAATGGATCAGTTCTCGCAAGAGATTCTGTTCAACCAGAACCGCTCGCTTTCCCGGTCGGGTACACAGAACGGGCTCTTGTCCCTCCGGTCCGACTCTGCGATCAACATGAGACGCGGCAACGGTCTATCACCCACGCACACGTCCACATCTCGCGGCTCGTCCTCGCCCGGGGAGCTTGCCAGCGGTCTGCAGACGTCGAGAATCTTCAGCATCCTGACCGAGGGCTCCAGAGACGAAGCTCGGCTAGCACTTAGCGAAGAAGAAACCCAACTCATCTACAGCCTCGCTGCGAGTGTGCAGCAAGTCTGCTCCAACCTCCAAAGCGCGTACGGCGACGCGTATGAGCGCAAAACGCTGCGACGACGACTTGACGAAGCACGCAAGATGCTCAACGGCGACGATGTATAGAACAGCCGGCTTTTGCGTAATCGGCCATGTACACTTTCTGGATTTCTTTTTTTCTTCTCCCCCCCCCCCAAAAAACTACATACAAACATACGGTAATGTCTATTTCGACTCCGCAATTTTAGCGTGCCCCGTCCATGGTCGAGGGGCCTTTATCCGATATCATGTGTAATTTTGCCGATTTCGACTTGGATTTCGACTTATTTTCGTTTCGGTTTCGTTGTTGTTGTTGTTTACGTTTTGGAGGATTTGCTTGGGCAAGCTTCTTTTATATTTGGCTCGGAGGTTACGACTAAGGATAATTTCTTTTGATGTATTTGATACCCGGGGAAGGAATGGCGGGGGTCAGGCCCTCTGTTGAATGTATGTGGACACGTGTTTGGCCCCATGGCTGCAAGTACCTTCCAAGTAGCTCTAGACGTCTGACACATGGCTGTCATGTGTGTTGTGTGTGTATGTATATGTATGCAGGCAGTTGCGCCAAAGCAAGCTAAGTAGTTCCATGTGCATCACGTTGGGCCTGAGTGGGATGGGTGGGCCAGTCGGCTGGGAGACATGGCGCACGACATGCCCCTCCAGCGGCCCCTGGTCGAACCTAGATGCATGGATAGATTCCGTAGTCGGGGCCAGGATGGGGGTTTGGAGAGCCCCCACCAAACAGCGCGTCATGGCTGGTTCTCGACAGCTTTGGACAGATGCAAAATACAGCCTGGTATGCGTTGTCGACGTACCATGGCCGGCGACAGGTAGCGACAGCGGCAGGCCTAATGCACGTCTGCTACGCGTGCAGCCCTTGCCGCGCTCTGCGATGGTTGTTGGGGTGAGGACTGGCGGTGTAGAGGCGGTACGGGCCAAACATGCAATTGCAGCTGCCAGCAGCACCGATACCCACAGTAAACAAGTCGGCAATTGGCCCACAAGGCCGTGGCTGGAGGCATGCCACACACTGAAGCATGGCTTCCATCGGTGTTTTGCTGCTTTGTGCACCCGCCGCCTCCAGACTGAAGCACAACACTGCATCGTCCACAGGCGCATGCACTGCCTGCACCTCGGCCCTAGGCCCGATTTTTTTTCCCTCTCTCTCTCTCTCCCTACTTCTCCAGCGGAATAACTCTGGCCCATCTCCCGCACCGCGCGCATCGTCCTTGCCTGCATCTGATCTGCTCCCGCCCACTCACGATACCTGCCTGCATCAGTCCTCGCCCACCCGCTCCCGGCTGAATACCCCTCGACGAGCCACACCCCTCATTTCACTAATATCTTTTTTTGGAGAATCCGCCTGCTGGTCCGGGCGCGTGTGTGTGACGAGGTGGATGAAACGAACGGCAAGCTCCAACAGGCTTGGTGCGTCAGGAGGAGAGGCCATTCGACGCCGATAGCGATTGGCGTTGCCGGAAACCGTCCATACACACACCCCATACACTCCCTTGTGACCACTCGCGACGCCCGTTCCCCTGCGTTCGCCTCGTACGCTCACTGATCTCGCAAACGTGCACGTCTGCAGTCTCCTGCATAATATCTTGCGCCCACGGCCGCGCCTGTCCTGGACATCTAATCCTCGTCCCGTGTAATCTGCGCTGGATTGCATCGCTGGATTTTGCCTGCAGAGCGAGCGCCCTGGCTTGGCCCTTGGTGTATGTATTGCGACTACAGCAAGTCGCTGCGAGACCCTGCAGTAGCATAGCATACCACCAACAAAAGTCACGCTACACGAGGCGCCCCCGTATCGAATACGACGACATTTGCGATTTCGCACGAGCGCTCATGTGCCCACCTCCGCCTCGAACATTCCCACAATGTCTCCTACCAGTTATCCTCACCCCGTCGCCGCTGCGCCATCTGCGAGACAAAACATCCCACCACCGCCTTGGAAGGTTGGATCGGCTGATGCGACTTGGGATGGAAAGACCAGGATTTCACAATTCGAGACTGCTTCACCACCACCAAGCAGCTATGCGCCGGGAAGCATGATGGAATGGACGTCTGAAAATGACGAACCTGTGGTTGATATGATTGATAGCACGTTGTATGCGCTGCACCGGCTGGAACGCCGCCACGCTGGAGACAAGAAGCAGGGCAGAAATTATATATGGGTATGACGCCACTTGCTGATTTGCTTCTTTCCCCGCGATTCGGTCCCGACTCCTCCACAGCCCCACGCTCCAATTGTACTGCTAAATACCTCTTGCGTTTTTCTGTTCGCTTGGCCTTGTTTCTCTAACTTTGATCTAGCGACACCAGCTTGCAAACCGGTTGCATTGCCTTCGTCCGCCCATTTCTGAGCCCTCTCCACAATCATGGAACCAATCACCGCGCACCCACGCATCTCCACCACCTTCATATCACGAGTCTATAGCAGATCTACCCCCAGACTACACCTCCACCGATGCTCTTGCCGTTGTCCAATCGCCCGCATACACACCCTTCGACTCTCCCAACGCCTCTTTGCGCTCACACGCTACAAATCGTCCGCGTACATGTAATCACTCATCACCGCCTTGTTCATTCTTCCTCGACACCAAGTCGTTGTATGTAGACATCGACTTTGGCTACAGTGAAGCTGGGGTCAAGTCACACGCAAAGAAGAAGAAGGCCGCCGCCACCGCAAAGAAGGCTACACCTGCAGCCGCTCCGGCTGATGAAGGAAACAAAGGCGAAGAAGCCGCCGAGGGTGGCGACGGCGGTGGCGGCCCTCCAGCAGATGGTGGGGCTGGGGGCGCCGACGGTGGGGACGGTGGCGGAGACAAGGGTAAGAAAAAGACGAAAAAGGAGAGGGAAGAAGAAGAAGAACGCTTGAAGAAGGAAGAGGAGGAGCGCTTGCAGAAAGAGGAAGAGGAGCGACTGGCCAAGGAGGAGGAAGAGCGTCTGGCAAAGGAGGCCGAGGAGGAGGCCGAGCGTACGAAGAAGGAAGAGGAGGAAGCTGCTGCCGCTGCTGCTGCCGCCGCCGCCGCTGCCACTAAATCTACTATATCAATAACAAAAGCTGCAGCTGAATTGAGCTGGGCAAATCCTTCTCAAAACAATGATGAGTGGTCAGCGTTCGGTGCGGGCGCTCCCGGCAAGAAGAAGAAGGGCAAAAAGGGGAAGGTTTGTAGTTTCGGCTACGTAGTTAAAACGTCGCAACGCGCTAATTCACGATAGACTACCGAAGCCGCACCCCCGCCTCCTCCTGAACCAGCTGCAGAGCCAGCAACAACCTTCGACGACATTCTCCTTGACGAACCAGCTGCACCAAAGATTGATATGAACTTCGGCGACACTACTGCACCTAAAGCTGGATCTGGATTCGGGCTCCCCGGACTTAGCAGCTGGACTTCTGGTTGGGGGTCATCGACCAAACCATCGGGTTGGGGATTCGATTCGTCAGCCGATGGCGCCAAGGACGCGAACGCAGACGGAGACAACACCTGGGATTCTTCAGATAAGAAAAAGAAGGATGCAGGATTTGACTTTGACTTTGATGCATCCAAAGACGTCGAGGTTGCACCCGCAATAACCGAGGAAAAGCCAGTAGAAGACAATGGCTGGGGTTCAGGTGCTACCATGGCAAAGTCGAAGAAGAAGTCGAAAAAAGGAGCGCTGATTGACGCAAGTGTACCGGAAGAGCCTGCTCCTGTCCCGGAACCCGAGAAGAAAGCAGAAGAGGAGGGCTGGGGAGCCTTTACCTTTGGCAGTACAAAAGAGAAGAAGAAAAAGAAGAAGGGCATGGTTGAGGAAGACCCTCCACCTCCAGAACCGGAACCAGAACCAGAGCCAGCCCCAGCAGAGCCGGAACCGGAACCGCCAAAGGTAGAAGCTCCAGCCGTGGATCCATTCGCGGGGCTTAGTAAGGCCCAGGCAAAGAAACTAAAGACCAAGATGGACAGGGAGGCCAAGTTGAAGGAGGAGGAGGACGCTAAGCGCCAGAAAGAGGAGGATGATGCAGCTGAACTCAGGCGTCAAGAGGAAGAGGAGGAGGCGGAACGAGTACGGTTAGAAGAGGAGGAAGCTGAAAAGCAGAGGTTAGAGGAAGAGGAAGCGGCGGCGGCAGCAGCGGCGGCAGCAGAGGCTGAGAAGAGTAAGAAGAAGGACGACGACATCTGGGCCGATTGGGGGGCTGCTGGAGCCCCAACAACTAAAAAGAAAAAGGGCAAAAAGGGGGCCAAGGAAGAGATACCTCCACCGCCTCCTCCCCCACCTCCAGAGCCCGAGGTGCTCCTTGATCCGGAACCTGTTGCCACCGAGGAAAAGCCAGTAGATCCTTGGGATGACTGGGGCGCGACAGCACCTGTCATGAAGAAGGGCAAGAAAGTGAAGAAGGGCACCATTGTTGTTCCCGAGGAGCCAATCATCGATGAACCACCTCCACCTCCACCGGAGCCTGAACTGCTGCAAGAGGAAGAAAAGGGCGCAGAGTGGGGTCTGAGTTCGATATGGGGTGGATCGAAGAAGAAGAAGAAGAGCAAAGATGTTGAATTGGAATCAATGCCTGCGCCTGTGCCGCTGATCGAAGAGGCAGCTCCTGTCCAAGAACCAGTTGATGTCGAAGAGCCCAAGGAAGAAGATGAGGACGAATGGGGCGCGCCATCTTGGAGCAAGAAGAAGAAGAAAGACCCAAAGAAAGATGCGCCTATCGAAGTTGTCGAGGATACCACGACACCCGTTCAAAAACCAGATGAAGACGACCCATGGGGCAGCGCAGCCTTCAACATCGGCAAGAAAGCGAAGAAGGGCAAGAAGGGGCTCATTCCGCCCAATGTTCCTACACCACCGGGTGAATTTGATTCTGGACTTCCGCCGCCAAAAGAGATTGAAGCTCCTCCGCCTGTGGTAGAGGAAGACATATGGGCTACCCCGGCCACCACGTCAAAGAAGAAGAAGAGAGAGGAGGCTGTGGATGAAGCCCCAGCACATGATACCTTTGAAGATCTGATTTCACTCGATGATCCACTACCAGCCGAAGAACCGGTGATAGAAGAGGCCCCAGTGGAGGAGAAGAAGAAGAGTAAGAAGGATAAAGAAAGTACAAAGTCGAGTAGTATGTGGGGCTCCTTGGGGGGTTCCTCCAAACCGCCCAAGAAGGAGACGTCTCTTGAAAAACGAACTCGTGAGAAGCGTGAGAAGAAGGAACGCGAGGAGCAAGAACGTCTGGAGAAGGAGGCTGCCGAGAAAGAGGAAGAAGAACGTCTCGCTCGAGAAGCCGAAGAAGCGGCTGAGCAGGCGCGCATAGAGGCAGAACGAATTGCAGCAGAGGAGGCAGAAGCAGCTCGGTTAGCAGCGGAGGAAGAAGAGAAGAAGAAGCAGCAAGAAGAATCAGCAGCATCGAAGCTCGCCGGTTGGGGCGCCAGCATATGGGGTTCATCTAAGAAGAAAGAGAGTACCAAAGAGAAGAGAGCTCGTGAGAAGAAGGAGGAACAGGAGCGGTTGGAAAAGGAGCGCATTGAGCGCGAAGAAAGGGAACGTCTCGAGCGTGAGGAACAAGAACGTCTCGAGCGCGCGGAACAAGAACGTCTCGAGCGTGAGGAACAAGAGCGTCTTGAACGTGAAGAGCAGGAGCGTCTGGAGCGTGAAGAGCAGGAGCGTCTGGAGCGTGAAGAGCAAGAACGTCTGGAGCGTGAAGAGCAAGAGCGCCTAGAGGCGGAAGAAGCTGCTCGTGTGGCCGCCGAGGAGCAGGAACGATTAGAGCGTGAGGCTGCTGAAGCTGCCGAGAGAGCTCAAAAGGAAGCTGAAGAGGCTGCAGCCAAGGCCAAGGAGGAAGCGGAACGAAGCTCTGGATGGGGCCTGTTCGGCCTGTCAAAGAAGAAAGAAACGACGAGACAGAAACGTGAACGTGAGGCTAGAGAAAAGAAGGAGAGGGAGGAGAAGGAGGAGAAGGAGGAGCAGGAGAGGCTGGAAAACGAAGCCAGGGAGGCTGCTGAGGCTGCTGAAGCCGCTGAAGCCGCCGAAAAAGCCCAGAAGGAAGCCGAAGAGGCGGAGCTAGCACGGATTGCCGCTGAGCAGGTCTTGGTTCCTGAGCCTGAGCCTGTCTCCTCGAAAGACAGGAAAAAGAAAAAGAAGAGGGGCATCATCGTCGAGGATACTCCTCCTCCTCCACCACCTCCGCCGCCGCCTGTAGATGCCATGAACGATGACGACCTGTTCGATCTTGTAAAGGACGCAGACCCGAATGAGCTGATGGCAGAGCTCGAGAAGCCAACTAGAAAGGAAGAGAAGGAAGCGGGTGGTGGCTGGGGCAGTGCGTGGGGTATTTCTCTCCGCAAAACGAGAGTAGAACCTAAGGTCGAAGCACCACCCGTGATTCCTGAGCCTGAGCCTGAGCCTGAACCAGAAGCCGAACCAGAACCTGAGCCTGAACCTGAAGCCGAGCCTGACCTTGACGAGCCGCTTCCTGAAGAAGTGCCAGAGGTGCCAGAGCCCCCTGCCATCGAAGAGCCGCCTCCCAAGCAACTATCACCCAAGGAAGAGAGACGGCTGAAAAGATCTAAGAAACATCGACACGTTGAGCCAGAACCAGAACCTGAGCCAGAACCTGAGCCAGAGCCCGAACCAGAGCCAGAACCAGAGCCCGAACCAGAACAAGAGCCAGAGCCAGTGGTAGAAGAAGCTATTCCAGAACCTGAGCCTGAGCCCCCGGTGGTTGAGGTTGTTCAGCGACCACGTAAAAAGCTGTCGTCCAAAGAGGAGAAAAAGCTAGAAGAGAAAAGGCTAAAAGAAGAGAAAAAGTTGAAGAAGTTAAAGAAGTCAAAACATTCAGTGGAAGCTCCAGTGGTGATCCCTGAACCTGACCCAGTGCCCATCGAAGAACCTGCTCAGCGCTCGCCAGGAATAGGAGCTTTCCCCGACGATGAGGCGGATCTGATGGACTTCGCTGACGGGCCACCGCCACCTCCAGAGCTTGAAGAACCAGAGCCGGAACCGGCACCAGAGCCTGAAGCTGAAGCGGCACCAGAACCGGAGCCGGAGCCAGAGCCAGAGCCAGCGGCTGTAGGTGGTGTTCTTGGAGAGCTGCGGAGGCTCAGGAAGTCTAAAAAGAGTAGCAAGTCAAAGGGTATGCCTTTTGTCGAAGCGCCCCCACCACCCCCGGAGCCAGAGCTGGAACCAGAACCTGAACCAGAACCAGAGGCTGAACCAGAACCAGAACCAGAACCAGAACCAGAACCAGAACCTGAGCCTGAGCCTGAGCCTGAGCCTGAGCCAGTCATCATAGTTTCCGAGAAAAAACACAGAAAGTCCAAGAAGGGTAGCAAGACAAGGGCACCACCACCACCACCACCACCACCAGAGCCTGAAAGTGAACCTGAACCGGAACCGGAACCGGAACCTGAGCCGGAACCTGAGCCGGAGCCAGAGGTAGAACCGATTGAAGAGGAAGCACCCGAAGAAGCGGATGTGCCAGACGAAGATGAGCCTGTGCCTGAAAACGAAGACGAAGACGAAGACGAGGCACCCCCTAAGCCTCCCACGCCACCTCCAGAACCCAAGATGGAGTCACCTAGAAAAGCACGCGCCAGGGTAGGTCGTGGCCCTTCAGGTGGTTCTTGGGGTATATTTGGTGCCGGTGCTACCAAGCCCAAGACAAGGACAAAGTCTGGTGGTGAGGAAGGTGCAAGCGGTGCGGCTGCCATTCGGACCAAATCGGCGCGGACTTCATCAACCAGAGACCACGATGCCAAGTCACGGTCATCAGGATCTGACAAGATGACAAAGCCTATAGTGTCACGCTCCAAGACAGCCCGCGCTTCTACAGGGCTGGGTTCGATGTTTGGTGTTGCGGCAGCTGCCCCGCCAACCCGCTCCAAGTCATATCGCGCCTCTACAACCCAAAAGGCAACGTCACGCCGGCCTTCTGTCGACTACGATGCTGCCATGATGTCGCCGCCACAGACAGACACAGACGCAAAGATATCTTCAAAAGCAGCAAGAGTTATGGGCATGAAGAGTTCGTCGCGCAGAACCAGTACTAGGGATACGAGAGACAAGGGCAGAAGCAGAGGTGAGCCGTTCCCCGCCCATGATGATGCGCCTATTGGCCGCCGCAGCCGTAAGCAATCACACGGAGCTAATCACCAGGCAGCCGTTCCAGATCCTTATCCCGTAGATGATGAGCAAGACCTTGACGACGAGTCTCCTCCGCCAGAAACCAGACCAGAGCCGCCGCGTCGCAAATCCAAGCGCGACTCGGCGCAACAACTTGAACCCTTGACTGCACCGCCTAGCGCCGACGATCCCATCGTAGACTCCATGGACGTGGATGCGGCCCCAGCTGAGACTGAACGACCCCGTCGGGAACGCGAACGAGAGCGCGAACGAGAGCGTGAACGACCTCGTCGTGCGCGCGGCAACTCTGATGCTATTGGTACTCTTGCTGGCGTCGCAGGCACTGCTGCTGCCGTAAAAGGTTTTAAGGGCATGTTTGGACTTGGTCGCAAGAAGGCAGCACCGGAGGAGCCACCTCGAGAGCGTCGTCGCACTGCTTACGAGACCGAGGATGAGCGCAAACGTCGTAAGCGATCAACAACGCGCGGCGGTATGACTGAGGACGAAGCGAAGCGACTGCGACACGAGCGCCGCAGTTTGCGACATGGGGAAGATGTTATGATGTCAGGTGCAAATGGTGGCGCCAATGGCAGCACCGACTACGATGCCGAGAAAGAGGCACGGCGAGCTGAGCGCAGGGCCAAGCGCGATGCAGAGAAGGGATCTCGACGTGCTGAACTTGAAGAGGCAGAGGCCAAGGCTGAGCGTCGCCGTGAACGCGAGCGCGAGAATGAGCGCGCGACCATGGCAGAGAAAAAGGCTCGCCAGATGGCCGAGTTGGAGCGTCGCAACCAAGAGGCTGAAGAACAACTACGTCGCATCGCCGAGAAAGAGGAGCGACGAAAAGCACGCGGCAAGGCGCCGATCGAGGACAAAGACCGCGAATATCGCTCTTCGCGCCGCAAAGACAAGGAGCGTGACGCTGTGCGTCCCAAGACTGAACGCCGTAGATCGCACCAGGACGAGGAAGCAGATCGTCGCCGCCGTCACGAAGAGCGTCGTGCCGCTAGACGCAACTCCGAATACCCAGTCGCAGCCCCCGCCGAGCCCATAACCGACTACTTCGACGAGCGCAACGGCGCCACACGGTCCAAGCATCGTAGCTCGCGCCAAGCGGCCCGAGAAGAAGAAAACATGCCATACCTCAACAACAAGAGTGGTGACAAGACGTCATCGTGGGTTGAGTCTCTCTCCAACGAACCGCCACTACCTCCACCCATCTCTGAGACGGTCCTGGATCCAGCGCCTGGTTCGCGTGACACACCAGATGATGAGGAGACGCAGTCTCAGGACGAAGATATCCGCCTACGCATCGCTGGACGCAAGGGCCCTAAGCGCGACAAGGAGCGTGCTGAGCGTCGCAAGGCTGAAGACCGCGAGCGAGAGCGCGACAGGACGCACAAGCATAGCCGTCGAGCAAGCGAATTTGTGACTGCAAAGACAGGGGATGAAGACCGAGAGAGGAAGCGCGTGTCGAGACGGGCGACGTATGCGCCTGCATACGAAGAGGCGCCTATCCGCACGTGGGACGGCAGGCCAGCAGTCGAAACCAACGCTGCAACGGCCAAGAGGGGAAGTTGGTTCAAGAAGATTGCCGGCTTCTAAACAAGCAGGCAAGATCCCTTTGGTTAAGTATGATTCATGTGCTCATGTTTTGCGATGTTGATGATTTGTTTGTTTTTTTCTCGCTTGTTTATGCATTGCGCGGCGTTGGGTTCCGGGGTTTTTCTATAGCTCTTTGTCCATTCGTTTTTCTAGCCTTTTCTGCGATTTAATCTCTCTTCATTTCGACAACGATATTTTTTTCGGCTTCTTTTGTCATATTACCATATATTTACTTCTTTTCCAAATTTTTCATCGGTTCACTTATCAGTTCTTGTAATAAACTCCCTGGGTCTGGATACTCAAGCATTTGGAAAGAGGAGGAGGAGAAGAAGAAGAAGAAGAAGAAGGAAACGGAAAAGCGCAATTGGTGGTTGGAAGAATCTCATGTACTCGAGTCGTTTTCCTGGGTGTATGCTACTCGGATTGGATTGGGCTGATTGAAACGTTCAGGATGAGATAGATACCCCCCTTCAATTTCTACGTAGCTTAGCGAATTGAAATACTTTTGTCTGTTTTTTTCTCACACATTATCCCTGCATCATCATTATGTTAGTGAAGTGAGGTCTTTAAGATGCTTAACCAACCGCCTTTGGTATATCAGATACTGCGTAACCCTCCACTCCCAGCCATGACGCCTATCGCCAAACCCATGCTAGTCCCTGAGGATGCTTTGATCTATTCGCAACCCAATTGGCCGCTCCTCTGACTTGTCCTCCTCATGGTCTCTATAATCGTAAAAGGCCGTTTATAGGCCCAACTGTCACAGCTGTGCAGCTGCCCCCTCCACCCCCTCCTGAAGTTCCATGTCGTCTTCTTCATCATCCTCATCCTCTTCATCCTCTTCCTCAAAACCAGTCTCCATGTTCAGCTTCTTCAGCCTATCCTTCATCTCATCCTTCTTTTCCGCCTGCCAGCGTGCCAGGGCCGCCGCCGAGTGTACCTTGAAGCCGAAAACGCGGGGCTCGTACCGTCGTTGAGATTTGGGCGGCAGCACCGCGGGGTAGACTTGGAAGAGGATATTGTGAAACGAGGTGCCAAAGTAGGCACCGTCGATTACAGCGTGGCGCGAGGATTTGGGGTTGTAGAGGTCTTCGCAGCGGGCGCAGTAGAGTTTTACGGGCGAGGCATTGGGCACGTCGGATTGACCCATGGGCAGCAGCGGTTGGGATTCACACATGACGCGCGGGCATTTGCCGAAATCGGATTTTTTAAACTTTTCGAGCTGTCAAAGTGGTTGCGGTGTTAGTTCTGGATCATCATGGGTTTTACTCTGGTATACGATTCTCGTTGAGTGGTTGTTGTGTGCGTACCATCTTTGCCAGACCCCTAGTTGTGACAATGTATCTAGCGTGTACTAGACCATATAGATGGCGTGCCGACTTCTCAATCTGCTCGCGCATATCATCGTCGCAATCGAAATCGAAGACGTCCGTCACGAGGTCGAGTGCATATTGGTAGTATTGGACTTCCGTGTTAAGGCCTGTCAAGTTGAACCGATCGGTGAGGTATTCTTCGTCAATCTCGCAAAAGTATTCGTTTCCTCGTGAGGATATGAACTATGGATGTGTTAGCCTCTGGCCATGTGCATGTTCGTCATGTCTACGCTGTCGTCCGGCTTCCGCCAATCTAGCCACCACCGAGTCCTGAGGATCATGGTCGGACTCCACATGTAACAGAAGAAGTCGGGATTTTCAAATATGGCTTCATGGTGACACTGGCATGCTGCGATATAGCCTCGGAGACCACATTCTGTACTAGCGCATCATCAGACGCGACAGGTAGTGGAGGGCTGGCAAGCCATACCACGAGTAGAGCGCGGGTTTGTTGGGATTTGGCATGTTCCGGAGGAGCATGGTGAACCAAGTATATCGTGCAATATCCAAGCTATGGTAGCGAGTACTGCTATAACGATATAGTGATAGGGCAGAAAGGTGAGGTACCTACCCAGTCTCGCCAGTAGCTTGTGTAGTCGCTATCTGTCTCGCTGTTGAAGTCGTCCATGTTGCGCTTGCTCTCAGCGGCGAGCTCCTGGGGGATTTGGGCGTATATGTGTGGTGTGTATAGGTTGCGACCACCGACGAGGTGGGGCGATGCAAGCAGGCGCGAGCACGGTCCGGGACGCGGTTGCGGAGTGAAATGCGCGCCCGCCAAGTGGGATGGGGAGTTGCAGCCCACCTTGTTTCTCCGCTCCGACGGCGCTAGCGTTTGGCACAGCGACCGCAATACAATACACTACTAGACGGCTCTTACTAGCGTGTGTTTGTTCTTGTTCACGTATACGTGCTGAGACATGTCAGCATCATTTATAGACGCGTATTGCATATTGAGGACAAGGCTAAACATGAACAGAGATATCACAAGGTCATTATCTGCCAACACTAAGCCCTCACAGCCCGTATGCGTAGGTTCAATTGCGTCGTCATATCATTGAGGGCATATCTGTATCCCTACGAAGTAATCTGAACTCCCAGTAACACCATATCAAACTGCCGGTTTCTCAATTCCCTTCCAGATATGATCTTCATAACCGCTCCTATCTGTTCACTCCTGCTTCTTGTGGATTCTAGGCAAACACAACCACAAGCCCAAAATCACGGCGAGCAGTGCCAAAACAATTGGCTGTAACACTTGTACGCCGTGGGCCTGCGCAATAGCTCCTACCGCAAAAGGGAAAATGGCCGCTCCACTGCCACCAAAAGCTGCTGCAAAGCCAATAGCGCCGACGTGCAGGTGGCGCGGAAGAAGCTTAGTAGCGACGACAATGGCGGCGGGGAAGAGGGGGCCGAGGAAAAAGCCTTGGAAACTGACTGCAACAGCCGAGACGTAGAATTGCGGGACGAGCCAGAAGATCAGTTCAAGGGCCATTGTGAGTGGGAGGTAAATCTAGGGATTCGAGTCAGCTTTCTAAATGTGTACGGTTTGTGTTTAGGGAATGGTGATGTTCAGGTGAAAACAAACTTACAGCAATAGCCAACTTCTCACCCAATCTCGGAGTAACGAAACCTAGAACAATTCTTCCTACAGTGATGCCCATCCAGAATCCCGTTGCAGTCATACCACTAGCAAACTCCTCGCCATCACGCACTTCAAGCATGAACTTGACAATCCATCCACCTAGCGCGACCTCGATACCCACATAGCCGAGCAGAAACATCGCACAGATCCACGTGACCCGCGCATTGGGTAGACGAATAAGGGCTTCCTTCATGCGGTTGTCCTTGGTATTGTTGGTACGGGGATTGGCGGCAAGGAAGACTGCTCCAGTCTCGCGCCAAAAGGCAGTCACGGAGGTTGCCAGTTCGATGACAGCCATGGCAATCTGTAGACCGTTAAGCAAAGCCCCTAAAAATGACAAGGCCCTGTATCACGTACCATGACATAGTAAAATGTATACCACGGCAGTTTACTCCCTTTTGTGATCATTGTCGTAGCAATCAACGGCGAGAGGACAGCCCCAACTCCATAGAATGCGTGCAAGAAACCTAAGACCTCATTTGGATTGGCCATGTTACCGATCCATGCGTCTGGATTGAGTTAGGGAAAGACGGTCCATAATCAAATGCTCAGCAAAGCTTACTCCACGCAGCATCGGCGAGTCCATTGCCAAAGCCAGCCAACATGAAGATGACGACGAGCACGGGATACGGAGGATGCACTGCTATCACAACATACGCGATAAGATGGCAGCTCGGTGCGATAATGGCAACACCTCTTTGTCCAAGCCGCAGGTGAATAGTGTTGTTTAGTAGAGCAGAGGCCGTGTATCCAACCAGCGGTGAAAGGAAAATAAGCGAAATGACTACAAAGGTGAGATTGTAGTACTCTTGCAGCTATACAAACATTAGTAACATTTCTTGTTACGCATAAGAGCTGCCTTGTAGAAAACAAAAATAAAGGATAGAGACGTACATAAGGAATCAACGCTCCGTACGCAGCGTCGTTGCCTCCCATGACCACGAAGCTCCAAAATGCTGCCATGGTACGAAACAGATTCGATCGTGGATGATTCCATTGTTCGGGCTTCTCTGCTGCCTGCGTAGTCGGCGACGGAAGATTCTCTACTGGATCGCTCTCTTGGACACCCTTGGTGTCGGAAAGTTGCAAATCAATGTGCGAGCTGGCGACTCTCTCATCTTGCGGCTTACTATCATGGCTGGAGATGTCCTGCTGTTGAAACGTCATTGCTGCGGTTGTTGAGGTGGTGGAGGTTTGCCACTTGATTGTATGCAAACGTGGGAGACGATGAGGTGGAAGCTCCAAGTTTTTAAGTCTCTCCAAAGACTGTATGTGTATGACGCTTGCTGGAGAAGGGCGCAACAGTGCCCTTGTCACAGCTATGGTAACTAGCCCAGCACCATCAGCTCACCGATTGCAGCGGGAAAGTGGCGGAAAATTGCGAGAAGGCTGCTTTTGGCTGTTTCTTGGCCATCGCAGGGCAACATACTCTTAGCATCTGCAACTTTTGCGGTGCAACCGAGATCTCCAGCGCTTTTATCCCGAACAGGGAGTTCTCGAAGCGAATGGCTAAACTTCGGTGGGGAAAAGATGGCGTTCGCTGACGTTCAAAGGTTGCGGGCCGTGCTTCCCCGTCCGTTGTTGTCGGTCCGACATCCAGTTGCTCAGCTCATCCATCATTTAGCAAACAACACGACTGCCGCAAGGTCAGAAGGACATATGACATGCTGAATCCTAGTATACCCAAATTTCCAACCACCCACACTTCCGAATGACCGGTGAAGGATTGCAGTTGACGCCAATGACAGATGGTATGCAACAACCCCAGCCACAAGCCTAACCCAATGTATCGATGAATTGCGAGGTGAAACCCTCACCGTCCGCAAATACAATCGCCTAGCCAGTCAACTGTCGCAAGGAGGCCCCAAGTCATCTTGTCATCACAGTGCGTTGCATCGTCTCGCCCTGCATACTCGACGTGTCAGAAAGGGAATAATGATCATGGGAATCGTTAATGTCCTCATTTCATGCTATAACTCTGCTACTACCATTATCCGCCGTATGCGTGAGGGATTCCCGGAATCTCGCTGCACCGAACCGCGCTTGAGGGTATCTGTTGTTGCTAACAGTGCTATGACAAACCGCAACGTTTCCCCACAAACAAGTACAATCGTGAGAAAGAATGTGAAAAATTCTGGAAAAAAGGGGGGGGGGAGATAATGTAAAGAAAAATAAAGGATTTCTTGAGATCAACGCTTGTATTCAACGACTGTGGAGAAAGGCAAACCGTCCATATACACATGCTCGCTTTTACAGTCGCGTCTGGCTCCTGCTTTGCTCGCTCGCTCGCTCGCTCGCTCTAGTCGTTCGCTCGTGTCTTGATAAAAAATGAAATGGAAGACAATGCGTTTCGATCTTCTCATGCCAGAGAAAGCATCTATGAAGGCTGGATGACGGAAGGTCCGGCAAGAACCTCGGCATCAGCAATGGACTTGCTCTTGGTGATCATCATGTAGACCTCACCCATGAGGCCCTGAGGAACCATGCAGTTGCCGTCAGCGATGGGAGTGAACTGGTTGCCACCACTGCACTGAGTTAGTATAAATTCAAGCGTGGATTTGCACACGGTGACTTACGGTCCGACGAAAGCGCAGAAAGATGCACCAGCGGGCTGAGCGGGGTCAGCGAGCTTGAGGTTCTGGCCAACGGTAGCCTTCTCGGGGTTCTGGAGCGCGATGGCGGGGAAAGCCTGGATGTTGAGGTTGGAGCCGGTAGGGCACGACTTGATGAAGGCGGCGGCAAGAGTGAAAACGGCACGGGGTCCGAGGGCAACGTCGAAAGCGGCAGGGACGGGCTCAGCGCCGGATGCGATACGGATGAAAGCTTGGTGACGGGCCTCGACAGTGACGATGGAGGCAGCGGCGGAGAGGACGTCGGAAGAGTTGACGAGCGGTGCGGCACCGAGGTAGGCTGAGACACCGACAGCCTCGAGGACACGAGCAGTCTTGACCATGGACGATGCGCTCATGAGAGCAGCGTCGAAGTTGTACTGGCAAGGCTCGACGGGCTTTGCGCCAGCCCCGGCAATGGCGGACTGAAGAGTGGTAACGTGAGTAGCCTCAGTCTGACCAACACCCATCAAAGACTTGACTTGACCCGCAGAAAGACCGAGAGCCATGAAGTCGGACATGGAGAACTTGGCGAAACCCTGCTTGTAGAATTCCGACTCGAGATGCTCGGCGGTCAGGGCACTGTTGCTGTCAGCTACTACTCATTGCGAACAAGGCATAAGATTATACTCACAAGTTAAGGATGTCAGTATCGTTCAGCATTCCTGCTGGTGCTGCTGCTGGTGAGGCAGCTGCGGCAGCCGGGGCAGCCGACGCTGCTACTGCGCTCTCCGTGATGGCGGCCGCAGGAGGCATGGACATGGACATGGAGGCCGTCGGCATGGGGGCAGCGGCCGCGAAAGGAGCCAGGGCAACGAGGCCGACGAGGATTGTTGATAGGCTATGCATGTTGTCGAATTAAGGTTGTTGATCTGTTTGTTGAGAGAGACAAATAGGTAATGAAGGACCACCAGCAAAGACTCGCTTTGAATTCGACTATTAAAATATTTGTCTAAGGTCCAACCAGGGACTGAGAAGAGAAAACCGTAAGGAATGTGGTTTTGGTATTAAGTACGGAAGAAGGTAGAGGAAGCTCGCCGAGGATGATACAACAGAAAACGAGTATGGAAACAAGGTGGGCGGCCAATGGACCTTATACAAACTGCTGCAGGTCCTAGGTGGCACCTGAGACATCATGTCGGTATCCGGAGAACGGATGTAGAGCTTGTGGCGGGCTATAGGATCCCGCCCACGCACCGGCTCCTTCACCAAATTCGTGACCATTCAAGCTTCAGTAGCTTGGCGGGTCGACCCATTGATCTTCAGGGAACTGCCCATCAGCAGCGTAGCAACCGCTGAGCCAGACCGGCAAGTTGCGATGGGGTTGGTGTTGGACGCGTGGGATGTAGCAGGTCCGGGCTCTGCGACACCAAAAGAGCGTGATGAAACTCGACGAGTACCAGCCTCTGCGCGGAGACAGCAGAGCCGCGCTAGAAAACATTTTGCCAGCACAATAGTGCATGGTGATTAATGGCGGCATACTAGCTTTCCGGTCACAACCAGTATGTGGCTCAAGCAGTGAGGCTTGAAGCGATTGTGCCTTACATCTCCAGTAGAGAGTGTTTCCGCTCACCACAGCAAGCCTGGAGCGAAACGTTTCAACAAACAAACTTTCGGCCGCCGTGCCAAGTGCAGTCGTATTCAAGACATGTGCTGCAAAGACCAAAAAAAAACGAGCGCTTGCGTGCTGTGACGAAAGGAGCGGAATCTGAGTTGAGAGGTGAGGAGTGATGCCTTTGGTCGTGGCGCAGCGATCCAAAACCGCCCAATGTTGCCAAGCATCATGGAGAACCACTGCTATTTCGGCTGTACATCCCTGACGCCTCAGGCCTCAACGGCTTCGTGTGAAGTGATAAGAAACAAATGCAGGTACACGGACCTTCCCCGCCCAAGGCACCACAGGCCACAGGAAGTCGCAGATCCGAAGGTGGAGAGGAGAGGAGAGGAGGGCATCACTCTATGCCGCGGACCCACGGATTGCGGCAGTCTGTCACTGAGCCAGCCGAGTAAAACAAAAGGCGGCCACTTTGGGTAGTCGTGTCCGTGTTTCCACCTCAAACGCCAATCCCTTATCAAGGGAACGAGTTAGGAGAGGATGCAAGATATGTCAATCTGGTACCCGCGGCGGTTCCTTGGACGGCCTTGCCCAGGCATGAACAAAATTTGTGGACCAAGTATTAATGCGAACAGATCAAGATCACCCAAGGCCGAAAACCAGACTACCAAGAGGGGCGCTTGCAAGGGTGACAACACATTAAAGTACTACGAACCAATACTTGTGTATAAGACCTGCAATGATATACCACGGCTACCCATATTCCGCCGCATACACATGAACAATACACAGACAGATTCTCATTACTCTCCTTTTCCGTCAACCTAATATGTATCCACCGTGCAATTTTTCCTACCAAGTCGACAAAAGTTGCTGTGATTTCCACGCGCTGAAGCCGACCTAAGAGAGGCACCTCGCCTACAGAGCATAGGGGTTGAGTGACCGAATGGTCAGGCAACTGAAATATTTGTTAGTAGAATTCAGGACTTGCGGAAAGGACAACAACTTACGGAGGGCTCTTCGTCAGATCCGTCTTAAGGATGACCGGTACGCGTGTCATCTCCCGCACATCCTGGATGTAGTCGCCATTCTGCTCGCGAAGAGTGAACCAGCTCAAGTACTTTTCCTTGTTGGTCAACTTGGCCTCTGCGGCTTCACCCGCACTCTGGGCCAGCTTCGAGTCCGAGTTGACACGATGAGGAGCTCCAGCAAGATCGCGCCGGCTTGGCGACGGAGGCATGCTCTGGGTCGGGCGATCGGGGTTCAATGATACTCCAGCCATGTTCGAGTTGAGATCGTTGGAGTCGTCATCGTCGTCGTCGTCGAACAAGGCAGCCTCCTCGTTAGTGGACATGGTTCCTGTATCCATCTGCCTGCGTCGGGCTTCTTCCTGCTCTCTTGCGCGCTGCTTAGCCGCCTCGGCCTCACGTGCGGCCGCAGCAGCATTGGCTGATCGAAGCGAGCCATGCTTTGGTCTCTCGTCCTCGGGTATGTAGTTGGACGAGGGGACTCCCTTCTCCCAGTAGAGCTCAAGGAGGCGCTTGTTCTTGTCGAACTCGGCCTTCTTGAGAGGAAGCTGATCACAGTGGACACGCTTTTCAAAGCCCCACTCTGGAATGAGCACATCGAAGGCGGACTCGTATACACAAAGGACGATGCCTTCTGCGATGAGGTCGCCACCCTGCTCCTGTCTGACCTTGTCCATCTTGCGGCAGGCCTCGATATGTACACTTTGCTCTTGGGCAGCATGAGCAGAGTCCTTCTTGGTATTGCACATCTCGGCAGTCTTTGCCAAGGCCTCAATGTCTTCAGTAAACTCGATGGCACCATTTGACAGAACAGCTTCGAGCTGGCGGTGTACAATGATATCTGCGTAGCGGCGAGATGGGTTGGTGAAGTGAGTGTACAGGGGAAGGTTGAGGGCGTAATGGGGGTACTGCTCCGTAGGCAGCCTGCCAGCAACAAAGTACTTGGCGCGAGGCATCGACTTGATGACCAACGTCTCCATACCCTTTCGGATGTCATCATCTTCTACCTCAAACAGACTGTTCTGGAGAGATCCGCTACTCTCAGTATCAATCTCATAACCAATGGCACCCATGCGCTCAGCAATCGTCGTCAGGCGACGAGGGTTGGGTGGTGGCTGGCGACGCAGAAGAGCCTTTTCAGGCAGACCGGCAGCAAGCTTCTTCGCAACGAAAGCATTGGCGAGATGGCTGAGCTCTTCAATGCACTCGTGCGCAGGAGAAGAGTCAAAGATGTTTTGCTCAACAGGGACATTCTCGTCGTCAAGCTGGTACATGAGACGCAGCGCCTTGACGTCGGTAGAACGGTCGCCAAAGCGAGCCTGGCGGAACCTCTGCGAGATGTGATGCAGCATCTTGATGTCCTTAGCACGGGCTGCCGAAACTGGACCGTCGTTACCGCTGATAACGGTATCGACCTCGTCATACGACAGCTTTCCAGAGCTCTTGATCACAGCCTTGCCCACCCAGGTCTCATCCTCGGAGATTTTACCAGAATTGGGATCGACCTTGAAGACGACACTGACGGTGTAACGCTCCTCACCGGGGTTGAGGCAGCAGACGTCATTCGACAGTCGGGGTGGTAGCATGTTCACCGTGCGGTTCATGAGGTAAACGGCAGTGCCACGCTTCTTGGCCTCTCGGTCGACAAGCGAGTTCGCCTTTATGAAGTGAGCAACATCGGCAACGTGAATACCAATCTCAACGCGGCCATCGTCGAGGTACTTGAAGTGGATAGCGTCATCAAGCTCCTTGCTGCCGTTGGGATCGATAGTGAAGGTCTCCTCGTCTCGGAAGTCGCGGCGGCTCTGTAGCGCCTCTTCGCCGTCTTTAGCGACGGACCAGTCCTCGAAGCCGACATTTTTGATGACAGCATCAGAAAAGTCGTCTGGACCGAAGTTGTTGTCGCGTAAGAGAGCATCAGTTTCCACCTTAAGGTCACCCATGACTCCGAGCTGCTCGACAAGAGTGCCGAAAGGATGCAACGATGTGATCGGCCATCGCTTGATGCATGCTACAAAGATGCGGTCGGCATAATCTTGGTGCTTTTCGACGAAATCCCGCGGCGCTTGCTCGGTAGGAATGGCGATCAAGGGCACACGCTTGTCGGTCGGCTTGAACCAAACAATCTTAGGTTTGTCCTGGCGCTCTGGCTGTGATCGGCCAGTGTTGCCTTCGCGAGCTTGACGCTCAGCCTCCTGCTTCTCCTTGGTGGCTTGACTGCTGGGACGGAGAAGTCCAAGGGATCTGTTGCAACGTTGTTAGTGTGGGATATCCCATTAATTGATCGTCATGACTTACCCAGAAAACATTTGTCCTGCGACACGCTCGATGACAGCAACAATGTGACCTGCGTACAGAGGCTTCAACTCATCGTTGATTTCCTCTTCTTCCATCAGAAGCAAGCTCTGTCCTTCGACCTCGACATCGTCATTCTTCTTCTGCGTGGGTCGCTGGCGGAGACTGCCGCGTCGGCGAATACCACCCTCAGAGCCGGTCTCAGGTTGAGTGGTGGCATCGTTCACGGCGATACTACCACCGCGAGGGTCTGCATTGTCCTTGCGCTTCTTCTTCTCTTCCTTCTCTCGCTTCTGTCCCCATACCTCGTCGACGTCGAGTAGTTCGACAGCGACCAAGTCTCCTTCCAGAGCTCGGTTCCTGTCTTTGCTACCACAGATGAAGATGTCAGCATCCAGATCAGTGGTGGTGACGTAAGCATCGCTACGGTTCTTCTTGTTGACGCGGAGAATGCCGGCAACGAGTTGGCCGTCACCGAGGAGAGCAGGCAAGGTGGCCTGTGGGAGGTAAGGAGTGAATAGTGTCTTGCGCTGCTGCTGCTGTTGTTGTTGCATGCCACCCATCTGTGGTCCATGCTGGCTGGCACCAAGGCCACCGCCCTGCATCTGGGCGGCCTGAAGTGCCTGTAAATGAGCGATCTGCATAGGGTTCAGTGGTTGACCGAACATTTGCTGTTGTAGTAGAAGCTGTGCTTGGGGTGATTGCATCTGCATCTGGGGCTGGCCGCCGTATTGAAAGTTGCCAAGGCCACCAACTGACTGGTTGACCGATCCACGAGTGCGGTGACCAGGCTGGAAAGGAGCGGCATTGGCGGTCTGGTTCATGTTGAAACTGCCCATGTTCTGAATCTGATTGTCTGTAGATTGCTGTTGCTGAGCGGTGTTGTTGTTCTGGGGCTGTCTCCAGTTACCCTCAAAGTTGCGTGACTGGCTCCTGCCATGACCTTGACTGCCGTGGCCCTGACTGCCACGGCGCTGGAAGTCTTGCTGCGGCTGTTGACCGTTCTGGTTGGTCGGGTTCTCGTTGGTAGCTGGGAAGGAAAACGAAGGTCCACCGCGGCCAGCACTTCCACCACCACGTCCAACAGCCATGCTCTGGCTGCGTCCGTGAGCCCCTCTGCCGCCACGAGCAGAGGCGCCGTCATTGGAGGCGCTATGCCCACTGGGACTCGCGTCGCGGTTAGAGCTGCCCTCGGTCGAGCCCGGAATAGGGAACTGGAAGCCCGAAGTCTTTCTCTTCGATTCGGCCTGTTCAGCAGCCTTCTTCGCGTCGGCGAGAGCAAGTGAGTGGCGACGGGTGTGTCCGGAGCCGCCAGCACTGCCACCACCTCGACCGCGGGGGTTGACGTTTTCCCTACCCTGACCACCCTGTTGTGCACCAAACTCACCGAAGCCAGACGCACCGGCAGAAGGAGCGGGCGGCGGGCCCATGCCGACGTTGGGATGGGCCGACTGGTTGCGGCGGTGGGCGGTGGGCTGGGCTTGGGGGACGCCGAGGTGCTGCTGTTGCGGCATCTGTGGCATCTGCTGGGAGAATTGGTAGTTGTTGACTTGGGGCGAGACGTTTGGCATCTGGCCTGGCATCTGGAAGTTGCCGAGCTGCTGCTGTGGCTGGATCATGCCCATGTTCACATATTGCTGGTGTGTGGCGGCAATCTGCTGCTGTTGCTGCTGGAGAACCTCAATCTGCTGTGCGATGGCGAGTTGTTCCACTACACGGCCTGTGTCAGCAATTGCTTATCATAGTGTAACAACGTGTGCAGACGTACTCATCAACGGCGTCAGCTCCGAGGGACTGCGGCGATGCGCAATGTGCAAACGACGGCCGGCGGGACCCATGGGGCCCTGCTGGCCTTGTTGCTGATCCATGGTAGATGGTCGAGTGTGTGCGTGGTGCTGTGCCCGCGTGCAGTCGTACCGTACCGGTGGAGAAGCGACGGATTGACGCGAATTGGTCACCGAATGAGACGAGTTATCTGCAGGGCATCAGTGAACTTGGCCCCATTGATGCTTGTCCGAGCCGAGGTGATGCACGAAGTGAGGGTGGAAGCAGCGGGGTGGGAGGGTGATAATGCAGGGTTGGCAGCAGCAGCAGCAGCAGCAGCAGCAGCAGCGGCGGCGGCGGCGGCATGGTGGTGCTTCTCTCGCTCGCTAGCGGGGATGTGACTTACGTTGGGGTAGGCGTGTTGGTTAGGCCGTGCTTTGGGGGGTGTGAAGACGATGCTTTGTAGAGGATGGATTGAGCGGGATAGTGTGCAAGTCAGCAGTGGGTGAAGGTCGTGTCCAGACGGAGGGCTCGGTGTGATAAGGAGGGTTCTCAAGGTCAAGGAGCGCGGATTCCCTGGAGCGGGTCGTTGTGGGCAGTACCAACAAAATGGGGGCGGAGAGAGTGGTGCGAAGGAGGGAGCGATCGAGGATGCGGGAAGGAGGGTTTGCAGGAGGGAAAAGCCAGAGGGCAGTCAGCGTGTGGTGGATGGTGGTGATGGCTACGGCGGGACTTGGCTAGATGGTCCTAAAGGGAAGCGATCGGCTGTGCTTGTCCGCAAACGAGGCCTGAGCACACGTACGTCACCTGCGAGAGCGAGAGCGGGCGGGCGGGCGGGCGAGCAAACGAGCGAGCGAGCGGCGCACCAGTGCGGCTGTAGAGACGGGCGGTAGCAATACAATAATACAGTAGCGATTAGGAGCTGGACACACCAAAAAAAGAAGAACAAGGAACGCGCCAGGCAATCGTGGGCTCAGGCGCTGCAGGCGTGGGTGCAAATATATACATGGACGCAAACGCCGCGGCTGGCCCCAGATGTGTGTGCGCCATGTCTCAGTGGGCCCTTATGTGAAGCATGACGGCTAGGTGTGCATGTTTCAAGGCCAGGACTTTGGCCCGCATCCGTTTCCTCATACACCAAGCTGGAGCTGCCGGCCATTGTCACACGCGCGCGAGCCTCAGGAGTTGCAGCGGCGTAGGTAGCGTTTGGACAGTGTATTGATCCACTGTCTTGGGGGCCCAGCGCGCACCTTAGTCATGCTGCACCCTGCAAGCTGCGAGCTCGTGCTGGGTGCTGCAAAACAGCCGTCTGCGTGCTCGTTGCAGTACATGCACACAAATGTATGCTTGCAGGAAACAGCACGAGGGGGCTTGCTGTGCGCCGTCTGTCGTAGCCTGCCAGCCACTGAAACGGACGTCCTCAGAGTACGGGGGAGAAGGGCGTCGCGGCAGTCCCACCAGCTTGCGGCACCGACCACGCACGCGAAGCTTGTGAAAATGGGCCAACCGTCTGGTGCTATATCCACTGTCGGCCCTGGGAGCCGTCTCAGCTTGTGCACCGTCGCGGGGGGGGGGGAGCGCCTGTTCTGATGCCATTGTTAAACCCTCCGTTGACCAGACTGGGCCAAATGCCATGGGGAGTGAGTGTCAGCGCGAGGCGCGCAGTGCAAGCTGGCTGGGACAATCGGGGGCGACAGGGATATGCGGAGTCACGTGAGCGCTGGCCCCGGCCCTTGCTCGCCGCGCCCCCGATTTGTTAGCTTCCGATCTCTTTGCCTGACGCGCCCTCACCGACCACCTTTTCAACAGTTCAACAGCCCATTTCCCTTGATTCGGCCCACCCTTCCAACGCCAGCATGCCCGCCCGATCCGGCACTTCGTCCTCCAGCATGCACACGTCCACGTCCTTCAGCTCGAGTTGCGTTGAGACGTCTCCGTCACGCCATTCGCCCAATCGAAGCAGCCTTCGTCCACACCGAGAATCCCTGACGCGCGACCCCTATGGCAGCCCTGCACACAAGATCGCGCTCGAGTTCAACCTCCGGCTCTCCATATCCGACCGCGAGTTCAACGAGAAGCTCGACCAAGCTGCCGCCGTGCGCGCCAAGCAGCACCAGCAGCAGCTCGCCTATGCCGCCGAGGAGCACGAACGCGTCTACCGCAGCGCCAAACTCGAGCTTGAGCGCCAGGCCCTTGAGGAGGAACAGGCCCGTCTGCGCCACGAGGAAAGCCAGAAGAGGGAAATTGAGCGACTGAAGCAGGAAAAGGCCCGCGAACAAGCCGAGGCACAGCGGAGGGCGCTCGAGGCCAGACAACGCGAGGAGGAAGCTGCCCGTCAGGCTGCTGAGCACCAGAGGAAGCTGCACGAGGCTGATGCTCGCATCAAGGCTCAGAAGGAGCAGGAGGCGGCCGCCAAGCGCCAGCAGAAGGAGAGCGCAGAGGCAGATCGGAAAGCTGCCGAGGCGGCTGCCGCTGCAGAAAAGGCTCGCCAACAGGTGCCACAGCAAACCCCAGCCGCGCCCACGCAAGCGCCCACGCAAGCAGCAACTGCAGCACCAGCAGCAGTTTCGCAGCCACTGACCGTCGCACAAGCGCCCGCTGCCAATGTCGACCACATCCACACCAAGTACCTCCAGCTGCACCAGCGGATGAAGGAGTTCCGCAAAGCCTTCTGGGAGGAGCACAAGAAGCCGTCCTCGCCCCTCAAAGGCCCCGTCGGCGATGCAAGGCGCGCTCTCCGCACCCGCCTAGGCCAGATCAACGTTGAGCGAAAGGATAGTGCCGCCGCCATCAAGCGCCTCCGAGCAGAATGCTTCGATGTTGCCCTAAACACCCCAGGTCCCATGATCGACATCCGCTCCTACATTGTCTCCCACCAGCTGCCCCAGCTAGCCAACGAAAACGAAGCCGCGTACCCCGCCTTCCTACTCTACGTCTGGATCTGCTTTGAAAAGTTCCTCATCGGACAATTTGAAAAGGAGGCTGCCAACCCCGATGGGCGCATCATCCAGGAGATTGGCCTGATAGCAGCTAGTCTGTTTGGCGACCAAAAGTACATGTGGAACGGTCTTCCTCTCACCGACATTGTGCTTGCCAAGCTGCACAAGGCTTGTCCGCCTCTCTTTGGTATCCGCGGCACCATGGACACAAAGGAAGGCCGATTGCGGCTAGGGTGGCGGGAGGATTCTACTACCGAGACGTACGCCCAACGCATGCGCGGTATTGGCGCTGGCTATGCCTCCATGTCCCTCCGCTCCTTTGCTTCCAAGACGCCCGCAATAGCCATCTCAGAGTATTGGCGCGCTATCGCCTCCGTAGTCAACACGCCTCCCGATCAACTCTGGCCTGGACACTTTGCTATCCTTAGCGGCTTGATTCGCGACTATCACAAGAAGTTCATCCAATTCTACGGCGTCCCCGCACGCGCAGTACTACGTCGCGCTGTCATCGACCTTCCTGCCCATGCACCAGATCGGTGCAAGGATGCGGCGAGCACGATTGCCGTGCTCAGCGAAAGCTGGAAAAGGGACAATTTCTCGCTGGATTAAAAAAAAGGCAATCCTTTGGAAGACACATGCGTCTTGGAAAATTTCTATTTCTGTCAAATTTGTGTCAATTTGCATGGGCAGGCGCACTCATCATTAACCCGACCTATGGTCGTGGGTTCCGTCTTTTCTCCTTGAATATGTAGGGAGTTGATGTTCAGATTGTACATATACACTCGTACATGTTATCATCGACAATGAAATAGTCACGTGTTAACCTACCAATGGCCTGATATCCCCATGTTATGATGAGGATTATGATATATTACGACTGATGGCCTGTCAAGGTCCTGATTTCGTTAGTTTCCAACACGGCAGCCTGCCGTCTCTCAAGTATTAGTGGAGAGTGCTGCCTAAACTCTTTTTTTTAGATTTTACATAAAGGAGGCACTGTGTCCCCTTGAGCACATGTTCCACAACCCATAAGTGTGTAGTCCAACATGCCAAAAGCTGTTCGTGCAAGCACTCGCAAAACGTCCCGTCGTACGGAAGCTGTCGAGCAGCCTAGCAGAGTCACTAGGTCACGATCGAACCTCCAACTTATGGTCAAGACGCCCGTGCCATCCAATACCACCACGCGGCGTAAGCGCAAAACACCTAGCCTTCCACTATACACCAGATCGCAAAACGAGATATCAGCAGACCCCAACCGCTCACTGCCCCTCTTCCGCCTCCCCCGGGAAATCATCAAAAACATAGCGGACAAACACCTCCCTCTCGACTCCGCCGTGAGCCTCACACTAACCTGCAAAGAAGCCCTGACTATCGTTGGCTCGTGGCCATGGCAAAAAAGCAAGAAGTGGCATCGGTTGAGCTTTTTCCGAAAAGACTTCGTCGAGGCCCTAGCCAGAGATTGTGCGAGTGAACAAGGCACATGCTTGACTTATTGTCCGACCTGCAATACCCTACACCCGCCATTACAAGTCCCGCGAAACCATACAAGGACAGCATTGACAACATACTGTTTCGGCCCTAGCGATTGCATTAGTTATTTCCCAAGGAAGAGTGACGACGGGCAGGGTTACAGCCTGGTTTTTGACCACGTCGCCGAGGCACTGCGTCAGTCATCAGAATACGGCGAAAAAGGCCTCCATGGGCCGCAAATCGACATGCTAGCCGGAGACTATACAGTCGAGTACCCAAGGCTAGGGCTTAGCTGGCAAGTCACATCAAAGGGGCGACGTGTAGATGGAAATCTTCTTGTGCAGCACACCCATACATTCGAGACATTGGTTAATCATGGTAACCGGAGAGGGAAAAGAGGTTTATGTGCAGCGGATATACTATCTCTACCTGTCCGATTGTGTCCGCATCAGTCTACCGTAGCGACAGGCCCACCCACACCCTCATTCTACATCAAGAGTAAGGAGAAGAACAGTCCGCAGTTCGCGCACGCCATCACCTCCGCATTCCCCACAACCCAGCGGGGACGAGTAGGAGACACAAGCCCGCTCCACCAGGTGACGAACAACGCACTTGCCAAACCAACACCCCGCGAACTCGAAGCCATCAAGGCAGCGGATGCAGGAGATACGCACTTGGTCTGGTGCTGTCGCTCTTGTCCTACAAAGTATAGAGTTGGGTTTGATGGCGAGAGGCTCAAGGTTGTGGCGTGGCATTGTTTGGGAAGGGATCTGTTGCATGCGAGTAGGTATTGGAAGGCGTTTGTTAGGAGAGAGGGGAAATTGCTAGGGATGGATAAAAGAAATGATGAGTGGTGGAGTCCGGCGATGACGGTGCCGGATTTCCAAATTGACGAGGAGGCGGGGGAACATGATTGATTTAATCTGAGAAAGGAGTCGTGGATTTAAGCGGTGTGCTGGTAGTCGTAAGAGTACATGATTAAGAATTGGTTTAACTAGTAAAAGTACTTCTGTTGGTGTTTTTTTTTTCTCAAAGTCATCAAGCCAGTCAAGGACAGACACTTGTACTTCAATCCCCATCTGCTTTATCCTTGTCCTCGTAAGAAAGATCCGATACGTGATACTTTACTTATTTGTCCTACGTGACAAATGCTCACAATCTTACCTAAAGGTCCTGTCGTGACCACTCTTTCCCAACTTTAACTACTACAACCACCACCATCCCAAAATCACACACTAACCGCGAAACTGCCACATAAGCATGTTATTTAGTATTTCTATACTTGTATAGGCAAAACTGTACATTTTTGATCTACCATCTGAGGTTGCCATGAATGCACAAACAGGTCTGGCATAAATGCGATCTTCTTGGGGGATAGAGAATTACAGACACCAATTTGGTTGGGTTAGATGAAACGTCTAGAAGCAGGAGATTAACTAGTATCTGCTACAGTTACTTCTTAAAAGTACTACATGTCAATGTCGATTTGGTATTGAGGCTTGATTTAAATATCTTTTAGAAAAGTAAAAGGGTGTCAGTCTTGTTGTACTCGTGACGGTCGCTATCAATGCATCTCAAGTGTTCCTTGCACGCCCACATGAGGCAAAACTGGGACAGCAGTGCAGATTCACCAACAATCCTTTTTCTTGATGCTGAGAAGGTGAGTTGGCGCAGTCGTGATGCGATTGCTAGGAATAGAAACAGCCGCAGTTCTATTTAGCGAGAAACTAGGCGTGCGGCACAGGGGCCAACAACACCATCCCGTTGTCGGGCCCGCACTTGTCAACACCACGTCTGTTGGCTGGCCCATCTCCCACTCACCGACAAGCACGCGCATGGAAGCTGCGTCGCTAATCTGCCCAACGCCGCAGTGCTGCCGCCAAAACCTCCCAATCGCATCTACCTTCAGGCAAGCACTACAACAACACGCCGCAGCCGGAGCTTCCACCTCGCATCGTGGCTCTTGCTTGCTTGATGCAGGAATGGTCTCGGCTTCTTTCAACCCCACCATTTTGCACACGCCGCTATAGTGTCCTGTCTGGGCTTGGGATCAGGCAGACTTTGCGAGCCACTCAGCCTTTCTCGAATCATGACTGTAGCTCATCTCATTTCTTTTAGCGCAGGTGGCTGTGCTTGCCTAAATCTCGAATCTCTGTTCCTGGCAGACGACGATCCCTTTGACACGTTTTTTAATGTACCGGTATAGCAGCATTCTACGTTTTCGTGTGTGTTCGACCTGATGGCCGGCCTGATAAGAAGCATTTGTTTGGGGGCCGGTTTCGAGAAGCAGCCATCCACTCTTTGTGGTTGCACGAGCTGAAAAATAGATCAGCTGTGCGGATGGATTTGGTCGGGCCACGCAATCAGTAGCTCGCACGCTGCAAAACCACCGTCTCTACTGGACCGAGAGTATGTAGAGCTTTACTACGGCCTGCCTGTTGCGTTTCTTGCATAGTCGCTCACTGTGCCTCCACCAGCGGCTACACTCTTTCCTTTTCTGGTTACGGGAGCCAGTAGCTTAGATGACTGGTATCCTAACCCGCAATTCGCTCAGCATCTTGCCTGATTGCCAAGATGCCACCATGCGCAGGGGCGCAATAACTTTTCCTGAACTGATGGCTGGTTTCCCCACAGCGTGCTGAGGCTGAGTGCTTTCCTCCACTGACGACACCGCGTACTGGACGCCTTCTTACCAGGCCAGCGTGTCGGCGCAGGATGGGAACGGGCCTATGCGCAGCATGTTTCATTTTACGGGTAGACATATGTCTGCCTGATGCCCTGTATCGCTTTGCTATCCAGGACGGATTTCTCGATCAACTTCACATCATCATTCTCAATCACGAGATTGCATCAAAGTTGTCGAAGCGTGGTTATTCCATCTTGTTCCCGCATGCAACCTAGCCTCCTCCTACTATCTACACTATAGAAATTCTCATAGCCTTACTCGGAGACAAATCGTACGAATCTCATTACAGACGTATTCGTCCTCTATCATCGTCATCCAACACAATGGCTCCTATACCCGTCGACAACAACATCAATGCCAACACCGACCTCGAAACAAAACCAGATTCAAAGTACTGGACAAAAGCCAACATCGCCCTCACAGTCGTCTTCTCCCTCGTTGTTCTCGCCGTACTCCTCTTCGCCGTCCTCTTCCTCCTCTATCGGCGCCACGAGAAAAAGAAGCTCGCAAACCGCAAGTCAGACACGACCGGCCTCCTCGCAAACGAAGACAAGACAAACAACATGTTCAGTCGGCACCGTGCTAGTAGTGTTAGCCTCTACGTCGATTCAGAAGCCGATGCGCGCAACAAGCGTTCGAGCACCGATACCATGCATCTCGTCCCCTTGCATGTCACCCCCGTCGACGAAGCAAGTGACCCTATCGACGACAGCACAGAGAGCTCGGGCTCAGGCGTCAGTTCTGTGAGCAGGCAGAGCAATCTGACTGTTAGCTCCCTGCTATTGACTCCAGTGTCGCCAAGTGTGGATAACGATCGGACCTCGGGACGCCCAAGAAGTACGAGTACGACATCAACAAGATCACAGAGGGCAAGGTACTACGAGGCGACACCTACCGTCGAGATGCCACAGATACCCAAGATTGTTCACACTCCATCGGAGTAAATCAAATGAAAAGAAAAAGGGCGTTGGTCAGTATGGACTTTGAGCCGGGTCTGGAGAAGGGAGTTATAGTTGGGTTGGCACTTTTGTATCCTTCTTCGTCAAAACCCGCGCATTTGCGAGTTTCTTGTTCACGGTTCCCCTGCTTTTCTTTTCTTTTTACGCATTGCATATATTGTTATAAGCATTTGTCTACATATATATACCCACTTCTTCGCGACATTTTTTTTAGCAATCTATGACTACTAGAAAAAAATTCAAACGTCTACCCTTAGTAATACTGCTACTACCACTACTGCACTTCCTGCAAACCTACACTGCCTCGGCGTATATTATCATCCATTCTGGAAACTAGGAGACGTGTACGAAACTCCCTCCTCACAACAAACATTCAAGTATTGCACCGCCTTTTGAGTAGGATGCTGCTTCCAGTGCCTCCCCCATCCTTCAAATGACGACAAGCCCCATCGCATGTATTCCAGTCGCGTACCCACCAGTGTAAATCATCGTTGGGGGGTTGATAACAAAATCCAAAGCATGCAGCCGTTTATAAGCAAAGCAGTATGCATAGTATAAGATGGTTGGAAGGTCCGAAATCGTCCATTACAAAAGTATGGGATATCTACAAGAAAGGCTCCAAGCCTGGACAAAGTGATAAACGCCTGTTGGTCGCCAGTGTCCTTTTTCCTTTCCTTTTCTTTTTTTTTTTGAAAAAAAAAGAAGTTTTGTCACCAAGAAAACGTAGTTACTCGCTATCGTCGTCGCCGATAAGTTTCGCGTAGTCTTCCACAGAGGCAAAAGTAGGCAAGCTCTTGAGCTTTCTCTTCTTACTCTTCCGACCATCCTTGTCCTTCTTCTCACCGTCGGCATCTGCGTCGGCGTCCATGTCAATATCAACAGGAACGTCGGCGTCGCTGTCCATGAAGCCCTCCTCGTCATCGAGATCGAAATTTTCAAAGTCATCTTCGTCGTCTTCGTGGTGCTGACCGCCAGGGGCATCGAAGCCGTCGTCCCCGTCCTCGTCGCTGCCAAGATTGAGTTCAACACCACCGTCCATACCGCCCGCGTCCTCGTCACTCAACATGTCGTCCATGTCAAAGTCACTGAGATCATCATCATCACCACCGTCACCTTCAACCTCTGGTCGACTCTTGACAAGTGCCTGCCAAATTTCGTCGTCGTCGCTACTTCCCTCTTCACTGCCATCCCTCTTGCGATCCTTCTTCTTCGTCTTCTTGTCCGCCTGCTTGGCTTTGCCTGCTTTCTCAAAATATGTGTGGAAGAAGACTTCATCGACACGCACATCGTCAACCTTGCGGCGCCAGAACTGCTCAGAATTGAGCGGGTCGTGCGTGCGATCGCCGTCACGGGCAGTGATGAGATAGGAAGCGGCCTTGGATGTACCAGCCATAGGCTGCATGATTGAGGATCCATGCACACCCTGAGACTTGGTCTTTGCATTGCGGAAAGAGAACTTGTCAAGGAAGTTCATGAGGGTGTAAATGGTTGGATCGGGTTTCTCCTTGATAGGCTCCTGGTTGACAATCTTGGAGGCTAAGACGTGGACTGAGGGGTGATAGTGTGCCTGTAGCGGTAGTAACTCCCACAAGCAAGACAGGTCAGCTTGCGCATGTTCTGGGTCTCGTTTCCGGGCATCGTAGCCATCCAGTTGAGACTTCTTCTTGTCTTCCTTCTTTGCGGTCGGCTCCTTCTCATCATCGACATCCTCGTAGTGCTCATCGCCGCTATCATCGGCATGATCTTCTGGTGTCGACAACATAGTTTTGATAGTTGGGAAGGTGGCGATTAGCTCGTTGACAAGGTACAAGACACCACAAATGAACGGAGGTTCATGCATGTGGATGATCTGGAGTAAGCGCTTCACAAAAGCCTTTACGCGCTTGATGCTGGTGTCCGCCTTGAGGGATCGGTACAGCAAGTTCAAAAACATGATATGCTTCGAGGTGGTCATAAGCCGTGGATCCAAAAGAGACTCGTACAGAGTCCTGTAGAAACGATCCGCGGAGTAATGCTTTGTCGCCGAAATCTGTTGAATGAGTGTCATAGCTTGGATGCTGGTGTTGAAGTTGGAAGAATGCGTTACTTGGAAGATCATGTTTAGTTGCTCCTCAAACTTGTCGTCGTCGGTCTTGGCAAAGGGGAATGCGCGGTTAACGCCTGTCAAGATGGCAGAAATCAGTTTTTCTCTCGACTCGTCCTCAACCTTGAAGGCCATGGTAGCTGCTTTCTCAGCTTTCTGCTTAGCCATCTTTCCAGGTTGGCCGCCGCCTCCTTGGATAAGTCCATGCTTGTTCAGCCGCTTCTCTTCCTTCTCATGTTCCTTTTGCTTCTTCAGCAGACCGAGAAATAAGCTAAAGTATATTTCCAACAGCTTGTTGGCAACCTCGGGCTCTTTCAAGCTGAGAACGGTCTGGTTGAGGGTAATGACAGCGTAGTACTTTGCGACTCCGCTCTGGTTGGGGCGGAACAGGAGATCGGATTCGATGGAGCTGATGATGACGTTCTTCATCAGAGGATGGGTGATTTGAAGCTGAAGCAGCAGGTACGATGCGCGGGACGCCACCTTCTTCTCCTTGTCTCCAAGTTTGTTAATAAGCAGACGTAACAGATTCTCTTCCTGTTCCGGCTTTTCCTTCAGCAACTCCCAGACGTACGTAACAGCACGGTTGCGCGAGTATTCGACCTCATCGTTGGACCAAGTCTCGAGGATCTTCAGCAGCTCAAAGTACTGCTTCTTCAGCCAATCTTCGTATGCCCATACAATCAGGTGCGTCTTGTGCAGGTTTCCAGGTAGTTTTTCGCCAGCCTTCCAGTGCATATTCTTTCCCTGAAGCGCAGCAATCAAGCCAGGCTGCCGCGCGAAAGCCTTCAGTTTCCGGTCGGGGGGTAGCAAAACGCCCTGGCCTAGCAGATCCTTCAGTGCAGCCAAAGCCTGCATTGCAGCGTTCCTGCTTTTCTTCTGCGATAGGCCCATCAGCTGTCCAAAAGCCTTTTGAGTGTGCAGCGGCGACTCCTGGACCAAGAGTGTCAAGGCCGAGACCTTGTCCTCCATGGTACCAGAATCCATGACTGTGGACATAAACTTGTGCGATGCATCCTTGGCGAGATGCGACGACGCGTACTCGGTCGCCTCAGCCTGCAGAAGCTGGATGGCATATTCGTGTATGGCGTCAATGGCATGCCGGGGTGGAATCGTAGGGGTTTCAATGGTTGGAAGGGCTGGCAGCTCTATTGTGTGCCATTCTGGCTGTGGCTTGAGAAGCTGTGACTGGTCAGTGCCTTTGGTTTTACCTTCAACTTAAAAAACGCGTACCAGTTGCGACCGCGCCTTCTTTTCTTCGACAGGCTTGCGCTTGTCCTTCTTGTCGCCCTTTGCGCTCACCCGGTTCTTGTCCGGCGAGGGCTTCGTAAAGCCATCTTTGGTCTCTGCATGGGTTCGCTTCTTCCCCATTTGATTTGGCCCGGTGTCGCAGGAGGTGGATCTACAGGGTCCGTCAGAGAAAACTACTCTGACCCGTCATGACCTTAGAAAGATCGAGTCGCTAAAGACGGCGAGTCGAGATTTTGAAGACCTTGGCGCATGCGTTTTGTGTGTCTAGCTGCTTTGGTACTAGCCGAGTGGGGCATGTCATTGTGCATATTGGAACCAAGCCCGGACTTTGATAACACCTCCGTGCGGGCATACTGTGACTCAACTGGTTATTTCCTATCAGCAACTTCTTAGGGACACGTTTATTCGGCCCTTAGTCCGGAACACCAAGGATAGCCATTGAACCTCATCATCACAACCACCACTCACTCCGCCAACTTACCCCGCCAGCTCGCATATGCAAGAGTAAACCAAGGGTATAAGGATCATCAACATGGCTACCGAAGCTGGCGAAGAGGATATGAAGACCTCTATCACGCCTCTCCTCAAGCGGCTGTGGCACGAATCACCAACTACCAAGCCAACCGCTGATGAAATTGCCACTGCACTTTCGTTGATCTTTACAAACAGCCTATCAGAGGTTCAAACAGGAGCTTTGTTGACATGTCTTCATTTCACCGACCAAGACAGACAAGCAAATGTCCTGGCAAAATGTTCCAAGGCCATGCGCGACTTTGCAACTGGAATCGATGTCCAAGGACTTGAGGAGCTCATGCAGAAGAGAGGGAGGAAGGAAGGAAGCTACCGAGGAGGCTTGTGTGATATAGTTGGTACGGGAGGTGACTCGCACAACACGTTCAATATCAGCACCACCTCATCCATCCTGGCTAGTGCTCTCCTCATGATTGCAAAGCACGGCAACAAAGCATCCACTTCTCGTTCTGGTTCAGCAGACCTTCTTTCCTGCACACCACCCAAGGCACCTGTTATCACTGCCATAGCGCCTAAAACCATCTATCAAATTTACTCAAAGACTAATTACGCCTTCTTGTTTGCACCAATCTTCCATCCTGGAGCAAGGCATGCTGCTTCCATCCGAAAGCAGCTGGGTTGGCGCACAATCTTTAACCTTCTGGGACCCTTGGCCAACCCACTACACGACATGATCGAGGCAAGGGTACTTGGTGTAGCAAGAAAGGAAATTGGGCCAGACTTTGCTGAGGCACTAAGGCAGTCTGGATGCAAGAAAGGCATGGTTATTTGCGGCGATGAGGAACTGGATGAGCTCTCATGTGCCGGACCAACCCACTGCTGGCGTTTAATCGAGAACCCAACCACAGACAAAGTCGACATCAACTATTTCACCATCACCCCCGCCGACTTTGGACTCCCAACTCACCCGCTGAGTGAGGTCAGCCCAGGACAATCACCCGAGAAGAATGCCGAAATCTTGATGAAGATTCTCATGGGCGAAGTCCCGCCTGATGACCCAATCCTACATTTTGTGTACATCAACACTGCAGCGTTGTTGGTCGTGAGCGGCCTGTGCGACGCTGACACAAGCAACATGGGCAATGGAGACGATGGCAATGTTAACACCGAAGCTGGTCCAGGCGGTGGACGCTGGAAAGAAGGTGTCCGGAGAGCGAAATGGGCAATCTCGAGTGGAGAAGCATACAAGCAGTGGCAAAACTTTGTAGAAGTCACAAATGAAGTAGCATGAGCCTCGCCAGGAGCAATCAACGCTGAGATTTAAACGAGTCTTTTTATGGAGGGTGAACTATTGTGGTGTTGCTTTCCACTATGATCATGCTTTCACTGCACGTGAAAAGAAGCAAAAATCATACCATCAACATGTATTCCCAGCACGCAAACCACATGCGAACTAGCTTTGATTGATTACAATCCATCAATATTTTCATCCGTAGAAACAAGATATTTCCATCGCATCGTCATCATATTACCTCCGCTTCTCTCTATCATCTATTCCACAGCTCTATCGAACACGCATCACTTGGCATATAATTCCAAGCAGTACTACCTTACCTAGATATTCCCAGCTCTCTTTTGATACACCCATACTCTCACGTCCTCTGCTCTAACCCTAACCTAGCCCACCGATATCCCCCTCGACTTTTGCTTTTCAACCTTGCCTTCCATTCGTCAGTACAAGCAGCACCGTCTGTCCGCCTCATCGCCACCACGCCGCATACCGATTCAATTCCCCTTCACCCAAGAAAATTCCAACGGGGCACTTTTATAATATCCAGACCCGTCGTTCCACTCCATAATAACGGGAAAGGCAGACACCACCACCATCGAAACGAAGCGATTACATTCACAACTGGCTCTGAGAGTGCGCAAGCACGTAAGTAAACTACTCTATACCCATTGTCCCATGATGTCGAAAACCCAATAACTGCCGCAGCACCGGGCCTCTTACAGAGGAAAAAAAAAGTGTGTCTCCCCGCCCTTTTCCGATTATGTACATGATGTATGTATGTATGTATGTATGCATTTATCGTAAAAACTTCACTTCTGGGTCCATGATACTCGGCCAGATTTTTTTCTTTCTTCCCCGCCAGTTCCGATTTCGCTCTTTTAGTAATCCACCATGTTATTTATGGCTTTTTTTTTATGTAATCTTGACGTAACAATGTCTCCACGCTTTTCGTACACACCGCTTGTGGTGTTTTTTGGTACAGCGGGCATGAGGGCTTACGCTAACAATCTTGAGGGAACAAGGGCGAGAAGAGGGGGAGGAGGGGGGGGGGGGGGGAGTAGGGGGGGAAGGGATTGTCTGAATGTGGGGGGGGGAACGGTCAAATGATTGTTTTAAACAAACCCCGACACAACCCGAGATTTTCCACACACCCCCCCCCCCACCCCCCCCCCCCCCCCGCCCCCCCCCCCCCTACCCCGGGTCGACTTTACTGTGAATGTGATAGGCATGACCCTTTCTAGCAAATGCCGTTACGTATAAGAGAAAAAAGGCTTAGGGCCCTGTGGTGACGAGAACATGTACAACTGACTGGTAGTGACACGACGGTTTGATGCCAGGAAATTATTACACGTTCAAAGCGAAAGAGGGGGTTTAACTCAGCCGCATGTACCGTGAGCTCTTGAAGAGCTGCCGAGTACTGGAGGCGTACCAAGGTCGATTCACCCGTATCTCATATCCTAAGATGTAGAAATAGGACATCTCAGCTGCGTGTATGGTAAGCTTTTGAGCCGTGGAACACTGAATGTGTCCCAAAGCGGGAGAAAGGGGAGTGGAGTAATACTACCTCGTATGCTTTCCAGTACTCCTCCAGTAAATCTTTGTTGGCGCCTTTTGTGTAGAGTAGAATAACAACAACACTCTCAACTACAGCGACAAGCAAAAAAAATATGCTACAACTGCTTTCCTTCAACAATCTAACAAGCTAGCCACATACCGGCAGTGTTCACTATACGTTACCTCAGCCTACCAAAAACAAGAGTGTCATGAACTATACCTTCAAAATTTCCCGCTCGCGACAAAGACGAAGAGAATCCTGGGGCATCATGTTAACCCCCAACTTCTCACTCTTTTTTCCTTACATTCTCCCCTTCTCCCCCCTAGCCTCCTCCGCCCCCCCGAGGCGTGCCGCATTATCGACAATGATGATCCTGACAAAACAACCCCCCATTTGCAGCTACATGCTTCGCAACTCAGGCGGTTCTTTCTACCGCACCTCCACCATTCCTCATGCTCTACCTAGATACCGTTCACCTGAATCATGCGTGTTGTCGAGGCCGACCGATAACGACAATAAACTTTGTCCACATATGCACATGTTCTGAAACCGGAAATTGCAATATGACCATGGAAGAGAAGTATTAAGAACCGTCATAGATTCGCAGGATCTTCAGGGTTTCCTTGGACGTATTGCTTGCATGCGGTCCCTCACCTGCAGACCGGGAGCGTTAATGGGAGCTACAAACCAAAGACAGAGACTCCACAAAATCCTATTAACCGAGCTGTGGAATCCTACAGACATTAGCTTGACAGCACCAAGTTACTCCTTTCCGAAAACGTCGTCATCTCTCGTTTGGTAGGAAAGTAAGCTGCCGGACCACTCTCTCCGCTTCGCTAGACAGCAAAAAAACGGGCGCCCAACGAAGAGCCACAACTGTATACGTGTTATGTATGCACATCATGGTCCGTAGAAGTGTGTTGAATTGTAATCTACTGCTATACCGTGGCTGCCACTCGACTTTTTTTTATACCTCTGATGAGACTCGTCCCGGTAATTGGTAAGACATCAACAACGGTCAGATGTATACCACCATTAGTCGGCAATGCCGTATCAATGTGGGGGGGGTGAAGCGGGAGTGAAGCTCTAAACGGCAATCCAAATGCGCGCCAAGGTCACCGAGGGCTACGGTTTAGGTTCGCCTGTTTGAAATGATTTCGCGAGACAAAGGGTCGTGTTAGGTCTCGACCATGATGGCAATAGTAAACGAGCATGGGTTATGGCTGCGGAGAAAGGGACCGCGGCCTAAGGCATGAACGCCAATCTCGGGTTCGCTTATGTTTTGTCGTCGGTCTTCATATCCGCTGTTCCACCAAGCGGGTCATTTGTCGTGAACTTTGACGCAATCATGATTAAAAGGCAAGGAAAAACTTTCTGATATGGGGAAAGGTGTGCGCAGAGTCTGCGGTAATCGCGAGTTTTGGTATTGGAAAACGATTGCGACAGCCACGTCACGTCACGAGCATTGTCAGAGTCTGCCCGAATCATGACTCGCAAACCGGGTTTAACGGTTTGACAGCGGGCGGCTGAGTCGCAACATCTGATGACATGATGCCATGTACTGCGCGACATCTAAAAATGCTTCTTGCATCGATTACGCCAGCGATAGGGAAGTATACCGAGACATTGAAAGTATATCGGAGATCGGAATGCTACGTCAAGAACTGTATTGAAGAGCACATGGTCCGTGGAGAGATTTTTTTTTCTTTGTTTGATGGTTTACTACCCTTGCCAGAGGTGACATTGAACTTGATGGTGTAGTAGCCAAAATTGACATGCATGAACAGTGATCATGGCGCGGACACACAAGGTTTGATGACCCCGCGGCCATGCACCCGGGACAGGCATGGTGATTCTGTCGACTGTCAAGGAGGGAGGGGGGTCCAAGACAGGGCGAGAGAACGGCGTATTCAAACTAGAACTACCGTGATAGGGTATTGTTGAGAACTATGGCGGCTTACTCCGTTTCCTAGGGTGAATTATAGATGATCCTGAGGACGAGCACAGTGACGGAGAGCCGCGCCGGACGAATGTGAAGCTGTCACGACAAGGGTGGCGCCTGCAGGCAGTACAGTATGTGATAACTATCCCTTGGTGTTGAGTGGGATGCTAAGACTGGACATTGCTGGATGATACTGTAGATGCGAAGGATTAGGCAATCTGCGCTTTCCCACGTGGATCTCCTCTGCTGTAGCGTCAGGCGGGGAGGCGGGAAAGAACATGGCGTGAATGTCTGACCGTGGTTGGATTCCTGGGCAACGGTGAGTAACGCGTACCGGACTGCTCGTCCGGTGGCTTTGGACCAATGAGCTGGTCGATCACAAAGCTCAAACTGTTGGACCCTCATTTCGAAGTCTGCATTTGTGATTGGATGGGTTAGACCATCAGACCCCGGTAAGGCCCAACGCAGCTTGGTAATCTTTCGTTTTGGGCGCGGCGCAACCTTGGAACAGGGAGACACACAGGCCTCGATAGTAGTGTACGCGTCAATGCTGCCTAGAGATGTCAGTCTTGCGGCTACGGTGGTTCAAACTTGCAAGTACAAGCGATTGCAATTTGCTGTAATCGACAACCAGACTACTCAAAAGAATGCTCTCTTGCATGTCCGAATATTATCGGAAGCGTTAGTAGCGCGGAGCAACCGGTTTACCCCATGTCGCTTACCGGTTTTACATGACGTCTGATGATGGGGAGCCACAGAAGTGGCGCGCCTGACCTTGATGGAGATGGTGAGAACTGCATGCGCGGTTGTTCTACGTAATTTGCGGCGGCTTTGCCATTGAGGCGAAAGAGCAGGTGTGCCGATGACCGTCTCTCTGGGGCTCGTGGGGAACACTCGAGGGGTCCGTTCATGGAACCAGGGATGGACAGTAAAGGACCGAAGGGACCGAAGGGAAAAAAGAAACGAAGAGCTGAAAAAGGCGCTCTGTGGCGTGAGTGGGCAGAGAGAGCGGCGGGTTTCTTCGTAAGCCAGGGTCTTGCGAGATGCTAGCTGCAGCCATGGGCGTTGACAGTGAGACGGACCAGAACGTCGTACCGAGGGTTGTGGCTGCCAACGGCAGGCGCATTGCCCCGCTTGGGAGAGCAGCTGCTACAGGATTCGCCTACGAGACAGGCGACTTGATCCGCGAATCCCCCAAATGTGAATAGCCGAGACGCTGAGCCGCTATCAGCTACAGGCTGCAGTAGACGAAGGCCGATGGCCCGACTAGCGTTGGCTGTGAAGAGACTGCATCGCAGAAGGGTCCACGATTGCTCGGTTGAAGGTGGAGCATGGAGAATGGGGATTGTGCAAGGTTGGGTGCGGTACTGGAAGATGGTGTTGCATCATGTTTGATTTTTGAGCGGCTTTAGCAAAACAGCATGGGGGAATCGTGTATCTTGGCTCGCAGCTTTGACCTGGCCCATGGTCGGCGACGCATCATACAGAGCACAGGGTGAGAAGTAAACAATAGTGTTGTTCAGGCGCGCATTGCCGCCGACTGAAATGTTAATGTCGTGTTGATTTTGCACAGGCGAGGCCAACGGGTGTTTGGAGCTCGACGCTTGCAAGTCCCGTGGAAAGGCAGTATGCAGGGTCTGTATTGGAACCAATGAGTGGGATGGCCTTGGACGTTGCGGTATAGGAAAGGGCAGCGGGGCTTGTGTGGAAGAAGAAATGTAGGTTTGGCGGAGTGGTGAGAAAGGAGCTTGCGGTGCCAGATTGACGAGAGAAAAGCATTGTGAGGCAGGTGGTACCTTGGTACTCGCTGCAGAATCTACGGGCGACGAGGACTTGCATCGGTCACGATCGCATCGCTCATCTCTCAGATCATATGCGGGACGATCAGAGTGCATGAAAAGCTCCCCACGTGGCTGTGCGGCGTCTAAGCTCGTCGGGCCTGCGTCGCCTTGGGGATTGGGGGGGGGAGCGGTTGTGGTCAAAGGCAGTCATCATGCTCTGCGCTGTCCGACGCAAGCCCGGCGGGCGCAGGGCAAAAAAAATGTGGTGGTGAAACGAGGACAGGATGGGAAACGGGTTTGTATCGTGGGCTTCCGCGATGGGAAAGGCGGATGTGATGGCCGGAGCCGGGCCCGCTCGGGGTGGTTTGGAGGGGCCAGTGACATCAGCGTTTTGTTAGACAATGCAAGCAGCCGGGACGCTCGGCGGCAGAAAAGGGGACTTTCTGGGCCCTGCGTCAAACAGCGATGGAAAAAAACCGCACGGGCAGGGCACAGTGATCGTGATCGAATGGAGGAAAAGGACCGGATGGACGAGGGCCGCGCAAAGTGAAAAGCAATGGGGGGGCAGCTAGGGTAAGAAGATCACGCCGATGTGATAGAAAATCTCGATTGGCGGAGACTACGGCTGGGCGGCAGCACGGATGCCGTTTGAAGGCTTTTTGGGGGGGGGGGCCAGAGGAGTCTGTGGGTCTGGGCTGGGCTAAAACGAGCACCAGGGGTTGTGGCTGAGAACCAGTACGCAGGTGATGGCAGGCGGCCGACGTCATTATGAGCGCTACAGGGCCCGATCCCCACCTGCTTTCCCGATCACTGCCAAACGTCTCACGGCGCGCTAGGCCGAATGGGCATAGGGCGGAACGTTTGCAGGGATGTGCGGGTGGAGAAGACCCTGATCTGTGTATTACATCAGACACGACGTTTATGCCGGGTGAGGACTTCGAGTACCGGTGCAGACGGCGGGCCCTGGAAGTGGAGGGGGGGGAGAGGCGCACATGACAGGCACCACACGGCGGGCATACGAGCAATTGCATGGCCGCATCGCCGAGTTTGCTGTTGAGTGTTGTTGTTGTTGTTGTTGTTGTTGTTGTTGACAGCGGCCGGGTGTCCGTGTTGACTGTATATGTGTGCGTGTGCGTGTGTGCGCGTGTGTGTGTTGTTAGTGTTGAGAGACAGTAAGGGAGAGAGTGCAGAAACAAAACAACTGACTCTAACTCTCACCGCGACGGACGCTGCTGCGACTCTGCGACCCGATGCTTAACGCCGAGCCATGGTCGTTTTTTTTTCACGCGCCGACTGATAGCCGTGGGTGTGAGCTGGCGGCCTACTGCAGGCCTTGCGAGGCAATTGGCGCCCAAAAACGGCACTCTTGCTAAAAACTATACTCCCAGATCGCGATCTCAATCACGGTGACGGCACCTGTCCGCCTCGCAGCATTGGCCCGGCCAGCACGCACAGCGACCTCACACGCCCGCGTTGCTTTTACTCGAGATCGCCCGCGCAGTAGCACCCATGTCACCGTCTCCAAGCCCCTCGTCCCCATGCCGGCTCGCAGCGCAGTGGACAGAAGCTTTTGCGGCCTGAGTCGCCGCCCTTGTGGCATTGTGCCGTGAAATGAGCGTCCCTGGTCGCGCCTGCCTGCGTGTGCGTCGCCTTCCCTAGGTCGCGCGAGGCGACGCGCGAGAGCTGATCGCCGGGGCCCCTGCCACTGCACCCGCGCTAGCGCCTTAGCGCGGACTGTACTTTCCCATCTCCACGCATGCCATTCTCAGTCCCTGATAGTGCCCTGATCCCGGGTCCTCAAACCCTGTGCCTTGCCCTGCCTGTGCCTGCCCATTATAACTGTAACCAAGTCCCGCCCAACTGTGTGGATGCTCCAGTAGGACTCTCTCCCACATCTCTTCATCACCACCACCACCATCACCAAACCACCCACGCACCCTCGCACCCTCACCCAAACCACTTGCCTCTGCTGCCTTCGACACGTCACTGCACTGCCCCCCCACTCCTGCCCAGTTACGCGTGAAAGGATACCTCATCGTCGCTGCTAGCACCCAAATACCAGCACCGCACAACCACGTCTCACGTGCCTTGCATCATCGCCATCGCTGCGAAACCCCGTCGCATTCCTTCTTTGGCACGTGTATGCTCAAAATGGACGCCTTGTCCGGCAAGAATTCGACAGGTCGCAGAGTGTCATTGCTAAACGACGGGCCGGCGCCTCTTCCTCAACTTGTCCGACTCCCCTCCATTACTCCTTCCCTCCAGTCCCGGACCTCCAGCTACTCATCCTCTCCTGCTGCCTCACCACCCACCCCCCGTCTTGTCCGCAGCGACTCTTCCGACTCCAACATGCAGACCCCTTCGCCCATCACACCCGACTTTGCCTTTGAGCAGTCAATGGACTCGCCCGTCTTCGCCCAGAACAACTTCTTCGCACCCCTCCACCACCACCAGCAGGGCCAGCTGCCCTACCACGCTCAACATCAGCAGCCCGGCTACTTCCGGGCTGAGCACATGCCAGACCAGCACCAGGAGGCCGCCGCCCTCAACGCACGTCCCAAGAAGAACAGCTATCCGTGCCCCATGGCCAAGACATACAACTGCAACGACTACTTTACCACCTCAGGCCACGCCGCCCGCCATGCCAAGAAGCACACGGGCAAGAAGGATGCCTATTGCCCCGAGTGCAACAAGGCCTTCACCCGCAAAGACAACATGGAGCAGCACCGCCGCACCCACCAGAGCGGCCGCAATGCTGCCAAGGGTGGCGATCGCGACGTGAAAAAGGCCAAACACCAGGCTAAGCGGCCCAGGCCGGCCCCTCTCCAAACAGCCATGCCGTCTTTGTCACAACTGTCCATGGTCGACCCATCGCTACCTCTTAGCCCCGCTGGCTCCTTGATGGCTCCCGCCGTCCAGCCGGCCGACTCATTCATCGACTTCGCCCACCACCAACACCACAGCCGCTCACCCTACCCCGACCCCGCCCCTTATGGCTACAACCCTAGCTCCTATGGTCTTGATGCACTGGCGATAGCTGCGAGCGGTGAGAAGCGCAAGTTTGAGTCATAATAATTGCTTCTTCTCCTCTTCTTCTTCCTCTTCTTCTTCTTCTTCTCCTCTACAAGGTTCATTACATCATCACCCTTTGATGGCTTCTTTTTTTTTGTTGGCTCTGCCACGTCAGGCCTCCCACATTTTCACAACGAGGCGCTTATGGCTACGACCATGATCCAAGGGAGTTCAAAAGTCCGTACGAACACAAGACGCATGCTGTCATGGCGACGAACGGAAATCGGCGTTTATCTTGAGCGGTGCGCTTTCGCGCATACATTTCCTTTTTTTCACATGTGCATATAATACGGCCGTATCGCGCCGGCCTTCCGGGCTGCGCAACGGCCCTTCATCGTTTTCTTCTCGCTCCAGTGCGGTTCCAGTGCCAGCATCGCCAATGTCGGTCAGTGTATGTGGAGGACTTGAGCTTGAACTGGCAACATGGATACCCGCCCTTACCCAAGGAGCATCAGCCTCTGATTTCTCCTAGCAACAATTTAGCGGTCAAGCCATCAGGTGACCGAACTAGTGTACGGAATAAATCCGTAAATTCTCCCAAAAACAATCAAAAACAAAATACATGAAAGCTGGGCGCCCCTTATCGTGACCAAACAACGTTGAATGCTGGTGAAGCAGGCCTGCTCATCGGTGTGCCTATCTGCCCTTACCCCCAACAACAATAACAACAATAATCCTCGTGCACCCATGGGATCAGGTCAGTCATGTTCTACTACAACCAGCCACCAAATATCCCTTGTTCATGCAATGGTGACGACAACCAACGGTGCTGAACCGTGGATCAGTGCCCCGCTGTCAGCCCATAGTTCGTGCCGACGCTGAAAGCTGACTATTGCCCGCTCCCCAACCAAGGTACACGCTTAGACTTTAGCCACGCAAGCTTCATTCCTCCACTACCTGGAAAGAGCACCGGTCTCGGTGCTTCAGCTAGTTGCCACCACACTTTTGCGCTTGTCCGCCTCTATTCGCTCGTCCATGTCTTTCGCCAACGCCCGCACAGCGTATGGAAACAGGGAAATCGTTACGTTTGCGGGACACTAGTCGTTGAGAGTTGCTCTTGAGACACTGCAGACCCTGCAGGAGCTTGTCGTGGCTAGACCCAAACCTTAAACGTCAGCAACACAATTTCACCCAGCTCGCGCTCCCCAAAACGGGTGGGATCCGCTTCCGGTTCCTGCCATTGGCTCGCGAATCGATGGAAGAAACTCTATCAAAACAACATATGGCTGCACGGAGACTTTCTCTCCTCAAATACCATGCAGAGTCATAGCTTGGCTCATTACACACTTGCTCGAATCGTCAGCAACACCCTGCCCCAAGCATGCCTTTGGAAGCCTTGTTTCCGCCACGGCCGTACCCCGCACCACTTCCATCGTCGTGGTGAATTCACCAGTTTGTCATGGCTCGGCCCAATCTTCTCTCTTCAGCTTTTCTTGGACGGGCTCCGTCTTACTCGCATACTCGGCACAGGATTATCATTCATATCATATTGGTTTTGACCGAGTTCCATGTTTTAGCCTGCGTAAGCGGCACTATGCGGATGACCGATCCACATGTACCAAGCCGCATCCTCAACACCAAGCATCCCAAACCAGGCTCCCAACGTCGATCACCATGTGCCTTGGTCCAACGTAGAAATCACGACACACTGCCTCTGGGACCGGAAGCTGTACCACTTTCAGGGCTCCGCTATTGTCTGTGCCCTGCCGCGGCAGCTCGGGAACTTCTTCCACCATAAGCTTCTTGCCCTTGTCTTTCAACGCTACGGCGGAACGAGAACAACAAGGTTTGGCTGTAAACACAAGATCGTCCCCATACACCCGCAACTACATTGCCTCAACTGTGTCACGGCAACTTCCGCACTGCAATCTCACTTGACCTTCCTTCCTTATCTTGCATTGTTCATGGTTGACATTTGATCGTCCGGTCTTGTATCATACGATTTCCACGCTTTCACTAATCACCGCATCCTGCCAGGTCGCTACCGTCTTTTCAACACACACACACACATACACACATACCACCCCACGGCCTTCCTTCCACGGAGCACAAGACGCCCCTGAACCAGCCCTGTGCCCATGTCTTGCTGTCTTCCCGCACGACGTTGGGCTTGGTGCAAAGGGGCTGGGCTAGGCATGGGCTGGGTTGCAGCATGGTGGCCTGTCACGTCGTAAGACGTCGTTTATCTGCCTGCAGATCCCGAAATAAATGAGATGGCATGGGCAGTAGGCGAACTGCGGGGAAGACTTCGGGTGATTGATGCGACGCAGGTAGTACCATGTAAGCAGGTCACTGTTCCACCGAGTGGTTGAAAGCAGCTTGTGAACTAGTGTAGCCGGCTCCCCGGTTCGTGGTCGGTGAGTAAATAGAACGTTGTTGGGATGTACTTGCAGATTATAGGCAAAAGCTGACAAACCTTGGCCTCATGCTTCCAAAAGTATTGAGGTATAGCCAAGCAGAAGAGCACCAGAGCAAGCGCCACTACTATCCTTTTTCTGGAAAGTGAACAAAGTAACACAAAATGCCGACGGCCTTGTCCTTGCTCCCACACAATACTGCTGTACAATCTGGTAACACAAACCCGGTTACTTAGCTTCGATGGTCGCACAAGATACGCCATCTGCCCACATCGTACCGGAGTGCGGATGTGGGTAAATGGTACAACGTTACACTGTCTCACAACAACGAAAATGATTTGCTCAACATGATCCTTACCAACCACGCACCACTATGCAGCAATAGGAAATGACAGAAAACACACTTTCCAGTCCAATATACGAACTAGTACATTTGTGTACGCAAATCACCGCGGGTGCATGCGGGGGTAACCTTTTGATTACCCATTTACAACCTCAACCTTGAGCCGAGAATATGCTGCCGATACCGTACTACGGACTAAATCGACATGGCTACAAATATTTAGGTAAGCGAGAAGAAAATGTTTGTCAAGACAACAGACACAAACCACCCTTTTGCCTCTTAGAAATGAAACATAAGTATACACCGAAAATGGAGTTGCAGCATCTTGCTTTAACCCAAAAGCATCTCGATTAATTTCTAAACAAAATAAAAAGCATGCTTAACTATAAAGTCAACAACAACACTAGTCCTCCACCACATACTCGTCCTCTTCCCCACCTCCTGACTCCCCCAATTTCTCCTCCCTCAATCACTCCCCAAATCTCTCCTCTCCCACTTCCCCACACCTGAAAACCATTTATCCTGTAGTAAATACTTCTCTCCACCCCCCACATCTCAACAAAAACCTCTCACATGAATTATTCATCCCACCATCTCCAGTCTAGACCTTTGAAAATACTTTGCTGCTAAAAAAACTGTTACAAGCCACACCACCATAACTCGCCACTGCTGTGTCCCCCCACACACACACGCACACACAATAAACCTCCCTCTAAATTTCCCATTAATGAACAAGCACCGCTGAGAAAGGGGGTTTTCTTCTCTCTCTCTCTCTCTCTCTCTCTCTCTTGTATGTGTTTATTTTTGTGTGGCGTTTTGTTGCAGTCTTCTTTTTTTTTGCCCTCTCTAAACGGGTGAACGGTCTAGATTGCTCTGTGGCACTGTGGCTGATACGTGAGTCTATGCATGGCGCCTTGGAGTGGTTGGCGGCATGGTTGTTGTTGTTGTTCAGCCAAGCTGAAAGGGTAGGTGAGCAATTGTCAAGGTCTGATTGCTGATTATTCAGCTATATATATATATATATAAATATTTTGCCGACTACTCTATACTGTATGAGTGTATAATTTTGAACTGAGGGGCACTTGGATACAAAAGTGGCCTTGTCACTTTTCGTCCCACACAGCTCTTGCTCGTAAACGTCCATTGTTACCGGTTTCCAGAATACTACTCATCACATGGACAAACGAGTAATAAGGTTTCGCTCAAAAAACGCTGTACAACTTTGGAACAAAAACATACATTTTGTACTTGCCCCTCGACAGGAAATAACCAGACCAAATAATCTGTGGAGTTGACAAGTTGACAGGTGTAACTAGCTAGTGTACGCCCCCTTGCTGACGGATTATCGTCTCATGCGACCCTTTTCCTACCTGCCCTGCATCACATGTTGTGAAACCTTCGCTTCCGCTCCGCACACATCTCTTTCTGAACATCAGCGCGTATGGCCTGCCGTTGTGACCAAGACAATTGGAACAATGTGGGGGCATAATGGGGCCATAACTGATCATAGGAGGAGCTGAACACGACACGGAATCCTGCCGTCTGACCTTGACGAAAAGCTGATTCAAAAGGGGTCGAGTGCGCGCATTGCGCAACAAATATCGACATGAGATGATGACACAGCGTTCCGCTGCGGCCCGTCCGTCTGCATGTCGCTCATAACTTCCTCAACACATGTGTCTTGGTTGCCTTGCATGTCAACATGTGCATCGCTCTAGACATGGGGAAGCGAGATTGTGCTTCGCATTGTGTAGGTCGACTATCCATCCTCCCATGTTGAATGCGCTTTCATGTAAATTTTGCCATGTTGACATATCGCGCAAAACTGTGTTCTTCGCCTTGATCGAGACCACGCTCCTGAACAGCCTGCCGGTAGCGTTCCTTGATGCCAGTCTCTGGGTCATCCGGGTCCATTTCGTCCTCGTAGTCTAGATCATCGTCCATCATACCATCTTCATCCGAGTTTTCGACGTCACTGACAGTCTCCGGTTCTTCCTTTCGAGGTTTCGGCTTTGGCTTTGTTCCTGCACCACCCACCCGCATATCCTTCATCATCTTGTCCAGTTCTCGCTGACGTGTCTCCTTCCTCTCTTGCTCCCTCTCAGCCTTGCGTCTCTCAAGTTCTGGTTTATAGTCTCGCTCGAACTCCTCCTTCTTCTCTTGCACGCCCTTGAAGAAGTCGTCCATGCCATCACCAGTCATGGCACTAACACCTACAACACTCAGATGTTTGTAAAACTCCTCGAGCACAAGTGACATGCTGTTTAGCAGGCTGCCCATGTATCCGCTTCCTCCAACCGAGTCTTCGGTGCCGTTTTCTTCCTCGTTCCGTAGGGCGGATTGAAAAGCCTCGAAGTCGGTCATCCAGTCCTTTGCAAACTGAGCATCTTGGGCATCTGTCTTGTTAAAGACAAGTATCATAGGCAGTTTAGTTTTGTAAAGGATGGAGCAGGCGTAGAGCATATTTGACATGAATGTACTTGTGCTGGTGGTGCGTGGTGTGTCGATGATGTACGCGATAACGGTGGGGAAGGTACTGGCTAAGCTGGACAGCAGAATCTCTCCACTTGCTGACCAAACAAAGACCTCAATCTGTCCCGGGGTATCCACCAAGATGTGCTTGACTTGCGGTTGTTGCGCCGGCGCCGCCTGCTTATCCTTCCCACCGCTCGTCATGAACTCGACTGTCGATTGTTCCGGCTCCTGTTTGGGAGCTGGCGGTTGTGTTCGCTTCTCCAACAAGCCGATGACCTGGTCAATCTTTGTACTGAACAGGTTCAAGCTGGTCAGGATGCCGCCGTTTGGTCCTAGGTTGAACTGTTTCATAACCTCCTTGTAGTTGACGCTATCGCGGATATCAATGTTGGGCGTGAATGGAACATGGTGGACGGCAGGATCAAGGTTTATAATGTACGGTGGTGTTGGAGGCGTCTTGGACACTGACGGCTCGCTCTGGGTAGGGTCTGGATGCGTATATAGATGGGAAACGAGGCGCTGCATGAACGTTGTCTTTCCGCTACCAGCCATACCCACACATACTATCGATACCGGAAGATTCGAGCCTGTGGTGGGGACAGAGCCACCGGGAGCCTCTGCGACGGACATGGCGGAGGTCGTATGCGAGCAAGCGACTTGGGTTTGAGGTTCGAGTCGCCAAGTGCGTGCAATATAAGTAGCAAAGAGTGCAATGAGAGCCTGTAATGAGAGCCTGTAATGAGAGCTAAAGTGAAGGTGTATGCAACGGTGTGTGGAACGAATGAATGAATGAACTCCAATGGCGGCCCAGAAATTCTTAGGCGGGGCTGACGCGCTACCGGCCGTAGTTGGACGACCGCCGCGGTGATGTCAGGCCCAAGCGCCAACGACGTCTCCAAACTTTGACTGCGCGCTCTCCAGCTGCCCCGTAACACCACCAACACTGATTGAACTGACCTATTTCCACCGCGACAATGGGCTTGGAAGACTTTGAAAAAGAACTTGCGAAAAGCAAAAACAAAGACGATAAGAAAAGGCGCCATCGGAGCAGAAGTCGCGACAGACATAGTCGCAAGCACCATTCCTCGCGCCGTCACGACGACGACAATCGAGATGAGCGTCACCGCCACAAGCGATCGCGACACCAGCGAGAGACATCTGAAGAGCGCGCGCGGAGAAAGAGGAGAGAAAGGGAGGGCAAGGATGATCGGTCACGGCGAGAACACAAGGAGTCGGCTTCGACCGACGACGAGGACCGCTTGACGCGAAAGCGCAAGTCGCGACACTACGACGAGGATGAGTCTTCGGACGATGAGATACCACAAGAGAAGGACCATGTGCCAGCAGAGGATGACATACTGGACCAGCGGTTGGAGGAGGCAGCGGGCGCCGACCTGCAACGTGACGACTGGATGAAGGCGCCATCGTCCATGGAAGTCGACTATGTACAGCCGAAGAAGCGAGAGGAGAAGACGACATATGTCAAGGAATCCACCCAGCCTCAAGCAGCACTCAGGATCCACAAAGCCGAGCTGAATCATCATTTGGCCGACTTGAAGAACGAGCAGGAAACGGTGGCAGACGAGCCGGCGCAGAGAGATGTGAGCTACACCTTCGGCGACGCCGGGGCACAATGGCGTATGACCAAGCTCAAAGGCATATACCGGAACGCTGAGGAGTCAGGAAGAAGCGTCGAGGAGATAGCCATGGAGAAGTACGGTGACCTCCGCGACTTTGACGAAGCACGCGAGGAAGAGGTCGAGCTTGATCGCAGAAAGACGTACGGAAAGGACTATGTGGGCAAGGTGAAGCCATCGGGCGAGCTGTACGAGGAGCGCAGACTTGCTGCAGGCATCCACCGACCATCTCGCTCGTCACACGAAGCCGAAGAGCTACCCCAGAGCGAGGTCGTCACAGACCTACACCCTATAACAAACACCGTCGCGCTCAGCCAGACCGAACTCAACAGGCTAAAAGCCCAGATGATGAAGGCCAAAATGAAGAAGGATCCCAACGCCGCCCGGCTAGAAGCTGAATACAACACTGCTTTGGCCAGCTCATCAATCTCAAAAGACCGCGACGTCGTCATCTTAAATGCCATGGACAACCGTATGCTAGCTGGTGGCCGCCAAGGTGAAGTCACCGCCGTCACAAACAAGCGCGGCACGGAGCGCGGCCTCGTCAAAGAAAACGACGACATGTCCATTGACGACATGGTCCGGCAGGAACGCCGCACCAAAGGCCAAGCCGGTGGTGAAGGCGCCCTCCTCGCCTCAAAAATCGCAAAAGACTCAAAATTTGACAACTCGCTCGACTACATCGACGACAACGCCACCAAACTCGCCGCCCGCGCTCCCAAATCAACAATCAACCTCCGCAATGCTGCAATTCAAGACTACACCAAAACCAACCGTATCCTCGACTCCTGCCCCCTGTGCCACCATGAGGACAAATCGCCCCCGCAACCCCCCATCGCTCCCATCGTTTCGCTCGGAACCCGCGTCTTCCTCACGCTTCCCACCGAGCCTGAAATCAGCACCGGCGGCGCAGTCATAGTACCCATTCAGCACCGCACCAACCTCATCGAGTGCGACGACGACGAATGGGAGGAAATTCGCAACTTCATGAAGTCCCTAACACGCATGTACCACGATCAGGGCCGCGACGTCATCTTCTACGAAAACGCTGCGTTCCCGGGGAGAAAGGGACATGCGGCTATGAACGTCGTGCCTATTCCGTTTGAACTGGGCGATACAGCGCCCGCCTTTTTCAAGGAAGCAATTCTCGAATCCGCGGGCGATTGGACTCAACATAAGCCCATCATCGATACCGCAAAGGCGTCGAGGAATGGGCTCGGCAGACAGGCGTTTCGCCGCAGCTTGGCAAAGGAGATGCCCTATTTTCATGTCTGGTTTGAGCTTGATGGTGGCTTGGGGCATGTGGTTGAGGATGAGTGTGCGTGGCCGAGGGGCGACCTGTTCGCTAGGGAGGTCCTAGGTGGCATGTTGGATATTGGTGTTGAGATTGTGAAGAGGCAGGGACGATGGGTCAAAGGCGATCGAAGGGTTGAAGGGTGGAGGAAGGGATGGAGGAAATTTGATTGGACAAGGGTGCTGACTGAAGGACAGTAGCCAGACGGTTCTTATCAAAAGGAGCTGGAGCCAATTGTATTACAGACGATGAAAGGTATTCGCGTCGAAGGAGTGTTGTTTCGTCTATTACTGTAAAGTGGAAATGTCCATGGATAATCGTTGCTCCGCTTTCTCACCAAAAATCTCGTCAAACATAACTTCACCTACTACCACAACCATTACAAATCCTTTTTGTGCCAAAATTTACCCATGCGTAGTTGATACCTAGCTTTCTTCGACTCGACGTATTAAATAGCACTTGCTCAATGCGCAACACCGCTTAATATCTCTCCATTGCCGCCACCACCATCATCGTGAGGACCAACTATCAACCAGAAGCTTTTTCCACGCCGATGACGTTGTACTGGTGCCCACTACTCATCGCCAGACGGTTGTCAAGGACGCTAACACACAAAAGCAAAAGGCGACCATTTTTCCTAAACAAAAGCCCAGGGTATCAGAAGTAAGGCAAGCTTAGGCAAAGTCGGCCGAGTAGGAGAAACCGCGGAATTCTTCTTGCATCGCTTGCGAAAGGACTGATATATCGTTAGCAAGATTCTTTTCATATTTTCACTGAAGCTCGGGTCAACATACCAGACTGCACAGGAGTAAGCACAGGCGTGACGCTCGTGAACTCGGTATCGAAGTTGCTAGTATCCGTTGGGCTTGTAATCTGCGGAGTGAAGGGCGGCTGTACTCTCTTGTGGTAGATGTCGTCCCAATTGATGTTTCTGAAGAAAGCATGTGACATGATTTCTTGGGCGTCAGTAGGTCCAGAGCCAAGTCGCATTTCCGGCTCACGAGTGAGAAGCTTCTGAAGAATGGATACGGAGTCGCGGGGCATGTGAATGGGGTAGAGGGGTTCGTCAGCAAGAATAGCGTCGTAGATTTCGTCTTCGTCTTCACCGCGGAAGGGTGATTGTTGAAGGAGCATCTGGTAGATGAGGACACCAAATGCCCACCAGTCGACGGCGCGACCGTATTTCTTATCCAGAAGGATCTAAATGCATGCGTAAGCACAGTTACAATATCATACACGTATAGATACATACCTCTGGTGCCATGAACTCGGGAGTACCACAGAATGTGCTAGTCGTTGAACCGTACCACATCTCTTCTTTGCATAACCCGTAGTCAGCAATCTTAATATGCCCATCTAGGGTGAGCAGAATGTTGTCCAGTTTCAGATCTCGGTAGATGACGCCGTTCTCATGGAAGTACTTCAAAGCGAGGCAGACCTCAGCCGCGTAAAACCTATGCAATAATTAGCAATAGCACTTCAATGGGACAGGAAGGACATACTGAGCTCGTTTCGTGCCGAACTGGCCTCTCTGAATGTGCAACATAAGGTCACCACCACTAATGTACTCCATGACGAAGTATACTCGAGTTTCGGTTTGGAAACACGCATGCAGGTTCAGCAAGAAAGGATGTCTCTCCTTGTTTGCGATCAAGAATACTCTCTTCTCCGAACGCGTGCTCTCGACTTCGTCGTTCTCAATGATGAACTCTTTCTTCAGTACTTTGATAGCATAAAGCTGCTTAGTACTCTTCGTCTCAGCCAACATAACCTTGCCAAAGTTACCCTTGCCCAGGACAGCAAGGAAATTGAAATGATCTAAGCCTATCCTCTTTCCAGTGCCTTGTGTGTTTGCTGGAGGCGTGACCTTCTTGCCAGGCGCTTCTATCACTGCAGATGGAGGTGGCTTTGTAGGGGATTGAGGTTCCTGTATCTTTGGTTGTGGGGGTAGAGCCTGTTGCTGGGGTTGAGGTTGAGGTTGCGCCTGTGGTGGTGGCTGTGGGAGAGGGTAAGACGATTTTTGGGGGTATGACGGCATCGGTGCTGCCGGCTGTTGATGACTCGGCGGATAGCTTGGTATGTTTGCGTACACTGATGGGTCATAGGCAGCTGGTTGGGGAGCTTGCTGCTGTGGTACGCGTTGTTCGGCTGCATATCCACTGCCTGATGATCTTGCACTTTGTGGTTGGTAGTCTGTGTTGCTACGGCCATATCCAGGCTGAGTGGTTTTGTTCATGGCGGCCGCCGCCGCGGCCACCGAAGACTGAGTGCGCGGACCTGAAGAGGGCCTTGACCCTGAGGTTGGCGATGTAGGGGCGGCAGTAGACCCTGATGTCGAGTAAGAGGCACGGGCGGCATCAATTGATGTAGCCGATGTAGGGTAAGACGGCTGCCTTGGAGGACCAGGTGGAGGACTCATTTGCTCTTTTCCATACGAGTATCTGTCGGATTGTGCTTGTTGTTCCTGGCCAGCTTGACCCGGTGATTGAGGTTGTGCCAATGGTAAAGGCTTTGTCGGCTGTGCTGGTCGCAGAGTACGTGTAGTCATGCTGGGACCTGATGATGACTGTCCTCTTCTCGTCCTCTTGATCTCCATCAAAATCTGATTGGCAACTTCCATCGACATGCCGCAGAAGTCAGGTACAAAATGCACACAGTGAGCGTGACAGGTAAGACCGCATTCTGGAAAAGAGTCAGCGGAGTTTGCCACTCGAAATAACAGGACAACTTACCGTTACATTTCTTCGTCTGCTTGCGGCCAAGAGGGAGAACATAACCACAGTGACAGCACCAGTTGGCACCCATGTTGGAAAAGTTCTCAAAGCGATGAGGAATGCGGTGGTTAAGCTTGGCCTCATCTGGATCGGTTTCGGCGTTAGATTGAGTGATACACTTGGTGACGACCTTCGGGTAACACTTCTTGTGACATGTGTAGTTGCAGTCCGAGCACTGCATACCAGCAGCATACTTGAGAAACTCGCCGCAGAGAGCGCAGCGCATGACGTTGTAAAACTGTTGCTGCACGAACTTGTGTCCGTACTGCTCGACGACATCCTCTTTGCGTTGACGAACGGCACCTTTGCGACCGAGACCAAGATCAAAGGGCTGCTTGTTGCCTGTGTTCTTGGCAAAAGACATGGTAAGATGGATGCGTCCTACTGGCTCTAATGAGAACCAATCGTCAATCATGATAGGACCCGTTTGGGGTTGTGCAGCACCAGGAGCAGCACCTCCAGCGCCAGCACCCGTACCAGCACCCGCACCAGCAAAGTTTTGACCTGGCGGTGGCTGGAACTGCATGTCGGGCTGGACACCTGTAGATCCTCCCATCTTATCGGCCGCCACCCAGCCAGAGTTTGCGAGTTCAGTTTCAATCTTCTTCCTGCGCATCTCCTCGGCGATGTCTGATATGCGCACCCAAAGCATACCAATAGGAAGAAGGTGGTCACCAGCCTTGTCGTACACCGTGATCTCGATTTCGTTTGCCTTGTCGATGCTGAACTCGTGGACTTCGTCTGTCCAACGATCATTCCTTGAGGGCTTTGTACGGCCCTTGATCGTATCTTCGACCTTGATGTTGACGAATGTCTCCGGACCTCGACTGAAGCGCCCTGTAGCTGCATGATCCACATCAGCGACGGCATGTACGCGCAGGGATAGGTGGCCGCTCAGGGGTTTCCTTTGGCTTGGGATGTTCAGGCTGTCATCTAGTAGCATAGTCAGTCTCTTTCCCTGTTCTTTTTCGTCGATGCTTACCGTCACCACCAGCGTCGCCGTCAATGTCGACGTGGAGATCCTCGTAACGCTTGAGGGAGTGCTTCAAGAGTTGAATCTTCTGGTTACTCTCGATGCGCTTGGCCTCGGCATCTTGCTTGCTCTTGCGATCGCCCTCCATCTGATATAGTCGCACCATCTTTTCGATTCCATCCTTGTACTGCTTTTCGACACTGAGCTTGAATTCAAGCTGGGACAGCATGAGCTGAATGCGGGGGCCGAGATGGGGAGTGTCATATTTGATGAGGTCTATTCCAGTCAGCAAAGTCCATACGCATGCCATGTAGTAGGAAATATACCCAATTTGCTGTAGTTTGGCCGCTTGTTGGATGTGCCGGGTGCGGGCGGGGCATACGGCGCGCGCGGAGGCTGTAGAGCATCTCCGCCGCTGAGCTGGCTGTACTGGCTCTGAGGACCACCATAGCCGCCCTGGTCTTGTTGCATGAAGCCATTCCAACCGTCTTTCGGGGGCGGGGTCAGTGGGTTGGTCGGACTGAGGGCCGGCTGCAGAGTCATGTTCTCCATGCCCGACGACGTTCTCTGCACATCCAGGTCCCTCAGCTTGGACTCGAAGTAGTCAATGTTCCGTCGGCCATCTTTGATCTGCCCGTCAAGCCGCGAGAGGACGGCAGGATTGTTGGTGGACTGGCGCATAGCATTTGCAGCGTTGATCAGGGCCTTCTCGCGGTCGATCTTGCGCTGCACATTGGCAACGGTCTCTTCGACGTTCGCCATTGCGACCGACGTCTATGGGGACTCGGCGAAGAAGGCGTGGGGACGATTCTTCGCCGATGGGGGTGACGGGCGTGATTTACGTGCCTGGCGTTCGCAAGGCTTGAAGGGTGCGTCCACGCTCAGGGAGGCGCCGGGCTTGGGGGCTGTTTCTGCGCGCAAGAAAAAGCCACTCTGACGCGTCGTCGACAGGCGATGGGGCGCGTATGCAGTGAAGACCTGTGACAAGTGCAGAGGCGTACTGTGGTGATGTCGTCGGGCGAACAGCGATTTAGCTCACGCATAAGGCGGCTTAGCGGAGCCCCACTTTCCCCCTCTTCGTGGAGTGGCGTCGGAAGAGGTTAGAGTGTCGCTGTCTTTGACAAGCCGCAGATGTGTTCGGGCTCGTTGGGCGGAAGTCTGGGACAGGAGAGGCAGAGATTATGACGACGCGACTGTCTGGGTGTTGGTCGGTTCTTAGCGGGGGACAGACGACAATGGCCGGCATGGCGGGGTGAACACACAACATTCGACTCACTTGCCTCACCTACGACCTTGTGGCGCATACATGCTATAGCTGCGCCGGGCATATATCAAGCCATGGACATGCGCTGCCATGTTCAATTCGCCCGACTCTTGCTTCCGCTTCTGACTGTTATCTTTGCTGACGGCAAGGAGCGCATAATTTTGGCCTGATTGGGCATCGACCATGAACCACCATGTGCAACATGATCTGATTGCGTGCGCCTTGTTTTCACTTGCGCTTTTTTGCATCACGCCTGGTACCACCATATGAAACCGCAATCACACTATCCGGACAATCTTGCGGGTTGAGCATTCATGTCGACGAGCTCTTGTTTTCTCCGTGGAATGCACCCATATATGGCATCAACTGGCTCGCGCCAAGGAGCACGCACACGCGTCTTCTTACTTGAAATGGTAGCCACATAATAAGGTATGTACTTCCTCTCGCTGGCTTTATGGCTCGGGCTGCGACGTTGCGACCTACCCAGAAACTCCATCAATCTTACTCTTCGTGTGGTCGTCGGATAAATGTCATCCAAGACTGCAGAACAGGGCCATGTGGCTTGTGACCAAGTGGCGGTGCTTTCACCATTGTAACCAATCGGCGCTCGTCTCGCCCGTATTCCAACCTTTGGCCTTTTTTTTGTTAGCCGCAGGCTTGGGGCCACCAGATATTCACCTGTATCCTTTTCCCACTGTATTCGAGTAAAGAACACTCCTACAGTCCTCGCCAGCCACGATCCCGCCACTCGATTGTCCCAATCCCCAGTTAGAAGTGCGTACGAACATAATGACTTTTGTAGTAGGCAAATTCCACAGTCCAACAGGGCATCCACCGACTTTGGTCAAGAGCTGGACGCTTCACAATGCCTATGGAAAATTTCACACTAACCAGACAGCGGATGTTAATATACTTGCTTGGCTGTGTGAAGCCTACGATTCTTCAGGAAACTGCCACATAATCTGAAAATGGTGATGGTTGTCTTGTAAAGAGCCGCGAGGTACAGAACAAACCGGTCCGACGACGTCTCGATACTGGCCAGGAGTTGATTGACGCTTGGTATCACAACCACGGCAACGACCATTCTGTACAATGCAGTTACGCGTCACAGTACATCCTAGGACTTGCATCAGCTGACGTGCATTTCAAGAAGCCTACCTTGCAAGATCTCGATGTTTTCCCGGGCACCGCTGAGCCTTGGGATGCTCACACCGACTGCTGTCGCATAGCAGATGGCTCTACATTGGACCGCGTGAACATTGGGATATCATCTCAGACGCCACGCTTGCCTCACTCGAAACTGATTTTTTTTCTTTCAAATCACAGAGGGTAGCAACATCAATGGAGATTACGAGTGCTTCGCGAGGTTCTTATAGATTTTCTCTGCTGCAGCGATTGCCATAGACTATCCCAGTGCCCATCTGCAGAAATACAAGGCGTTGCGCCAAATTGTATTCTTGAAAGGCCATGTTTCCATCTCGAATCTGGAAGCTCACATATGTGGATTTGCTCAGTTGCGTGAAGAAAACCCAAAGCTCTACCTTGTACGCTACATCGACCTATGGTCTAGTATGTGCCCTCTTGGATGGAATGTGTAATTTCTGGTCCCAGACCCGAGGGAAATTCTAGAGCGCAAGTGTAATTTTGTTTCAACCCTGGGGGTGCCATTTGAGTTTATCAAACACACACCATGTATGTCACGTGGAAAAGAAGTGAAGTTCAGCGGCTTTGAGAGGTGAAAGTCTGGAGTAATCTTGGAGGCGGACTTTGGTAAAATCAAATTTTCGACATGATCAATTCTCTTACTGATCACTGATACTTTGGTTTATATACCTAGTGGCGTTTGTCTTATCACTATTGGCAACCGCTACTACCTTTGCATGCCCTTCAAGTATGAGATCTCTAGAATCCACTTGCGGATATGATAACATGCGGAGAATCAAACCATCGCCCAGCGTTTGCTGTTCATCGCCCACGCCTCTTCTCTTTGCATAAAGTAGAAAAACATATTGGGCAATTACTACTTTCCTACTAAAAGAACAGCCAAGTAAGTCACGGTACCGTGTCCTGGGAACGTCTCCACAAAATGTGAACCGTGCCTCTCTGCTTCTGGTTTTTCATATAAAGAGGGTCACTCTGGTGTGTCCTCATGAAATGGAGATGACATCTATGATAGTGACATTTTGATGAATAGAGTTACCAAATGTGTACCAAAGATATTATTCCCATGCTTCATGTAACGACACCATCTTCAACCCAAGAAGGAACGCCAGCTATCAGTAGTTGCCCTCACTGCACAAACCTCCTGAGCAACTCTGAGATTCTAGGAGCTACCATATCACATATCTATATACTTTTGACCCTTTCAAAGATTTGTATTCTGGGTCACAAAGATGTACTTGCGTACCGGTCTGGTGTGCGGGACCAAAACAAGAAGCGAACGAACCAACTCGAGCAACACTGGAAATCAATAACAGGGCGGAGCGATATTTCCGAGGCCCGGCAAAATGATGGAGGTGAATACGAAACATACCATGAAATAGGACTCGTGAGCACTGACTTTGTGGTTGTTGCATGAGTCCGAAGGCGATAAGACAGCCCTAGAACTGGAATTGGGAATTACTCATCATTATGTCATTCGAAACCGCGAATGCGCAACCTGTCACGACTGACACCTGCCACCTACTGCCACTGTAATAAAATCGCGTTCGTGGTAGAAACAAATTGTGGAATCCAGCCTCTTGCAGCTGTCATTGCGTACAGCTGTATGCTCCCACAAATATCCTAGTTTGCACGCGTGGTCACTATCTATTCTCGAAATCACGGTCATGAATCCTTCGGGTTGTTCACAGGATCGGAAAAGATTAGGTCACAAATCTACCATCCCACGAAACCCCTATTCCATGCCGCCCGTCGGTCTGCGCGAGCCGCTGATGTTGGACGAATACGCGAAGCGTTTGGCGTAGATAATCCACAGGGCAGGGACCGCATTCGGGCCTTTTATGGGAATTTCTTAAGCGAGCCTCGCGCTAATGCAGGTTCGCCAGCGATGAGCATTTCCCGGCTCCCCTGCCGTCGACGAGTGCCATGACGAAGAGGATCACAGCATGGGATTCTGAATCAGCTGGGGTAGGCAGAGGAGATCATTCAGATCAAGTGAGAGCTTCTGGTTGCCATTGATGGAAAAGAGTCTCAAGATGGTGGGGCAATGGAGTCTGCACGGTTCACTGTGACGGGATGTCGACGTCCTTTCAAGTCAACAGGCCAATCCATGAAGGTGAGTAAGAGGCCGCTTTCTCAACTTGCATATGCTCCGGGATTCAGTTACAGCCGCGTCTTCGTCGATGGAGTCTGGGCATACGCACGACCCAGGAGCGTGGTCCAGCCGTGTCACATTCGACCAGCTGGCACCCTTAGGCCGCCCGCACCAACAACCACGACCTCGACACGGGAAAACATCTTAGTAACGCTCGCCTGCACATTACCAGTAGCATCCCAGAAACTCGCCCCAGGAGGCGACCAAAACTGGGCCTGCGTGGGTCTCTCTGGCACCTGGTGCACAATACAGATGTCGACGGTTATTTGGCATTCTGGGGCGGGTCTCAATATCGCACGGGAGAGCTTCGACTGCAGATTGATATGCGTCGAATTCCTTCCTCTTTCGAACCCCCCTTGGGAGATGCACTCCGCTTAACCGCGCCTCGTACTGGACCGCAATGTCCTCAAGAAGGTCCACCTTCGCACAGCTGGGCGATGTGTTCCTGCATGATTCTCTTCCGTTCGTTTTCTACAGCGTCTCACTTGTTTCTTTCATACCGTTCATTTCCACCCTTTTGTGTTGTGAGAATAGCTCTTACCGGAGTTGATTTTTAGGAATGACCTACTACGGGGATAATTCGCCACAACTCGCCGCCTCGGTGATCGCACTGACAGTGATTGCGTTTGTTACCTTTGGTTTGCGGGTTTATACAAGACTTCAAAACCATGCTTGGGGATTGGATGACTGGGCTATGACCATAGCAACGGTATATACTCTTAAGTGATTTTGCTGGAGGGTAGTTAGACTAATGACAAACCACAGGTGCCGTTCACAGGATTGTCCATATCATGTATTGGAGGCGCGTTTAGCGGCATTGGGGTGCATGAATTCAGGCTCAGCGCAGCGGAAAAAGTACAGGGAATGGAGGTACGAGCATGCATCATGTCCCCAAACACCGATTCTATGCTGATTTACCTAGTTCTTCTTCTTCTTCGAAGTCTTTTACTGCGCCGCCATCATCCCTATCAAGCTGAGCATTTCTTTCATGCTGATCCGTATCGCATCGCGAAGGAAGGTGTTTGTATACAGCTTATACACCGTCTCCGCCATGTTCGTCACCATGAACCTCATCGCACTGCTATACATCATCTTCCAATGCGCGCCAGTATCGTACGCCTGGGATACTTCGACCCCTGGCGGGAGGTGCAACCCCGCGCAGACACTTGCGGATATCTACTATGCGACGACAGCGGTCAATATTGCAACAGATTGGTTTTGCGCACTGCTGCCCATACCACTTCTATGGAATGTACAGTTAAATAGGAACGCCAAGCTATCCGTGGGTGTTATTCTTGGATTGGGAGCCCTGTAAGTATAGCCCAGTTGTTGTATGCTCTATCATTGCTCATATCCGTCGTAGAGCCAGTCTGTCAGCCTGTATTCGCCTCGTCTACACAGTCAACTTGACCAACGCAACCGAATATCTCTGTAAGCTTCAGGTTTCACTTACTCAATTCACACACTCACATACTGAACAGACGGCGTCTCAGATGTGGTCCTTTGGGGCTATGCTGAAAACGGTGTCGGTATGATTGTAGGATGTGTCGCTACCCTCCGCCCCCTCTTGCAACGCGTCCTCAAACTCGGAAGCAGTGGCAGCTCAAATCCGCACCACCACACACCCAAGGCAGGCTATGCGAGACGACCAGCTGTCAAGAGCCATCTGAGTGGAATGGATGAAGAATGGGTTGCTCTAGAGGATGGCCAAACGGTAAACATGGTCCAGGGGCGAAGCACCTCCTCTGGAAGTGAAGAGCACATATTGCCTGGGAAGGAAACCGGCATCCATGTTACCAGTACGGTGGAGCAGAGGTCCAGTGCTGTCTGAGGGTATATAATGCGTGATAGTATCTTTACGCATATGCTGATGCAAAACGATGATAGATCAAAAGCCAAAATCGTATGTATAGAAATAGAAAACAATTAACTTGTAGTCCAATTCTCATCGTGGTCCTTCCCATTATTGATCTATACGATCTAGATATTTGCGCTTATCATCCAAGTCAACTAAAAGGGTTTGCGAACGCGCACCGGGAAATCTCCCAAAGACCAACTAGCCAACCAAGATGCGACCCCAACTGATCATCGCCACATGCGATAAAATGTGGAACTTCCCCAAGCGGCAAGCGATGTACAGATTGTTTCTTTCGGCTCTTGGGGTGACGAATAGCTCTCAAGTGAGGCAAACGCAGGAAACGCCGCGGAGTTCTACCTAGGTAGGCGTCGAGACGTGTGCCGGCACTTCCCAGGGTTAGACGTTGCGCAACGCCACAAGAGTGGCAGTGATTTTTTTGCCGAGCGTTCCGAAGGTCAGGTTAGGGCTAGCTCCAGGGCTGAAAAAATTTAGACGTCTTACGTCACAGGGATGGGGAATTCTTGCTTGGCGTGATGGCTTGTTTACGACGACGTCTTTTCTTGTTTTGCGGCCTAGGCCTGCAGGCAGGTTGTGGGTAAAGGCTTAATGTCCATTTTGGTGTTGCCCGACTGATTACTTTAGCGGACATGATGCTTTTGCAACGTTGACCCTTGAACATACCTTTGCTTTCCTCTGCCTGTTATGTCTGAAGACGCTGAGTGCTCGCTTTGAGGCTACCTACTTACCTAGATGCCTCGCAAACTGGTGTTACTCGGAGTATGATGTAGTAACTTGATTTTGCAAAAAGCCCACAAGGTTCTTCGTGGATGTTTTGTGAGGTCTGAATTGTTTGGCTTGTTTGTTGATTCGCTGGGTACTGACTTGTGAGCTGTTTAAGTTGGTCGAGTGTCGTGTTATGTGTAACCCTTAGCTTATCCAAGTATACATCTCGACAACGGGCTATGCGCGTGGACTCGCTTATCTCAAAGTCGCCCTGTGGTAGAGAGTTATCAAAGTCGGCGGTATCATCTAGGGCACATCGCTCTACCCATGCTCTTCGTCTGAGCTGTTACCGGTAGACTTCTGTTGTCTATGGTTTTCGCGCTTCTTAGGTGGGGTATGTTTGCAACAATTCTTGCTCTGGCGCTAGGTAGTAGCGAAACCTATTTGGATAGCTAGCTCTGTAGACATGCCTAGCGCTGCTGTTGCAGTATGTATACTTATCACGGTAGGGACACTCCTATAGCTTCTTAATCTGTTGTCTCACTATCAGTTTCCCATGATCGGACATGCAGTGGCTAGCAATTAAAGACATAACAAGTAAATACTAGCTTGTGTTTATTTGAAAATGTTCTTACTAGAAGCTATTAATCGACCTAATATTCCGCTGGCGCCTGCGAATTAGTCTTCTTGCCCCAAGACCTACCTATAGTTGCCACTCTAGTCTTGCGATCTAAGGCTGGTATCTAAAATTTGTAAGCAGAAAATGACTTGTAACCGAGAGAGGACAGTTTGAGATAGAGTTCTAAAAGGAGAAATCTGATGTAAGTGTGTTAACGCGTGTGTTGGGAAACATTAGCGAGCACCTTAAAAGTTTACAGCTAAACTCTATGTTATTGTCAGACGAAAATTTTCTAACAGAGTTTCTTAGAAACATTCAACAACCTAGCCTATATACATCTCTATTGCAAACATATCTTCGGCAACCTTAGCTAGATAATCGTTAGTGTTAGCAGTTTCAAATGCCTTAATCTTCGCTACAACGTCATTACGCGTTATCATTAGTCTAGCATTTAGGCCTAGGTTATAAGCTACTACCACCAGTAGCCTTAGTCTTCTTAATATCAAAAATCTCGCGAGCCTGTTCGGCGAACAGGAAAAGAAATCCAGGCATCACGTCAGGATTTGCACTTTGAGGTTGCAGGTCAAGGTACTCATCTGGCAGCATCGGCTGAACCAGAATAGATTGCTTGAAACCTTGCGCGATCCACAAGGTTTACTAAAAACAAGGCTTAGGTTGCTAGAGCTGCACAAGCTGTTCTAGAAAGCAATTAATAGTGATGGCTATGTAATAGTAGGAGAGGGTAAAAGGGAGGTACTCGTGGCTCGTGCGCTTATCGATAACAAACCACCTCAAGCTACGATAACAACTATGCTGCAATTCTTCCATGGCTACGCGCCCTCTAGCATTGATTTAGGGCATATCACAATAGCAAGGGGTTCTAGAGAGCTCATATATCTGTACCAATGTGCCTAATCAGCAGTGTTTACTTGTAGCGGACGTCCATTGCCTTCACCGTTTAGGGGGGTGCTTATACTCCTGGTAAACGATGACAGATCAAAATAAAGTTCTTCTTTTCTCTAAGTAAGAGGATCAGCTGAAGTACGCACGGACCTTACAGTTTAGCACTTTGGACGAAGTGAGCTTCTCTGCATTACGCCAACCCCGCTTTGCATCGCGCTTGCGTGTAGTATAAGTAGTCCTAGCACGCTGTTGCCTAGTGTTCGTCTTAAAGCAAAACCCGTCGTTTCTCTTCATTCATTAAAAAACACAAACCATCCCACCCACATCTCCAATCCGCAATTCAATCCAGATACCAGATATCCTTCAAAAACGCCAACTGATTCGCAATGGCAACTGCATCAGGTAGCGTATTCGGTGAGACGCTTCACACGATCACGACCACCAAACTTGAGGAGCTCACAAAGCAGCGCGTTGCTTTTGAAGAAGAGTACTCTGCGCTACTCGACGCTGCAAAAGCAGAGATAGACCCACTCAAGCGCGTATGTCTCCTACTCGATGGCACCAAAGTATGTCTTGGCGTCCAGACGGACAACAAGACGGCCGAAGACGGCCGAAGCAGTCGTGTGATTAGCAGTGGAGCCCGCAATACTCGCCTCGAGACTGACATCAGGAACCTTGATCGTTTCATTGAACAAGCTCGCTTCGACCCCTCCGTCTCATCAAACGTGGTTACAGATTGGGAAAAGACGCTCCTCCAATACCTTTCCGTTCAGTCTACGAAGTTTCAGTATGCGGACCTTTATGGCAAGCTCGTCACTGAATGGCTTTCTTCCGACAAGATAGCGGCCGAAGACGTTGATGTTGAGATGACGGAGAGTTTTGAGGAAATTCCCGGCGCAAAAAAGCTTGCTTCACGCGTTGAGTGGGAGAAGGATGTCTTCCAGGCGGCTGATGTAGATGGGAACGCACTAAATTCGTACCTCGAAGAACTGTTCACAGCAAACAATAAAACTGGAACCGCAGCAATCCGCAATCTACGTAAAAAAGTGGAAGAGTTCGAAAAGGATCTCAACAACTCAGTGCAGTTCAGTCAATATACTCTGCGCGAAACAATTCAAGGGCTTGAAAACTCTGATCTTCTCTCGAACGAGAAGCGAGAGACTTTGAGAGACTTTCTTAGCAACGGTACGAATACGCGACATACTGAAGGAATGCGCAGCTGACAGATCTCTGAGATGTGATTTTGATGGAACTCTGCGACATCCTCAACATACGGATGGCAGCCCTCGACCGCTGGACTTGGGGCCCTCACGTTCTATTGGAACAACGAAGGAAGATCAATGGAGAATTTTCCGTTCATTTTGACCCCGATCTTCTCCAGGCAATCTTCTTGCATCACATTGGCGTAAAATGGTAGGTGGCAACACCTCGAGCTGGAGGAACACGGCTAATCACTCTCCACTAATTAGGTCTGTATTCTTCAAATCCGCATTTTCAGATATGCATAAACATGAGGCTTGGATGAGTAGCTCCACCGAGGTTCCAAAAATTGATCGTATGCGGCGCTCGTATTTCTTGGGCGACCAAGGCACCAAGGTCGCCATGAGTCTCGAACAAAAGCGCAAAGGCACACATCATGCTCGATATTTCGCGCACCAATTGCTCGACTATGAAAATCAGCAAATTGAGACAGAAGATGGCGAAGAAGAAGCTGAGTATGGTGATTATGTCGCCAAAAAGCGTAAGATGGCAGGTCCACCTCCAGCCTGTGGTATGGCATCTAGTATACCAGCGTGTACTCAAGCTCCAAGGAAGACTACTGGCGGTAAAGCACCCAGAAAAATGTTGCTTTCCACCACAAGATTCAACGTGCAAGATCTGGATATGGATGAGGATGCAGATGCAGATGAAGATGAAGATGAGGAGGAGGAGGAGCTGTACGATTATGAAGATGACAGCTACCGCTATGGATCGAAGAAACCAATGGAATCGAAGCAGAGCCTACTTCACCTTTTATCCACAGAGATCATCATCAACACGCGGCTACACGGGGAGCTCACTTGTTTCCGCACAATTTTCGACTCCTGGAACTCCCTTCTACCGCACCAGACGATCACATCGGTTCTCAGCTTTCTTGGTGTCTCGAGCAGGTGGTCAAATTTCTTTGCACGGTACCTACAGGCACCGTTGAAGTTTGCGGACGACCCATCTTCTGAGCCGCGTTTGCGTCGTCGAGGCATGCCTGGCTCCCACGCGCTAAGCGACACACTAGGTGAGACTGTACTTTTCTGCCTGGATTTTGCTGTGAACCGATCTACCAATGGAGCGGATCTGTACCGCCTTGGTGATGATATCTGGTTTTGGAACAAGGACTATGATACGTGCACAAACGCTTGGGGCAGCATTCTCAAGTTTGCGGAAGTTATGGGAGTTAGGGTAGGTCACTGGTCAGTCCTTTCCAGGGTAACCACACTAACAGCGGCTTCAGTTGGACGAAAAAAAGACCGGGAGTGTCCGCATCTCGCACACTGGTGAGAAGATGATTGATGACCGCCTACCAGCAGGTGAGATTCGTTGGGGCTTCTTGCAGCTCGACCCAAAGAACGGTAGGTTCGAGATTGACCAAAAGATGGTCGACGGCCATGTAGAAGAACTGCGTACGCAGCTGCAAAGCAAATCGAAGAGTGTCATCGACTACATCCAAGCATGGGTAAGCGGTTCAAATCTATTGGGCTTGGAAATTGAGTCCGCTAATCCGGTACTACAGAATTCCTATGCTGCGACTTTCTTCAGCTCCAATTTCGGGAAGGCAGCCAATTGTTTCGGCCGTGAACATGTTGACAAGATGCTTGCTACTCATCGTCACATCCAGGATAGCATCTTCCCAAATAGCAGCATCGTGCAGCATCTCAAGAAGATGATCGAGGAGCGCTTCTCGGTGAAGGGTGTCCCTGATGGGTTTCTCTTCTTTCCAGTCGAGCTCGGAGGTCTGGAACTCAAGTCTCCATTCGTGGGTCTTCTACAAACCCGGGAATCGGTGGAAGAGGACCCCTATGAGCTTATCGACAGATATGAAGAAGATGAACGCGACGACTACAATGCTGCCAAGCGCGTATTCGACAAGGGTACACGTGCTAATAAGTATCGCACGGGAGATGCGGACTGGAAGCCTACCGGTTCAGAACCTTTCTTCTCCTTTGATGAGTTCATCAAATACCGCGAAGCTTTTGCTAGCATAGGCAAGGCAAACCTAGTGAGCACGTACAAGGAGTTGCTCAAGTTTCCCCAAGAGAAGGCCATTGATGCAAGCGCGGAGCTCCAGTTTGCGTTGGCTCGGTTGTCTGGCCATGACAATTTGCGGGGCATTCTCGTACACTGGGGCTCGATGGAAGCTTACTGGAAATGGATTGCTCAAATGTATGGCCCGGAGATGATCAAAATGTTTGGTGGTCTTAACGCTGTCGACCTTGGATTGCTTCCTATCGGCATGGTCTCCATGTTCAGGCAGAGGCGCACCAAGTGGCAAGGTTGAGCAGATCAGAACAGAAGTTTTGGTTGAGGAGGCTAGTTACAGGTAACATGACTATATAGTTGGTGAGATGGAGCAAGTGATTTGGAATTGGCAGCTCTGGCATGACAGAAAGAAATTGAACACATGAAGGAGAGACGTAGTGATGAAGAAGATGATGCACGCAGAATTCGGACTTGAAGGAACTTATGACAGTGCAATTGCTGTTCTAGGTGCAACGATGCCACCCACTGCATGATATTCGAGTCATGGTAGCATCCGCGACTAAACGCTTGTTTGCAGTGTCATCCTCGCCAAAGCACCAACAAACTAACGGGGGCCCAAAACAAGAAAGTTCAAGGGGTGCAGTTTTGGGCATTTGTCGAACGCATGTCAGGCACCCACTCTGCTTTGGCACGGTCCAGTCGAATGTCAATATGTCAGCCCACCAGTTGACAGGTGTATCCTCGCATGTTCGTGCAAGTTCTTTGCCATGCGGCGGCATTTGGACCAATAAGACACGACTCACGTGATGCTGCACATACGACCCCTACAGACGACAGTACCAGGCTTCGTCATCGAGCGCTGGTTGCCGAGTTGGCAGCCTGTAGCGCAAAACTGGGAAGACTGAAAAGCAAACAGATGGGTAGGGCTGATAGAGCGCAGCCATCCGAATCGAGGGACTGTGTGGTGCCTAGGGAGTACAGTCACAATTGTGTAAGACAGACGGAAAGAGGCACTGCGGTGAAGGTTCGGAGGCGGCCGCTGAGGGGCTGTGCTGAGTAACTTGGTTCGCGGCAGCGAAATGCGCTTCCAATCCGGCTGTCGGTGAGTGAAAGGCGCAGCAGATCATGAGATGCAAGCCTGGTTCTCATGTGTCTGCAACTCGTTGGGCGCAGCAGCTGGTGAGGGAAGACTCGGCCTCGGCGGCCTGGCACCCAACAAGCAGGCGTCAATGACATCATAAGCATGCCCTGTGCCCTAAAGACGCTGCCCACCCCAGGCTCAAGCAAACGGTAATATCTACGCCACCCCACCCGCACCCAGATAGATCCTTGGGCCCCAAGACCACTGGACAGTCATCAGCCCTGGAGAGTTGCAGCTTGCACACCTGTTAAATACGGCCCATTACCTGCCTTCCCCCGCCCTCCTCGACACATTCCCCTACCCACCTTGTCCCGTCACTTCGCACGCACTCTTCATTCTTCGTTGCGACAGCCCACTGAGCATACAACTTGCGCTACCAGCCAAGTAAAAGACGGTATTACTTAACGGACCCTCCGGTATGTGCGCCCTCGACGTCATCTCTCCTTTTCCTCGTGCGCTCGCTGACATCTTCGCGCATAAGAATCCGGACCAGATACGGCATTCTCCCCCCCCCCCCCCAGGACAGGACAGGACCTTTGAGAGCAACACATTCTTGACCCACTGCGGGTGCAACCCACCGCCATGTCCGAGTACAGCTATGCCCCTCGGCACCGCACCCGAGAGCCAGAGTATGTGACCGAGACGACGTACATTGAGCGCGGCGGCCGTGGAGGCGGGGCACGAGATCTCGTCTACCGCCCCGCAGCACGTGAGGACAGCATCGAAGAAATCACCCGTGACTTCCCTCCCGGTGCCGAGTATAGGCAAACCAAGTACCGCGAAGAGTATGTGCCCCCTCGCCGCACCCGCTCGGTGAACCGGGGCTACGACGACGACTACTATGACCGCCCTCGCAGACGGGACCGCGATCGCTACGACGATGACTATTCCTCGGTCCACACTGAGCGCCCCAAGCCGTCCCGCCGCAAGTCCATTGTCGAGCAAGTCAAGGATTTCGGCGAGTCAGCAGGCCTTGGAGGAATCATCGGCGCAGTCACTGGTGGTCGCGACCGTGATCGCGATCGCTCCCGATCCCGCCACCGTCGAGATGACCGTGGATACGATAGCGACAGATACGGATATCAAGACGACCGCCGAAGCCGCTATGGATCCAGGTCGCGTAGCCGCAGCCGAGGAGGACGCAAGTCAGACAAGTGGGAGCAGGCTGCTAAAGCCGCCATAGTTGCCGGTGCCGTCGAGGCCTTCCGTAGCCGCAAGGAAGCCGGCCCATGGACTGGTGCCAAGGGCCAGCGTATCGCCACTGCCGCTCTCGGTGCTGCTGGTATCGACGGTCTCATTGACAGAGACCCCGGCAAGCACGAGAAGCGACACGTCGCTGAATCCGCCCTGGGTGGTCTTGTTGCTTCGCGTCTAGCCAACGGTTCCCGCTCCCGCTCCCGTGCTCGTGGCCGTGACGACTCCAGGTCTCGCTCTCGCTCCCGCTCCCGTGCTAGGTCTAGGTCCATCTTTGGGCGCTCTCGTTCCCGTGGACGCTCTCGCTCTGCCTCGGAGGATGGAGGTAAGAACGGACTCGCAAAGGTAGCCGGAACCGGAGCTGTCCTTGCAGCAGGCAAGGCTCTTTACGACCGTGTCCGCTCCAAGTCTCGCTCCCGACGCGAGCGATCCCGCTCTTCCAGTGCCGACAGCTACGTACCATCTCGCAGGGGCAACCGCCGCTCGTACAGTCGAGGCCGCGGTATGGACGACCAGTATTCCGAAGCCCCTTCCAGGACTAACCCAGATCGCAGACTAGCGGCGCCCGTCGGTGCAGGTGCAGGTGCTTTAGCAGCACGGGGAGGAGGAGATGATCGGAGTCGACGGAGCAGTAGCACTGATTCCGAGTCGTCTACCGATATGGAGGAGAAGCGCAAGAAGCTACGAGGTAAGGAATTCCTCACTGCGGGTCTGGCCACTGTGGCCACCATCCATGCGGCACACGGAGTCTACTCTTCCATGGTTGCTTCCGAAAAACGGCGCAAGCTTGTTGGCGAGGGCGAAATGTCACCCGAAGAGGCGCGCAAACGCAAATCGAAGAACATGCTCCAAGATGCCGCTGCCGTGGGTATCGCTGCCCTTGGTATCAAGTCGGCCTACTCTGAATGGAAAGAGATGAATGAGCAACGCCATAGTGTGAAGGAGCTTGAGACTCGCCGCCGCAAGAGGAGAAAGCTCCGTGAACGACGGGAGAAGGAGGCTCGCATGAATGCTTTGGGGAACAATGGACAAGGCGCTAATCCGTACGCATATCCTGTAGCTGCCAACCAGTCTTACCCTACGTCCTATGCGGATTCAAATCCGTACGGTAGCTCGGTGCCTCCGCCACCCATGGGAGCAAGGTACTAGATGCTTTCACCGGCTCCATCTTTCCTTTTGTGTTACACACGGCCTTTTGGTTTGAGTACTTGTGTTGGTTTAGAGACATTGTTACATACCTTTTTGTTTTGTTTTGACTGGCAGCTTTGGGAGAAGAGAAAAGGCAAATGTCATGGCTTCCTTGAACTTGCATTCCCTTTGCATGCTTAGTGTCTGTTCTGTTTTCATTTGCTTTTTAGTTTTCGTAATGACTGGGGCTGGCAGAGTGAATGGCACATTGGATTAGGGTGTGTGTGGAGTCTTCTGGCTCGACGATGAATTTGACGACTTGATGAATGATAGAAATGAAATGAGACATGGTAGTCCTTTTATGCACATGTATGTTTTTTCATTTAGAAATTCGCAATGTAGTGCCTCTTTTTTTTACAATTTCAAAATCGAGCCATCTAGATGCCTTGTATCACCGGTCACTTCCAATCCAAGGTTTGAAAGAGTTGTCGTTTCAAGAAGCATATGCTGTGTGACTTTTTTAGTTGTTGTTGCATCACTCACTTTCAATTCAGGACTTCAAATCATCATCATCATCATCATCACCACCTTAATGAAGCACATGATTCATGATGTATCCTCAATGCTTGATTCCTACTGATCCGTGCCAATCTCTAACACCATGCAAAAAGAAGTTTGCCCATGGGTGTTATGTGCGTATGATAGAGTATGTGGGCACGAATAACTAAATACCGAATCCAAACCCCAAGTCAAAAACTCGATAACCGTTACCAGTATATGCCAAGTACTTTTGATACCACCTGTGCCTTAAAGAGTAGCGAAAGTTGTGTGGATTCTCCAGAGCAGTGTGAAGGGACAGTGACCGGGCTATTCCTCGTTGTCGCTGTCAACATCGTCATCGAAGACGGGATCGTCGACCGCCCACATGATAAAAGGGCCACAGAACTGGTTCTGTTTGTTGTTAGTGCACGCAGAAACTAGCATGTTGTGGGAACAACGTACGTAGGGGCGTCGAACGTGGTTCGCAGGCCACCAGCGACCTAGGATCATACGACCACCAGGCAGGACCAGGCCTTCATATGCCCAGAGCGTATCTTGTTCGGGGTGTTCAAAGTCAATAGTAGCATAGCGCATGAAGGTGATCCGTTGCCAACCGGGTATACCTCCCTGAGGGGCTACCGCGTTGAGCCAGCCAAGTACTTTGTACTTGTCGCGGATGTGCTGGCCTCTACCAGTGAAATGAATGCTGGAGGTAGTTTTGGGCTCGTAACGACCTTTATCCTTGATACCTTCCTTTCCAGGGTCGTTACGAAGGGACTGTAGACGCTCTTCGAACAAGGGCGGCCAATCCAGCTGACGGCCACTTGGAAGACAACTATTCTCGGCGCAGCGCAGCTCGAGGACCTGTATGAGTTAGTACGGTGTGTGGCGGCATATTCTATGCTTCATACCTCGAAGTGACCCTCATCGATGTTCCTGTCAAAGTACAAATTAGGTCCATCCGAGCGCAACTTAGCGAGCTGCTTGTGATCGAGATACGCATGTGTGCCCTTCCAGTTCTTGCTCAATGGCTGTACGTCTTGAATGATAGGTCCGCGCCACGCTGACGGCTTCTCCGTCACTTCGAGTACGTTGAACTTGTCGAACATGGTCCCAATCTGCCCATTAGTCATGTGCTCACGAAAGAAGTTTACGCAGTCCAAGAACCATTCCAAATTCACCCCGCCATCGAGAGTAAACAGAGGGATCATCGTGGGTGGCTGATAGACTGCGTACTGCGAGTCGTCAAACCCGAAGACCCGGTGCTCTAAGCCGTTGAGGTTGAAGAGAAATTGGCAACACATGAGCTTTGCGACTGCAAGCGTTATGTGGACGTGCTCATGCTCGTTTTTGCCGACTTTCGGAGTGCGACGATCGCTGTTGAGGAGGCGCGACCTTGAGATGAAGTCGACAAGATGGACTTGATTCTTGGAGCGCAACAGTCCGTACTCGTCAACCTTGGTAGCTCCGTAAAAAGATTCTTTGTCCTGTTAGGACCTCATCCATTTTGTGTTGAAGTCTACTCACCGATGATAAGATCCTTCAGCATCTGCGCGACTCGGATTTCCCCGCTGTGATGACCACGAAAGAAGTCATAGCTGAGGCCACGCCGTAGCAAGTAGGATCGAGAACGATACTTGTCACGCATTTTTTTGTTGGAAGTGCCATGCTTGACATCGTACTTTTCGCAGAACTTGGCGCGCCAGAAAGCGTAGTTGTCCCCGTCGACTGCGTTCTTTGTAGCATGACAGAGCGAGCGATATAATACAATATCTTTGTCCGTTTCAAAATGATGAGCAATCATTCGGTTGATCTAGCAAGAGCGTAAGTATATATGGTGAAATATTATCGATATATACTCAAGGAGCGTACTTCGATTGGTAGCAATTGAGGCCCTCCCGGACCAATAGACGGCTTCTTAGTGGCCGACATGATAAACTAGACGGCTTTCAAAAGTGTTAGCACTGTTTCAATGTCCATCCAATCCGATATCCAGTAGAGTTCAGAGCAAGCGGCGAGCGATAGTGTATTGTTGGTGGGGCGACAAAGGGCTGGCGGCGTACAAAGGTAATTGATGAGTGAGACACCCGCAGAACGCGCTACTAACAAAAAGGGGTTTCTGCGAGCTTCTATTGTGTGATAGAAGTTAAGGGTAGCGGGGGCGCAAGATTTCCGTTTGTGACCGAGCAGGACAAGGTAAGAGGTGAAGGCAGGTGCTGCCTATTACGCTACAACGCGTGCAACTTCCCACAGTCCCCCAAAGGTTCACGTATATCAGTCATAGTTTAGTGTTTTAAGTTCCCTTTCCAGAGAGTCATTCTATGGGTACGCACGTTGTTCTGATCTACGGTGTCCCAAAGGGCAGCGGTGAGTGAGAGATGCAAACGACGGCTGGCGGAGCATGCGTTTGCAGTGCGAGGCAACAGCCAATAAGGTATCATTGCAAACGGTGCAGGGATATAGAGTACTGTTTTGATGTCTAACACATGATTGAGTTTCTAACTCGAAGGCTGAGGTGGGAGATATTGGTCGTGGTTGCGGTTGCGATTTCTTGCTATCCATATGACCTTGAGGGAAGGTGCACCTAATGACACTTTTCATTGTACGGATCTTACAGTAGTTCTTAGTTGATGGTATATATATTTGAGAGCAATTGTAAGTACATGATTATGGAGAGATGTGAAAGAATGTTGTTGTCATTGAAATCTCAGACCAGCGTCAGTGATCCGCATTTTTTAGTTATTGGAATGAAGATGGAAGGAATTTTCAGATCTCAATATTGCTCTAGAGTAGCACTTGGTACTCTGATAAAAGAATCGCTGTTAATTGTGAGATATTATTCACATGTATACTAGGCGCTTCGTCAACCAACGGCAACCCTTTAGCTTGGTTACGCTACCCAAGGCGTATCCCAACAACTCACTGCCGCATACATAGCATGTAGCACCTAGCACAATCATCACCGTTAAAGCGCGCCCACTAAGGCAACGCCCACAACCCAATACAAGCCACTCTTCATACTATATCTGATTGCAGCACCCGACGACGTCTTGCTCGGCGAAGGAGCACTTTCAGAAACTGTTGGACTCTGAGTCTCCCCAGCAGTCGTTACCTCGCTGACATCCGCCACACCACTCCCATCCTCTTTTGTAATGACGTAGATTTCGCCAGTCGCGTCGGAACTCATGAACAAACGACCTTGAGCATCCCAGGCAAGACCTACGGGACGGAAGCACGAGCTAGGGCAAGCAGAGAGGTCAGGGTTGGACAAAATATCGGTGGCTGCGGTGGTGCTGTTTGCGGGCGCAACAGGCGAGCCTTTGCCGTCGAATTGCACGAGGCTGAGCTTATAGCCTATGGGATCTTCACGGTTCCTGTGAGGAAAGTCAGCATGAGGGGGGTTTTTTTTAAAAAAAAGATACAAGAGAATCGTACCAAGATCCATGCATTGTCACCCACGCTGCAGTCCCATTGGAGTTGAACTTGATATCTAGAGGAGCCATATGGGCATTGAACGTGATTCTAGGGGCAATATGGTCATCCCGGCAAAGGGTATCGTTGACGGTCGCATTCTGATCCCCAATGGCAAATTGCTCTCCAGTTGTTCCACTGTAGTCCGGGATCTCTGAAGCGTTCCAGGCTGCAAAGCAAGACGGGTAACCATAGTTGCCACCCTGGACATCGCTGAGAGTTCCATTCAAGTAGCCGTGGAAGTTCATCTCTTCGCCAGGATTGTTCTCTTTGATGAGTCTCCCACTTCGCATAATGTTGTCCACACTGTTCTCGACAGAGTAGATACCACCCGAGGCGGGATGCTCAGCTATGCCTACAGAGTTCCTGAGTCCCCAGGCGAGTAACAGTCCGCTTGAGGCATGGTCATATGCCGAGTTGGTCATGTTACTAATGTTGAAGGCCTTGATTGTGGACACTCCAGTGGTCGCATCTAAAGTCTGGAGGTCGATATTCCCTACACTGCCACGAGAGACAAGCAGCATATCAGGAACCTTCTGGGAAAGGAGAAGGGTACGCGTGGTGTGACCTTCATCATCCCCCATGCCCTCAATGACATCTCGAGAATTAGATGTAGTCCTGCCTTGCGAAGCGTCATAGTCCCAGACATACACGTTGCTATGAGACGATGCATACAGCGTGCCACCATCTTGTGACAATGCAATACCATGGTTCAGCTGTTGCAGTCAGTATAGTATCGCCCGTGAGAAGAAAAGCCATAGAATGCAAACTCACAGACTCATCCTCAACTACTCTTTGCACATCGCCCTCAACGCTTACACACCCATTATTGTCGGATAGCCTCAGCCTGCTAATCCCGTGTCCCTGCTCAACCACGAGCAACCCACCTTCCTGATCGAACATGATGCCGCGTGGAGACCTTAGACCATCAGCCACAATTTCGGCACGGAACCCCGGCGCAACTAATGGAGCACCATTGCGTGGGGCAATATAGGTCGTGCATGTCGGAGCGGCTGCAGTTTGCTGCGCTTTGGCCCTCTGCGCACCGAAAAACACGCTCAATCCTGCCGCAAATAAGTGTTTCAGGGCCATGGGGAAAATGACGTGAGAATTGCTCGTGTACGCGATGGATTCGGGCAATGAGCCGCTGCCGACGAGGATATCGAGACTGTCGCTAGCGAGGATGGGGAAAATGGGGAAATACGAGTCGGCTATGTCAGGTACACCGATCGAGTTGCTCGATTGCGTCTTCGTATTCGCGTGCCCTTGTTGACAGCCGTGGAGGAAGAGACTTGGTTTTTCTAAACGTTTGAGCGTCCGCTAAGAGGCCGGTATGTAGTGAAGTACGATTAGAAAATACGAGCAAGATATACCGTCCGTGTACCCCCTCTTTCCGGGGTGCATAGTCGCCACTTGATCGTTCCTTGATGTCGTGGTGGCGCATTCCTGGTGTTGCTTGGCTTGCGCTTTCCAAGCCGCAACGCACGTCATGGAATTTCGGTTGATCGATCGACTCTTGTCAAACCATCGCGGTCTCAAGTACGACGTTGCATAGTGGACGATTACGATGCCACCAGGACCACTCGTCTCCACGTAATGTGAATTGACCATATAGCTCAACGGTTTTATGTTTCAGGCGAAGAGGGTACCTCATACGACGATAGCTAATACTAGTCAGCAAACTACTAAATAAACTTTTTTTACCCCACTTTGCAGTTGTATGAATCTCTCACCGCTCTCATTACCTTTACTGTACGCTTGTGGCGCAGTGCAGTACAGTAGACAAGCGCTTCCAACTGTCTTCCAAGCCATGTGCTATCCAACCTTAGGACCCAGACAGAATCATCAGGCTTCAAGATACCACATGGGAATTCAATATACATGCAATCCATATGCGTGCTACAAAGAAGACTAGCGCAATCTTAAGGCAACTACTTACCATGGCCTAGGGCTGTGATGAAGATAATATGTGTCTGAGATGTGAGTACTTCAACTGTAGGGTTTGCGGAATCGTAATCAGCCTAGGTAGATTTGCGAGCGATTGACAATAGTATCAAAAACGAACTCGCATCGGAATGTAAGCATCCTGTTTGGGGTTAGATGGATGAACTGTGCAAGCTTTGGAAGCGCTCAGCCCTATCTGCACAGTTGGTATCATCTACATCCCATTTGCAGAAGTAGTGCTGAGCTAGTCAGATATCAACCAAATCAACGTGTAACATGAGCTACATCAGCAGAGGTGTTTTAGTTGCGCGTCGGCATGGGTAATAAGACACCGAGCTGTAGTGTATCGCAGAAGTCAATAATGAGACTTCCCACGAACGAGCTTGAGCCTGCGAGGCAAATATCCGTCATGAACCTTGCCACACGGAACTAACATATGACGAAAGGCTACCGGCGTGAGATGGAACGAGCCACACGACTACCGGACTCTGTCTCGTATCGATACCAAAATACCAACACTCGGCGATGTCGATGTCAACACAATGTAATCGCCACAACACTTAGCGGCGATACGAAGTCCGTCGTCGATACGCATTCTCCAAGACAAAACAATAGACCCTTGATGCCGATCCAGCATCCAGACCGCGCGCTGCCACTTATCGTAAGTGCTGACAGGACCTCATATCGAGCCTTGACCTATGTCACAGGGCGCAGACGAGCATTTCCGGGGAAATGAGGCAGTTAGCGGACCAAAAACCTAGCGTCATCTCTTCACAACAAGACAAGTAGTCTGGTAAGCCATTCATCGCTGGACCAGAAAAAAAAACCCCCCAAGCCCCGAGGGAAGGACAAAGTACACAGCAACCTCTGGGTGAACTGTGCTGTGCAGAACCGTGCTAGTGCGGAAGAGGGCAGAGATTGGCACGGCTGCACGCTGCACGCACGCTGCACATTAGCTTCGGCTTTACGGCTATACAGCGACATGCCGACGCGCTGCCCTGCTTTTGCTTCCTTTTCCAAGATTTTTCCATGCTGCATTATTTAGTGCAAAAAAATCGATGACCTTTGATCTGAAATATGTCCCTTGCAGTAGGTAGAGCGAGGCGGGAGTAGTGCAAAAGTCCGATGTCGCTTTGGCCTGTTGACTGTATGGCCTTGGTGATCAAAAGTCCCTCCGCTCTAAACAAGAATAGTGAACAAACGCTCGTCTTTCGCTCTCCACAACTGACTCGGGCAGGGCCGAAAGCGAGAGCGGGGCGGGCGGCTATACAATTTGGCACGTGATGGCTGCTGTATGAAGATTAGGCTTCGCGGATGTAAACAGTATGCACGGGCGATCATAACATCGCCAGAATATACTGCATTGCAGGCGGATAAGGGACGGTAGACGAAGATGCTTTGCATATGCATGAAATTGTGTATAGGGACCGCCGTTACTGGCTTTGCGACAACGGCTCGGAAGCTTTGGTAGTTTCATGAATACTATTCGGACCACGCACCATGTCGCCATTTTCAGTAATTGTCGGCCCCACGGCTGTTTCCATGAGGTTGCTCGTGGTTGTCATGGACCACGTAATGGCCTGGACCGTAGTCGCCCGATCCAAAGGCAAACAACACGGGCATCACGTTGGACCAAGAGGGCCTGATTGTTAAGATATGTTGAAGATTTCTGTATTTGCGTCTTGAGACACCGATGGTGCGGCCGTCATATATCGATGCTGTGAATTTTTTTTGGAGAGGTTCCGATGGCGATTCAAGATACCAAAGATCAAGACCAATCGGAAAGGAAAAAAAACTGAATGAAAGAGACCCAACCCGCTTTTGTACATGATCAGAGCGTGTAAAAAAGCGGCTCGCTGACTGCGCCGTATGCCCTCCTCTTCGGGAGTATTATATGCTTGCTGGACACAAAGGAAACCCTATTGTCCTCGATGCGCCATATTCTTTGATTAAACAAAAACAGATGCATGCTTCATGCCGTGCTCTTCGTCTCGCGTGTCTCCTCTTATACCGCGTGGATCGTGGCCGGGGAAATGCTGCAAACTATGCAAAAGGAAATCGCAAATGCTGTGTCGATCAAATGCAGTACTGTGCCTGGCCAAGTAGTCGACAGCAGTGTAATTAATACAGGGCGACAGTTGATTGGGTACGTATGGCTCCGTGATCGCTCGTATGTTCTGGTTCAAGGGAGATATCCAGAGCAAACGTATATTTCTCCACCCAAGCTTTAGCCCTGGTAAGTGTGGCCAGCACCAAGTGAATCCTATGCTTCTTTCAACATGCTCGTGGCAACTCGTTGCGTCGTCGTAGTGTGTGTTTACATCACCGTCATGAGTTTCATTTGAGCCGCAAGATCTGCATCCGGTTGGAAGTTCCTGCTGTATGGTGGCTCCTCGTGCATCGGACTTGCACTGGGGCTTGAGTACAAGCCCTCAACATCTCTAATGGTCTCTTTGACTTTGTGTGTCAGTGTACTGACATATGGTACAATGCGCCGTAAAGTCGCAGTGTCGAATGGAACCTTCTTCGAAGAAGGTGTGGGTGGAGCATCCAGAATGGCTTCATGTGTGCTCCTCCTCTTCTGGAGCGCCTCAATCACCGATCGTGCTTTGGCCTCCGAGTCTTTGCGCGGTCTCGTGACAATAGCTCTTGGATCTCGAGTTGCAGAAGCACTGTCAATCTTGGATTTGGGTAGTACCGGCGAAGATTGTGGGGCGAATATGTCGTCGTTTGGTGGAAGGATCGATTTTCTCCCACCGGTGTGCTTGCTGGCCTCTTCGGTCGATTTGCGCCCCTTCCCTCGACCATGGCTAGGGCTAGGGCAAGGGTCCTCAAAAGCATCTTCGTCAAAGCCAGGAGACGAGGGTGGTGAGTCGTGAGCAACCCCCCCGTGGTCGGCTTCCTGATCGGCAAGGTCTATCATCGCATCGACCTCCTCCCACATGCTCGACTGCGAATCTTGCACTATGCCAAGTGCGATGGCACGTACTCTGTGTTCTTTGAGCTCTTCGATCAAGAGCCCCCATTCGCGCAGAAGACTGATGTTGGCCAGGACATTGTTCTGTTGTTCTTGAATGCTCTTTGGTACTACCATCGCTGTGCTGTTGCCGGGAGGAGTGTCACTCTCTGCAACAGGGTCCTCGTTCAGTTCGGAAAAGTCAAAGTCGTCATTCCAGTCTTCGGTGACGCCCTTGCTTCCCACACCCCAGGTGCCGAACTTGTTAGTAACGACGGTGCTACGCTTGCCAGTCAGATCCGGGACTACGGGAACACTCTGGCTGCGAGCGTGTAGCCCGCTGGGTGCTCTGCGACCAACAGAACGACTACACCTGCGGTCAGCGTCTTTCTTGCCATGCACTGTGCGCGGCCGTGGCGGTGTGTGGGCGCCAGAGTTCTTGTCTGCGATCTGCTGCTCAGACCAATCGAAAATGCTGCTGCGAGCATCCCGGTCGCCAAACTCTGCCGTGAGATGGTGTGGCGTGGTGGGCTTGGAATTAGGGCCGGATGGGAAATGGCGTGCGTTGTGTGGCAGCAGCGACACGGGCGTGGTCGCATGACTGACTGTTGGATAATCAACCCAAGGATCGGTAGCATCCGTCTCCTCTAATGACCACCTACTGCTGTCGTCGTCGTGGCCTGCTCCCGAATCCCATTCCAAAGTGCCAAGCGAGAGCGGCTTGGGCATGCTCGAAGGCGACGACGGTATCGTGCTAGGAAATAGCGGTGCGCTGTGCATTCGGCCACAGCTGGGCGAATCGTGCAGCGAGCGCTGGGGTCGAACAGTCCGCACAGGCGTTGCGATGCTCTCCTCTTCCTCAGTGATGCTCTGTTGGCCGCCAACACCATTGATGGTATGGTCGCGAAACGAACCTGGCGGGAGTAAGTCGCGCAGGGCTGTGACTCTGACCTTGGAAGGGGGGGACTCGTCGAATATAGTCTCAATGCGAGGCCCACGGGCGCCGCCCGTCGTGCTCCTTGTTGCGCCGGTGTGCAGCGAATCATACAGCGTCTCGCTCTGGATGTCTGCGTCGTCTTCGTCGCCGGAGCCTAGGCCGCGAACCTCATTATCAGAGGAGCCGACCAATGTCGAGGCTTGTTCGGAGGGGGCCATTGAGTGACGCGAAACTCGAACGGCCGATTGCGCTAGAGTAGGGGATGGTGGCGTCTGATTGGAGCCGCCTAGTGCGGCTGAGCCAACGACCTCGCGCTGCTGGGGCATTGACGCCAAGCCGTGTGCAGCAACGGTATCAGCGTCCACATGGCGGGAGGGCTGGGGCGGCGACATAGAGCCGGCATGGGCGGTACTGCGTGCAAATCCCGTGTCGGTGGGGCCGGCGGACGTTGCAATCTCGCGTCTGGCAAACGCTGGTTCGGCGGCATCTTGCTGGTACTCCCCATACGAGGTGCTGTGCGGCCGTCTGGGCATCATCGTAGACGGTATGCGGGCAGAGTAAACCTGCTGGCTTGCCCGGCGTGACAGCAAGGGCCGGGACGCCCTGGCTGCGAACTGTTTGGACGAGGAAAGAAAGTTGGTAATGGAGAAGGAGCGCTTGGGTTGGGAGGCATCGTTTGGGGGGTTCGTCGAGGAAGAGGGCCAGCGGCGAGAGTGCTGCGACGTTTCCCTGGTCGCAAGCACAGCTGACATGCTGAGTGGGGTCTCTGGCCTGCTCATGAAGAAGACACTCTCGCCATCGTCGGTTGTTGAGTCGTCAACATCCTCTGTAGCTGCTGCGACTGACTTGGCGAGCAAAAGGGTGGGCAGGTGCTTCTCGTCTGGAAATATCCTCCTAAATGCACTTGGCCGTGCCGAAGAACCGAGTTTGGCTGATATCCGCTCCTTGGTCATCTTGGCTGTGAAGAATTGCGTGTATTCAGTCTCACTGTCGGTGCTTGCACAGTAGTTTCGCTCCTCGATGGCCGGCGGCCTGGCGGCCCGCTCTGATTGCGCATTGTGATTCTGCAGCGTCGCGGTACGTTGATGGCTGGTAGCCGGCCGGCGGAACGAGGGTCGCAGAGTGGCAGAAGGCTGCATAGGCGCGTCGTGAGGCCCGCGTACCGAAGACGCGCGCTTGACCAGCTTGTTTGGCGGCATGGGCGAGGAAGCGCGGTGGCCGGCTATGGGCACGGTGGAGCCGTCGTGGGAGAAGGCCATGGAGCCATTGGAGCAGGAGACGGCGGGGGACAATGGGCCTGGACTGGGGCTGGTGTTCCTGCTCGAGGAGCGGGATATGGAAGAGAGGCGCTTGATCCACGAGCCACGTCGGGTGGAAGGGCGTCGGACGGTATCCCGGTCAGACATGTCCTGGTCACTGGGGGTGCGGGCGTGGGCAATGGCTGCCAACTGTAGGGCTGCATCGTCGCTTGTCATTCTCCTTGCGATGCGCCGTTGGAAGCGTTCATCCTGGCTGGGCCTTGTCGCAAGGGAGGCGCGTGAGATGGGCGCGGTCGGTATGGGTCGACTGAAGTGCGGCGCGGTCGCGGTCATTGTCGAGGTCTGCACGGCTGTAGGCATTGAGTTGGCAGGCGGTTTGCGTGCCGGCGCGGCCTTTTTCTTGCTGGGGTGGGAGTTGTCCAAGGGGGTCTCGCGTCCAAACGACAGGCCAACGGCGGAAGCACCAACGACAGTGGCAGTTGCACAGAGCTGTATCACCAGGGCCCGTCAGTCATGGCGTCTAGTACAGCTTGTTACAAGTGAGGTATATGGATGTGAGACGGGGGCAAAGGTGGCGCCGCTCGCGGCAAGCAGACGCAGCAGAGGCGTCAACACATGTCAAAACAAGCAAGGACGGCAACACAAGACGCAGTGCATGGCGCGACGGGGCAGATGAGAAAGGGCAGGGGATTTACCGTTGGAACAGTTTTCATTCTCGTTGCGAACCAGGCCGCCGGGGAAAGGTCACTCGTCGAGGCGGTTGTGACGACAAGTCGAGCATTATGGCATGTCAATGTGCCAGAGGAACTACGGGTCGCGAACAGCACGAGGGGGGAGAGGTATCGGAATGGAGGGGCTCAATTAGACGCTTGGTGCATGGCAAAGTCGTAGAGCAGAGCGAAGGAAGGGCGGCACTGGCACCGCGACGGGCTGAGGCAGCGAGGTGGAGCTCTAGAGGAAGCGGACGAGAGGCTGAAGAAATCCAGTGCTTGTTGCTTCTGGGATCTACTTACAGGGCTACCCAGTTCACTTGGGGGTTAGCGAGATGTCGCCGATGAGGGCTGATAGCGGCATGTCGAAACATAACACGGAGGCGACACAGACCCCATGCCTCACTTTGGACCGTCATAGCGTTGCGGACAGGCTTGGGGGCGGGCGGGGGGGGGAGAAGTCGAGCTGCGGGCTGCGACCTGGGACATGCGACAGGCCCCAGGCCCCAGGAGCAGCGCGCGGCGTGCAGTACGACCAGGACAAGTTGGGCATCCAGAGGATCCGCTGCCGTGCTGCGCGGTATCACCACCTTGGCTGGCTGGCTGAGGGGGCTGCGAGGGCTGCGAGGGCGTGGAACAGGGACTAGCGCCGAGTAACAATCAACAACACAACAACAATCAGGGACAGACCTCACGAACCCCTCGCCGTCAGAAGGCGGCCAAATATAGCGCGTACCAGAGCCATCCCGGGCGCCCGTCACAACTGGGCGTGGACTGGGCGTGACCAGGCCGTGATTGGCACACAGCCGCTGAACTGGCTGGAGCGAGGCCTGCAAGCGAGTGGAGATGTTTGCTGATCGCGAGGTACGCAAGTGTCAACCGGCTTCTGTAGCTCACCCGTAGCAGCCCAGCCGTGGTTTGGTAGCGAAAGCTTGCCGCCCTTTGCCCCCCCTCTCGCCAACAAGTCAGTGCTCTGCGTGGTGCACCTGTCGGCACATGGCCTTTTTGCTCGACTTGCTCAACGCCGCCATGGAACAATACCGGTACAGGACCTCCAGGCATGGCATAACATGACGGCTGTGGGTATTGCCCTCGGCTGCTTCGGCCACCAATTGCGCCTCTGCAACAAGCTGCTCACGGCCCAGATCCTTGATAGCCGAAACGCACACCACGTCGACCCCGGTGCAGACGTGCTGTGAGCAGCGGAGCAGGAACATGGGTAAAGGATAGGACGGACGCGCAAATGCCTCCCTTGGGCCACCAGATGCACTCCCATGGCAAGCTCACCGGTATATGTCTGTGTCTGTACTGTGACATGTACGGGTATCGTGTACGGTATCATGCCGTTTGGGATGCGCGGCCCAGCGTCATGTCCACTATGCCATCTAAGCATCCATCTGTTGGACCTGTGTTGTTGATATCACGTGCGCACCTCGTAGTAAAAGTAGCGCAACATCAACGCCATCGCCAACGCCAGAGCTTTGTAGAGCATGGCCACCATTGCAACATCGCACATCACCGTCGCTGTGGCCCTCACCCTTACGGCCAGCCGCCATACTGGCCGCCGCACTGTGCTCGCCGTGTCGTGCCATCTCACTCCTCCTCCTCCCGCGGCAGTACACGAATGCGAGTAACCGGTACGATCCCGGAAGCACATCACCGCTATACTTACAGCACAACCAGACGCATGGTGCAGATCCGCCCTCTCGCAAATCCACACATGCACGACGGGTTGTTGTCATGTTTGATTTTGATGGCCGGCCGCCACCAACCCTCCCATTGGCCGCCGCCCGCTTCTTCCAGAATCCACGCCAGCGCGCCACTCCACATTCGGCTTGCCCCCCCATCAAATTGTTCCTTGCTGTCGACCTTATGCCGTGCGACTGCAGTAAGCAGAAACGCCCACCGAGCCGCTATTGTATCGGCTACACTCTAGCACCGGTAGCATCATAGCAATCGATAGCAAGACCTGTATTGCTGCAACGCCCACTGACCTTTGCCCCACGCCACACTTCCATCGTCCGCAAGCGACACCAACATTGTGGGACAAGGCCAGCTGCCCAGCATCGCCCGCCGCTCCCCAACCATGGAAGCCGACATCAGAGCCCAAATCCCCAACATTGACCCCGTCTTGTCTGAGTACTCGGCGGGGTACTTGACCCATGCGGCCAGCCAGTTCACTTCCGACTCGGACCCAAATGCCCCTACCCCGCTTGAAGAAGCTGCTGCCACCGTGAGCGCACTGCTCTTGTCGGCTTCTGGTGACCTCTCAAGCCAGAACGAGACCACCATCCAAAACCTTGTTGACAAGTTCGTTGCTCGGCTGAATGCAGCCAATGGCACAGATGGCGAGCGCCGCCAGATGGCACCCTCGGCCAAGAAGCTTGACCAGGCCATCCATGTGGGCTCTTCACGGAACATATCCTCCACGCTAGGTCTCGCAGGTGGCGCTGTCGATCTTGAATCTGCAAACACTCGCAAAGTCGAGTCCAGGGTCGACCGCAAGAAGCTTGAGAAAGCTGAACGTAAGCTTCGTGCCAAGCAAGATCGCAAAGAGTTCAAGAATGTGGAATACGAGGCTTCCCGTCTTCTCAATGAGCCCAACGAGGCCCAGAGCTACGAAGAGTTCTACATGGCCGTCAACCCGCTCCAGCTGGGTGAGGCTAACACGAAGAGTAAGGATATCAAAATCGATAGCTTTGACCTCTCCATGCCCGGCCTACGTATCCTTACAGACAGTTCGTTGACCCTCGCATATGGCCGAAGGTATGGTCTTGTTGGTCAGAACGGTATCGGTAAGTCCACATTGCTTAGAGCCCTCGCTCGCCGTGAGGTTGCCATCCCTACGCACATTTCGATTCTCCACGTGGAACAAGAAGTAAGTCAACTGAAAACACTCTCCTGCGTTCTGCTAGCTGACCGAATATCCAGATTACTGGCGATGACACACCTGCACTTCAAGCTGTCTTGGATGCCGATGTTTGGCGCAAGCACCTTCTCAGGGAACAAGAGGTATGCCGTCCGATGACCTGTTATGGATGGTAGACTGACTCGTGTCAGAAAATCACAAAGGAGCTAGCCGATATCGAGGCAGAGCGTGCTACCATGGCAGACACTTCTGCAGATGCCGCCAAGCTGGATGTGCAACGCGAGGGTCTTGACACTACCCTGAGCGATATTCACTCCAAGCTCGCCGAAATGGAGTCTGACAAGGCAGAATCCAGAGCAGCCAGTATTCTTGCAGGTCTCGGTTTCTCACAAGAGCGACAGCAGTTTGCAACCAAGACCTTCTCTGGAGGTTGGAGGATGCGATTGGCACTTGCACGTGCCCTCTTCTGTGAACCTGATCTGTTGCTACTCGACGAGCCGTCCAACATGTTGGACGTCCCATCGATTACCTTCTTGGCAAATTATCTCCAGGACTATCCAAGTACGGTGCTTGTTGTATCTCACGACAGAGCCTTCTTGAACGAAGTCGCCACAGATATTATTCACCAACACTCTGAGCGACTAGACTACTACAAGGGTGGCAACTTTGACTCGTTCTACGCGACCAAGGAAGAACGCCGCAAGACAGCTGCTCGCGAATACGAGAAACAGATGGCAGAACGTGCGCATTTGCAGGCCTTCATTGACAAGTTCAGATACAATGCTGCCAAGTCGTCCGAGGCTCAATCTAGGATCAAGAAACTCGAGAAGATGCCTGTTTTGACTGCGCCAGAGGCGGAATACTCAGTCCACTTCAAGTTCCCAGACGTGGAGAAGATGTCACCGCCTATTATCCAGATGAGCGGTGTCTCGTTCGGCTACACCAAGGACAACATCCTACTGAGAAATGTAGACCTGGACGTACAGCTCGACTCCCGTATTGGTATCGTAGGACCCAACGGTGCTGGTAAGACGACAGCCTTGAAGCTACTCATTGGCGCACTCTCACCCACTACGGGCTTGATCTCACAAAACCCGCGGCTACGCGTGGGCTTTTTCGCTCAACATCACGTGGACGCATTGGACCTGAACGACAGCGCTGTCGGATTCATGTCAAAGAAGTATCACGGTAAGGCGGATGAGGAGTACCGTCGCCACCTTGGTGCCTTTGGCATCACTGGCATGACGGGTCTGCAGAAGATGGAACTGCTGTCGGGAGGGCAGAAGTCGCGTGTTGCCTTTGCCTGTCTGGCATTGACGAACCCCCACATCCTCGTACTCGACGAACCGTCCAACCACCTGGATATCGAAGCCATGGACGCACTCTCAGAAGCATTGAACAAGTTCCAGGGTGGCGTGCTCATGGTCAGTCACGATGTTACTATGCTGCAGAACGTATGCACAAGTCTGTGGGTGTGCGACAATGGAACCATCGAGCACTTTGACGGAACGGTAAAAGATTACAAGCGACGCATCACAGCGCAAGCAAACGAGGCCGGTGTGGTAAAGAAGCACTAGGTGACGGGGCTGTAAATGCAAAATAGCAAAAGTCTTGAAGTGACGTGCTGCATGGTAGCAATATAACAGAAACCTGTCGGTGTTATTATTTCCTCGCGTTCCAGATGTGACGACCAAGTGCGTTTTGGGGTGCCAATTGGTCGTTTTTGTGATGACAGCGCTTCGCTGTGCCCTTTGGGTGGAAAGTTGGAAGGTACGCTAGTCCCGAAGAAGACGGCTGGTCTCATCACCCAGCGCTCCGCCTTCACCGTTCCTCATCACACGCTCAACGTCTCCCAGCAGCAACAACACAGCAAACGCTCCCTTGCCCTTCAGCCCCGAGCATCGCTCCGCCTAATGCGCCTAGCTGCCTCGTGGTCCCCACGCGCTCAAGTTTAATTGACCGCGGCCACTAGCGCGCTTGCCCCTTCGAGCTCCTCGTCCCGTCCAGTACACATAGCTACCGGCGCCTTGTCTCGCTCGCAGACCTCCAGTCCAGACGGCTTGTCCGTAGCCACTCCTTTGCCTCCGACGTCTAGCCATCGCAGCTCCTCCCGTCTACAGTACGCCGTCACAGCACCCGCCAGTAGTACTGCGGCATTATCAACCGCCAGCGAATCACCCTATCCCCCTCCCTTCTCCTCTCTCTTCTTTCCGCCCGAGGACGCTGAGGATCAAAACAAACTCGGCGACACCGCAGAAGACGAATCGCCGCCCGCATTCACATCAGCGCCTGCCTTTACCGAGTCATCGTCCTCGGCTGCCGCTGTAGCTGCCACCAAAGCTGCACTCCCGCCCGACAACAAGGACGGCTCCAGCAGCAAAGACGTTGACGACGGAGAACCGCCGCCGCCCTACAGCGAAGGATTCAGTCCGCTCGAGTCGTTTACGTACGTGATGGCATCCGCAGGAGGTCCCGCGAGCATCATCACTCAGGTGTCGCAAACAAGTGCAGGACCGCCAATCAACACACTTGGTGGCTCAGATGAGAACATCACGTTGGAACTGAGGTATGGCCCATCGCTATCCGCCCATGATACTCGGGAACTAATCATGTTTGCAGAGGCACGCGATTCACTCTATCGCGAGATGAGCTTCTTACGCTTCCCGAATTCGTCCTCCTCTCGCTCTTTCCAAACGGTCTGCTCCCAGATGGGCACATGAACTCCTACCACGATGGAGATGTATACCCAGTCGACGTCGGTAACCCCACTTCTTCTTCGTCTTCGTCTCCTCCCTCTCCTCCTGTCCTCATGACCCCAGTAGCCAAGATTCTGTACCATCTCTCCAACCCCGCATTATACTTATCTGACAACATGTATCCTTCACAGTATGATCCAAATTCCCTGCAGTACATGCTGGAGTTCTTCCGTACTGTAGCCCAGACCATTCCCGCGTCGCCACCTTCTCCGACCGCTTCCTCAGAGCACCCTACCGAAGCTGTGCCTATTGAGCCCATGCACGGCTCTGCTAGGGATATGCTGCAGGACCGCGCCGGCATAATTGTCCTTCGGGAGGATCTCGACTTTTATGCGATTCCCCCGCATCGCGACATTAGCCAGCCTGAGATGATTGAAGTTAAGCGAGCTGCAGGCGAGGCATTGTTAAGACAGGATGGCATCTTCTCTGGCCTCAGGAAGAGCGAGGAACCAGGAACCACCGAGCAGCACCTCATCGAGATGTTGACCGCAGGGTAAGCATGCTACCAGAATCGTGTGAATGTTTGCAACTAACCGTATCCAGCGGCTTCAACCACGACGATCGATGGGGTCATCGTGCCGGCGAGCCCAACAAAGCCGTCATCTGCAGCATCGCTCTCGCGCGCTTAAGGACGGACATCAAGGGCAACGACCTTGCCAACAGCAACGCGGTCGGAATGGCGCAAAAGCTGCTGCTCTTCTGGAGGAAACCTGCTCGTCGCTGCTGGTGGGAAGGTGTCGAGCTTGAAAATGTCAGAGGCGTCGAAGGCAAGCTGAAGGTATGGATAAGGAGAGTCTGGACGCTTGAAATGGTATGTTTGCATCGATCCCGTGAGTTTCAATCCTAGCTAACAACCAATCAGAGCGTCATTGGCCTCCGCTAGCCTTGTTGCTCTCATCCATTATAATATTTTGTGGCGTTTCCTTATCTTCGTTTGACATTTCACTCGCGGCATCATTACCGCCGATGAAAAGCACCGGTCGGCTCATCATTTCCTACTGTTCTTGATACCTCTTTCTACATTGGTCCATCATCACCTAGGGAGACAATAGGCAACGTTTCCCGTCCGTTCCATGCGTTGGCATCATAGGTTCTTACTGTACTGTTTTGGCGATAATCTATGAACAAAGACGTACATATGCTTTGTATAGCAGGAGCAGCAGACGGCCGCGATAAATTGTAATATCATTTTTCATATTCGCACTTCTTCTTACCAATCATACCCGCATCAGTCTACTCATCCATCATCCTATTCTCCATCCGTCTGATGACCGCTGCTTGAAGATTGATGCACACGCCCTTGCCTATCTCAATTCTCGTACACCCCCACAAGAACTCCACTCGGTTTCGTGGTACCGATCAGCCATAGACCTTGTGTGGCGTCATAAACCTTCCGAGCCAGCGCTCACGCCTCCGCCTGTCGTGGCTGTTGAGCCTGAGCATCGGCCCACACCTGTCCCCTGATGTACGCAACGGCCTAATAAAAGAAGAAGAAATATGGAAATCCCACCTTTGCGTCTCCCCCCCCCCCCCCTTTTTTTTTTTCTCTCTGACCGGGTATCTGGGTCCACGACAGGTTCGGAGGGGCTGGAGAGGCTGGAGAGGCTGGAACCTTTCCCCCTCCTCCCCATTTGCAGTTAGTCCTGTGCTCCTCATATCTGCAGGTCATATGCTGTGCGTGTGGAGGGAAGGGAAAAAAAAGAAACGGGGAGGTGGTTGGGGGTGGTGGGGGGAGAAGAAGAAGAAGAAGTATAGTTTAGAGGTATAGGGGTGTATTGTCCATGTGGGTCGTCCAATAGATGAAGGGTCGTTTGGTAGTAAGGGATTAGATGAGAAAAGAAGAAATATTGTCGTTTTCCCGTTTCTCGTTGGAGGGTAGTATAGTACATGGATCGTCATCATCATCATCGTCGTCGTCGTTTTTTTTTCTCTCCCTATGATTTGCCGTTACCTTTTTTGAGTTGATCGACAATGACGACGAAGGGGTTTAGGTTTGGTTTGCTGATCCCCCTCCTGCTCGGCCCAAGATAAAAGAAACAAAGGCACGGGGCGTCATGGGGGACTGCTGTCTCTGCATATCAGGCAAGGGAGGACGACATGTAACATCCGAGTTTTTAACCCCAAACGACAACATGTTGCTACGCATACGCAATGACGGTCCGGTGCTTACAATCCGTCTGCGTGCATATGCTGAACGGAAAGTATCTGAGGAGAGAAGCGTGCATGCATACGATGCAATGCAATGCAGAAAATGTTGCAACGTCCGATCAGATGCAAGGGAGCGGGAAGTAGCATCTATTGAATCTCTTTTTTTTCCTTTCGACAGTGGGACAGGCGATCTTCGCAAATGTTCCGTCTTATTCACATGTGGCGTATGCGTGTAATCCAGTGATGCACAACGGTCGGGCGATAATGACATCGTTTCAAGTTGGACGTGCGTTGCAGATGCCATCATGTCAAAAACGACCGTATAGGTGTCTTACGCGTGTCATCGCAACAATACAAGTGGGGAAATGTCTAGTTCAAAGCGAGAATGGAGAAAAGCGACAGGTCAAAACTAATATCACGGATAGCAAGGGTAGTTGTTGACGTCGAAGACAGGCATGTAGGCCTGTCGTAGCTCTTCATTCTTCAGCCACCATTTATATGGCAGGCCAAGACTATTCTTACGTTGCATGTAGAAACGCAGTCTATCTCATATATCGCACTCGTACATAGGGTATCATCTCGTCTCTTGACCATGGTTGAAAGGTCAAGTAGATGATGTGCAAACCAACGCCTTTTGAACGACCAAACCCCGCCGAGCCCCAGGCTCGATGCCATGCCGTTGAAGACAACTAACTTTTTTTCGGAGTGGTATCATGCCAGTTCATAACGTCGTGTTGAAACTTCCCAAATGCTGGACAGTAAGAAATCTAGTAACGGTAGATGTCGCTCTTGAAAGGACCCTCGGCAGGAAGGCCAAGGTACTCGGCCTGGACATCGCTGAGCTTAGAGAGCTCGACGTTGCAGTGTGCAAGGTGGAGAAGAGCAACTTGCTCGTCAAGGATCTTGGGGAGGACGTAGACACCGACATCGAGCTTGCCAGTCTTGCCAAACTCAATATACTTGTTACCGAAAGCCTCGTCGGAGGCCTTGTAGAGCATGATCTGGGCAAGTACTTGGTTGGTGAAGGAGCAGGACATGACGAAGGAAGAGTGACCAGTGGCGCATCCCAAGTTGACGAGACGACCCTCGGCCAAGAGGATGATGTGACGGCCGTTGTTCATCAGGAAGCGGTCAACCTGGGGCTTGATGCTGGTAACAGACTTTGCGTTCTTCTTGAGCCACGCAACATCGATTTCGATATCGAAGTGACCGATGTTGCAGACGATGGCGTCGTTGGGCATGACCTCGAAGTGAGCGCCAGTCAGAATGTCACGGCAACCGGTGGTGGTGACGAAGATCTGACCCTGAGGAGCAGCCTTCTCCATGGTGGTGACCTGGTAGCCGGAAACGGCAGCCTGGAGAGCGTTGATGGGGTCAATCTCGGTGACAATGACACGAGCACCCATGCTGTGAAGAGCCTGAGCGCAACCCTTGCCGACATCACCGAAACCGGCGACAACGGCGACCTTGCCAGCAATCATGACATCGGTGGCACGCTTGATACCGTCGACCAGCGACTCACGGCAGCCGTAAAGGTTGTCAAACTTGGACTTTGTGACAGAGTCGTTGACGTTGATGGCAGGGACGAGGAGACCCTTGCCCTTGAGCATGCGGTAAAGGTGGTGGACACCAGTGGTGGTCTCTTCAGAGACACCGTAGCAGTCCTTGAGCATCTCGGGATACTTCTTGTGGACGAGGGCAGTGAGGTCACCGCCGTCGTCAAGGATCAAGTTCAGCGTCTTGCCGTCCTTGAAGGCTGTGAGCTGCTGCTCGAGGCACCACTCGTATTCCTCCTCGGTCTCGCCCTTCCAGGCGAAAACGGGTACGCCGGCGGCGGCAATGGCGGCGGCAGCGTGGTCCTGGGTGGAGAAGATGTTGCACGAAGTCCAGGTCAGCTCAGCACCGAGGGACTTGAGCGTCTCAATGAGCACAGCCGTCTGGATGGCTGTCAAACGTTAGCAATGCATCTCCAGTGGGGGGAACCATGTGCAACATACTCATGTGCAGACATCCGGCAATGCGGGCGCCCTTCAAGGGCTGGTCATCAGCATACTTGCGGCGGGTCTCCATCAGACCAGGCATCTCGTTCTCGGCGAGCTCAATCTCGCGGCGACCGAACGCCGCAAGGCTGATGTCAGCGACCTTGAACTTGTGGGCGGGAGCAGACATGATTGTGGTTGTATTGAATGAATTGGAGGGTGGGGAGGTGAAGAGAAGAGAGAAGGGGGAAGAGGATGGTTAAGAAGAGAAACAGACTCAAGGGAGAAAAGTGGGAGAGATAGCCCCGCGCGTGGTTAAACGCTAGTGTGGACCCTTAGGGCTCTGCTCCACATCGGCAGCTGGCCAGTTCGGAGTTCGGGCAATCAATCAATCAATCAGGCAAGGGTCGCATAGGAACTACCGATTCACTGTAGTTTGTATTTCAGACCATGTGTGTTTGCAAATGAGTGAGGGCCTTTAGTTTTCATCCTGGCCGGTGTCGCTCAGGACTCGATGTTCACATGGCATCTTGACGTTGACGTGAAACTCGACAGCTTGGAGTGCGGGGCATACAACAACACACTCGGCGTCGAGCACTTGCGACGCACCACTCTTCACTATGCACGCAGTAAGATTGGCCGTAAGCTCCGAATGTGCCCGACGTTGGTCTAGTGCAGAAACTATCCATCCTGATCCTCTTCGGTCAGTGTACAAGATGCTAGCTTGATGCAAGCTCACGTATAGTGGGGCACCTGGCCTTTGTCTCCCTCAGTGCCTGCCACTAGTGGTGCAACCCCATTATCGATCTTCTTAAGACCAGCCCTCTTGAAGTGTGGCTTCAGCGGCTCCCAGCTCTCTGCATTGTAGCCTTGCTGTATTTTCTGGCACGTTTTTAGGCCCCAGTCCGTTACACCAATCATAAGACAACTCTCAAACATAAAGGCCATGCTACCTTCACCGACCTTGTTGGGCTGCAGATCAACATTGGACGCTTTCTCGTGAGTAGCGGCATCTGGGCCATGGCCAGACATGACATTGTGGAGAGATGCGCCGGCAGGCTGGAAGCCACCGCCAGTCTTTGCATCATACTGGCCGCCAATCAGCCCCATGAACTCAGACATGGTGTTGCGGTGGTACCACGGAGGCCGGAACGTGCTCTCTGCCACCAGCCAGCGCGGTGGGAAAATGACAAAGTCGGCTACCGCCGTACCGGGATGGTCTGTTGGCGCGGTGAGGACGGTGAATATAGACGGGTCTGGGTGATCGAACGAGATGCTCCCTATCGTGTTGAAGCGGCCGAGATCATACTTGTACGGATAGTAGAGGCCGTGCCATGCTACCACGTCAAATGGAGTGTGCTTCTGCTTCGCAGCATAGAGATGGCCAGCAAATTTTGCAACAATCTGCCACTCCGTTTCCGTGTCCTCGTCAAAATCAGCTACCGGCGCTTGGAAGTCCCGCGCGTTGGCCAAGCAGTTGGAGCCTATGGGCCCCAGCTCGGGAAGTGTAAAGTGACCTTGGTATAGCTCCAGTATATAACCCCGCACAGGACCCTCAGGGAGGGTAACGCGGTATCTGATGCCTCGCGGTATGACGCAGATTTCGTTTGGGCGCACGATGAGGCGACCCAGCTCCGTCTGTATATCAAGCACACCGTGCTGAGCCACAATCAAAAAGTCGCCATCGGCCGAGTAAAAGGCCTCGTTGACTGCCATGTCCTTGCCCGCTGCGTAGATGTAGTATCCAACACCCGACTTGATTGTAGGGTCCCCGGCGCCGGCCACGAGGTGTAAGGCGTGTACCCAGTCTACCGTCTCGTCAAGATCAAAGGGGTCCCACCGCAGCTGGTTTGGGATGTAATGAATCTTCTCCCACGGCTTATTCTCAGGGTTCGTGTTGAACGTTTTGACCTCACGAGCCTCGAAGTTGCTGTGGCCACACGAAGGCAGGATCCGGTAGAGCCATGTTTGCTGGTTCTCGTGTCGCGGCGCTGTGAAGGCGGTTCCCGAGAGCTTTTCGGCGTAGAGGCCATATGGTGGTTTTTGCGGCGAGTTGGCACCAATTGGAAGCGCACCCTCTACGGCTTCTGTCCTTGGGTATCATTAGCATAGGCCCGTGAGAGAGAGAGGAAATTACGAGGGCTTACTCGTGGTAAGAGTTGAACCCGTTCTGGTACCGGTACTTCTCCTTGAACGCGAACTGAGTTGTCGGCATCGTGTAGGCTAGTCTATACAAGGCCGACCAAAGTGCAAATGGTTTTGTGGGTAGATGAAAGAAGACGTTGCACAGGTTCACTACGGTGGCGCCCTCTCTCCGTCTTTCAATGCGTGGGTCAACAGCCCTCTCGGATGTCTTGGGATGCAACACCGGCAAGCAAGCTGTTGGTCGGCCATGTTGCGCCTGCACGATGCGGTAATGCGCGGCTTCGCATTCCGTCGTCGCAAGAGCAATGCGGAGTAGAAGATAGGGCCCAAGGCGTTCACTTCGGCTTACCCCACAGGTGGAGAGCTCACGACCCCTGCTGGTTGGCAAATGACGGAACCGGCCCGCCCTCACCCTTCCGTCACAAGCCGATGGCGCTCAACCGCTCAACCAAGGCCCTGGCCAGCACCATGCACGCTGCACGCTGCACACTGCGGGGCCGAAAAGTCCGAGTCTGACATGGCAGTCGTGAGGTTTGTACGGCCCAGCGGATATACTCCGACTGTAGAGCTGCAAGTCCTATTGTACATTGTGTGCTCTCGAGATTGCGTCAAGATCAAATCATTTCAAAGCTTTGCCAGGAGACGACAGAGGACACAATCATCCCCACAATCATGGCCCCTTTGAAGTCCTGGTTCAGCATTCCTCGAGGCTCACATTTCTCGTTGGCCAACATTCCATTCGGCGTCATTTCAACGACCTCGTCCAAGACACCGCGCGTGGCAGTTGCTATTGGAGAGCATGCCCTAGATCTTGAAGCCTTCGCGGCAAACAATGGCTTCTCAGGCCTGTCGACCATACAGCCGCATCAAGCTGTCTTCTCACAGCCATCGCTGAACGCGTTTGCAGCGCTCGGCCGCCCTGTACACTCCGTCGTTCGCAAGTACATCCAGACCGTCTTCTCCGAGGACACCACACATCCCGACGTTCTGAAGAATAACGCCGCACTCCAGAAGCAGGTCTTGGTACCCCTCAAGGACATCAAAGCTCATTTGCCTTTCAAGATTGGCGACTACACCGACTTCTTCGTCGGCCTGAACCATGCCTACAATTGCGGTGTCATATTCAGAGGCGCCCAGAACGCTTTGAATCCAAACTACAAGCATCTTCCAGTCGGTTACCATGGGCGAGCCTCTTCAATTGTGCCATCAGGGACACCCATTCGGCGGCCCAATGGCCAGATATTACTCGACCCCACAGTGGAGAAGAAGGTGCCTACCTTTAGCGCTTGCAAGAAGCTTGACTTTGAGTTGGAGCTGGGTGCCTTTGTGTGTGGCTCCAACGAGCAAGGCGTCCCGATTCCAGTCGATCAAGCCGCGGCGAACTTGTTCGGAGTAGTACTTATGAACGACTGGTCCGCGAGAGATGTCCAAGCATGGGAGTCGACGCCGCTGGGCCCCTTCAATGCAAAGAACTTTGGGACAACCATCAGCACTTGGGTCGTCCTGGCGGATGCATTGGAACCGTTCAAGACAAAGGGTATAGAGAACGACACGGAAATATTGCCATACTTGAAAGAGAAAGAAGAGAAGACGGTGTACGATATCAATCTCGAAGTTGACATCAAGAGTATGCCTCCGTTTACTGCACCGCCTTACTACACCTCAAGCTAACAGTTGTCAGCGTCGTCCGGTAACACAGCAACAGTGACAAAGACAAACGCACAACACCTCCTGTGGTCCTTCCCGCAGATGTTAGCACATCACACAATCACGGGCTGCCCGTTTCAACCTGGGGATCTGTTAGGCTCAGGTACCATTAGCGGTACCTCTCCAGCTGAGTTTGGAAGTCTATTAGAACAGAGTAGCAATGGAAAAACATCTGTTGCAGTAGGGGATAGCGAGAAGAGGACGTTCCTGGAGGACGGTGATCAGGTTACTATCCGAGGTGTATGTGGTGCAGATGATGAGGCTCTGGTGGGCTTTGGAGAGTGTGTCGGTCGCATTGAACCTGCACTGACGTTGGGCTTTGCCTAGCCTTTTTTTTTGTGTTGGCTGAAGGGCGATGATCCCCCACTATCCTACCTAAAAGATGCATGCTATAGTGGCCCGTAGCAGGGCCATAATTTGGTGTGCCAGCCTCAAACCCGAATATACCACTGCAATTCACCCTAGACCCCGATGAAACTACAGTACAGGTCTTCAACTCGCCCTGCTCTTTTGTATCGGATGATGATATCGGGAGGTGAGGTCGTAAAACGCGCAACTTCGGTCAGCGGTGGATGAAAAGCTGGAGGTTTACTCCACATCGTCATCGCGTAGACCCTACGCAATGCGGTTAGCCGGTAATTTGACTTCACCACGCCTACTTGTTTTGGTACAGCGCTTGCACTAAGTGGGCATCTCCGCATCGTGCCAGCGCTCAGGATTGTCCCGCGGACCATTTCCGCTTTGAACGTTGTTGGGGTTCGCAGAGAATGGTTCCGCCACGAATGCCCCCGCAGCCGTGTAGTGCTTGACCGAATGGCAACCGGCGGGATTGTAGCCAGTCATGGCGAGGCTGGAGCTGCATAAAGGGCTGCCATGTGCGACACCGATAATAACGTTTGGAAACGCACATTGTATAAGTGCTGCTGGCCCTCTTGGCTCCCAATACTGCCCGCAGCCTTTCCTTCTTCATTTCTACACAAGTTGCTTCTTTGGATTGAGCCTGAAAGATGACGATCCCGATTTATATCGCTGGCGTTGCCGTCTTGGGTCTTTTCCTATATAGGTTGCTTTATGGGACCGATAAGCCACACATAAAAGGACTGCCGGAAATTCCAGGTCTGCCTCTGGTGGGAAGCTTGCCTGAGCTTGGTGATCACCACGCAAAAGTGGCTCGAGGATGGGTGAAGAAATACGGGCCTGTATTTCAGGTACGGATGGGAAACAAAGTAAGTACCACGAGAGACGACCCTTTGGAAGCATCGAAACTAAGCCGTATGTCCAGCGAATTGTATTTGCCAACTCATTCGATTCGATTCGACATCTCTGGATTACAAACCAATCGGCCATGATCTCTCGACCTATGCTTCACACCTTCCACAAGGTCATCTCAACCTCACAAGGCTTCACAATCGGAACCTCTCCATGGGATGAGTCTTGCAAGAACCGGCGTAGAGCTGCTGCGACAGCGCTCAACCGCCCCGCCGTACAATCATACATGCCGCTCATCGATCTCGAATCGACAGTCTCTATCAAGGAGCTACTACAAGACAGCAAGAACGGAGAGGTTGACCTCGATCCCCGCGCATACTGGCAGCGATATGCCCTGAATACCTCCTTGACTCTGAACTATGGCTACAGAATCGATGGGAATAAAGACGCTCCGCTGCTGAAAGAGATTGTGGATGTTGAGCGTGGTGTGGGCAACTTTAGGTCGACAAGCAACAACTGGCAAGATTACGTTCCGCTATTGAGATTGTTGCCCGGTACAAGCAACGAGGCAAACAGCTTCCGAAAGAGGAGGGATGTGTACATGGACCGGTTGCTTAGTACGCTGCAAGACCAGATCAAGAGTGGGACGGATAAGCCATGTATTACCGGTAACATTATAAAGGATCCGGAAGCAAAGCTGAACCACGGTATGTTATCTCGTCCATTCTCCACAGCATTTGATGCTAATATGCTACTAGACGAGATCAAGTCCATCTGCTTGACCATGGTGTCAGCGGGCCTCGACACCGTCCCGGCCAATCTCATCATGGGGATCGCCTACCTTGCCACACCAGCTGGCCAGAAGATTCAGCAGCGTGCGTACGATGAGATTATGAAAGTATACCCAAACAACGACGCCTGGTCGCAATGCATCTTCGAAGAGAAGATTCCATACATTACTGCACTATACAAAGAGATCCTCCGGTACTGGTGCGTTATTCCAATCTCTCTGCCTCGTGTCTCGATACACGATATCGAATGGAACGGAGTCGTCATGCCAGCAGGCACAACCTTTTACATGAACGCATACGCTGCCCACTACGATGAAGACCACTTTGACAACCCCCAGGAGTTCAACCCAGAAAGGTATCTCGACGTGAAGGACGGTTCGGGTACACCGCATTACGGATACGGTGCTGGGTCACGCATGTGCGCAGGCTCACATCTAGCGAATCGCGAGCTTTTCACGGCCTTTGTCAGGCTCATCTCTGCATTCAAGTTCACACCACCCGTTGATCCGCGAGATGAGCCGGCTACGAACTGCTTGGAGGCAAATGCGCTGCCCAAGAGTCTCACCATGGAGCCCAAGTACTTCAAGGTTGGCTTCAAACCTAGGAATAGGCAGCTGCTGGATCAGTGGATCAAGGAGAGTGAAGAAAGGACCAAGGACCTAATGTAAAGGTGTGACAGGGTGGAGAATTGGCGGGAAACGAAACATTTGAATCATCTCCTGGGGCTGGAGAACAAGCGTGGTGTTGAGGGAAAGAGCTACTTGATTCAATCAAAATGTCGAGTATTTCACTCACGAGAGTTTTCAACTGTAATCCGACTGGGTAGGATCATCATGTTCGTGCCGAAAAACTGCAAACATCTAGGCATGAAACATTGTTGTTTTAGTAGCGAAGACTGCTGAAGTCATAGATGAAACTAGGTCTTGTCCGGTGTCTACTCAGTCCACTAAAATAGGGAATGCCATGCCAGACGGCAAACGGCAAGTGCGTGCACTTTTTACTTCCTTATCTGGAGCGGTGTTATCGTTGCGGCCCGAGCCACGTGTTACAGTGAGCAAGCGCACCTGCCTTGGGTGGAGCTCACCACAAATCTTTTTTTTTCTTCTTCTCCGTTGTTGTAAGGAGAGAAGCTATTGCAAAGGTAGCTCGGAGCTGGTTTTGTTTCCTCTTCTCAAACATTAACTCTACGTCAGCAACAATCGAGCAAGCATCATGTTCGCCCTACCCAACGGCTACAATGCTTCAGTCTTGGCCATACCCGCTTACTTCATCCGTAAGTATGCCCTTCAGTCAGGTTCCAAGTATGAGGCGTTTCTCAATTAGCTCTGCCATCTACAGTCTCGTGTTTCCCTCATGCCTTGGCCTTGTACGTCGCTACCCAGGGCAAACTCCTCACCTGGGACAACCGCAATCCACGCTCGAGCGACATGAAGGCTCGACTGAAGCAGCGCATTCCTGCCAAGACATATGCAATGTACGAGCGCATGGAGGCGTGCCATGCCAACGGAATGGAGGTGAGACCGGAAATGACTGCAAGTCTTCTTCTGCGTCTGGAACTAATCTTTGGCAGAACCTCCCTCTTTTTCTCGGAGCGGTCGTATTGGGGAACATGGCTGGGTTGGAGGAGGATGAGCTCGCCAGCTTTGCCACTTCTTTCTTGGCTGTCCGGGTCGCGTACACTGTAGCCTACATGACTACTTGTGCTCAGAGGCCCACGCTGATTCGCAGTGGACTCTGGATCGTGGGCGTCTGCATGTGCCTCCGTACCATGATTCGGGCAGCGGCAGCTATGGACACCAAGGCTTAGGGTTGGAGAGGAGGGGCGCGGAGAGGGTGACATCAAGGTGTCTGAAATCAATCCACGGTAGCCATGTGAGCTACTCGATCATGTGACAGTGTCCTTTGTCAAGCGTTTAGTTGGCCGAAGATGCAACATGGGCGTCGGACCGTCAAGCTACAAGACATTTGCCATGCACCCACAGACACCAGCTTGATCAGTCGTGGATATTCTTAGGTTGCCCCTCGGTAGTGCGGACATGTGTGGGTCCTCGAGCTCACGCAATCCTGGGGCAGCTGATTTGTGGATGGCCGATCGCCCAACCAAAACATTTCATGGCTGCCTACGGTTCCACGCTCGACGGTCAGGGGAGGCTCTACGTGTCAAGATCCCCGTAGCGAGGTTAAGAAGAGTAGCAAGTGAAGGAGTTGCTGAAACCGCCAGGCTCTCACCGCAAGTCCTTCAACGGAAAGTCGATAAGCGATCGCTGATAGTTGTCACGTGTCAGTAGCACTTGCCAACTTACGAGCAGTGCCCAGACTTCGCCGCGCTTTCCACCACATCTCTTCAACGCAGCCCTTCCTGTGCATCAATTAGAGTACATCCACATCCACCCGTCTCATCCCCGAATACCACCGACTCTCTTGAACGCATCCGTAAGTTAATTGCCGCCGTCTTGTGTTTTTTTTGGGTGCACTTGCTTTGTCCACCCTCGGGCGAGCCGCAGGCCAGTGCCCTCCTGGCCTCGACCCAACTTCACGACAGGCGCTTACCATGCCTGCGCCGGCCATGCGACCGCTTGCACCTTGCTCAATAGACGCCAGCAACGCCGTCATGTCCTCTCCAAGACTGTTCTGACCACCACCCGAGCAGGTTCGAGAGTCTTTTACACCGCCTTCCCACCCACCCCCGCCGCACTCACCCATCCACCGCAGTCATGGGTCTCACATTTTCCAAGCTGTTCGACAAGCTATGGGGCAAGAAGGAGATGCGCATTCTCATGGTTGGTCTTGACGCCGCCGGAAAGACGACTATTCTCTACAAGCTCAAGCTTGGCGAAATCGTCACCACCATCCCCACTATTGGTACGTCGCGCGGGAGGACACGTTGATTGTGGGAGCAATGCGCTAATCCACCATCCTACAGGGTTCAACGTCGAGACTGTCGAGTACAAGAACATCCAGTTCACCGTGTGGGACGTCGGCGGTCAGGACAAGATCCGTCCTCTGTGGAGGCATTACTTCCAGAACACCCAAGGTATCATCTTCGTCGTCGACAGCAACGATCGCGACCGTGTTGTTGAAGCGCGTGAGGAGCTCCAGCGCATGCTGAACGAGGACGAGCTGCGGGACGCTCTTCTCCTCGTCTTCGCCAACAAGCAGGATTTGCCCGTAAGCCTCATCAGACGCAAACACACTCGCCCAGATGGCTAACAATGCGATGACAGAATGCGATGAACGCTGCTGAGATTACCGATAAGCTTGGCCTCCACAGCCTCCGACAACGTGCCTGGGTATGTCCAAACTCGGTTCCGCTTCGCCGAGCAATTCAACTAACTCCCTGCAGTACATCCAGTCGACTTGCGCTACCTCTGGTGACGGTCTGTACGAGGGTCTTGAGTGGTTGAGCAACTCTCTCCGCAAAGCCGGCCACAACTAAGTTTTGCGAGCGCGATACGTAATGTAGCGAGTCACGAAAATTGACAACAGTCTGTCAAGCCCAGACGTTAACGAACGCACGCTCCATCGTAGTGGCAGAGCCCAGCCATGACGCATCTTAGCAACACTACGGCCCCATGAAATGTATTTGCATTGGTGTCAAATGTCAGATCGGATGGTGGAGCGGAGATATGGTTTTCTCTTCTCTTTTCACCATTGGAGTTTGTGTGAAGTACTATGACATTGCGTTTCTGGGATCGTTGAGAAAACAGTTCTCTGGTTTGCTTTACGTGGTACTATCAAATTTGAGCCTCTTCTTACAACTTCAATGGCCTATTGTCGGGACTGCGTGATTGGCATTGTGCGTTTGTGAGTGACGTTTGGTGGGTGCTGGGCCTGCTGAAAGTTCTGAAACACCGAGAAGAGGAACGTGATCAGCTTAGGCAGCCGTCCGACCGGCTCGTACTCCGCTTTTTGACGTGGCGGACTAGTCGGAGGTGGTGCAGTTCCAGGCCAGAAGCGTGGCGCCGTCTTCACACCTCAACAGGCTATCCACAAATCCGCCGCGCCTCTCTCTCTCTTTCTCTCCCTGTCTGAGTAGATCACAACCAAGTCGAGAAGTTCCCGAGATGGTCTTTTCTAGAGCTTATGCAGGGTGCAAACTAGGCGCACCAAGAAGGAGAAGAAGGAGAAGAAGGAGAAGAAGGAGAAGAAGGAGAAGAAGGAGAAGAAGAAGAAGAAGAAATAACGTGGTAGCATGGACAAGCATGTTCCGTTCAAGATTTCATTGCACTTCTACCATGTGTGCGTACATATCGCCAATCAATAAGACCATGTCAAAACGCCAGCCCCTCACGTCCAAACCCTTCCACGCTACCTATGCAATTCCCAACATGTCAAGTTTAACCTCTTGTTCAAGAAGCAGAACCAGCCGGCGGTCCTCCCGAGCTCCTTGGTGGTGCATTCTCCTTTGCTACTCCTCCAGTAATTGGCGGCAACAGGCCCTTCTCAGCCCAAAGGTCGACCAGTGGCTGCATGGGCTCAATCTCCTTATCGCCGATGAGGTTGAAGAGCTTGCCGACGTTGATGAAGTGAATAAAGCACGTGTTAAGCTCCTTGTATGCGCTCACGTTCCAAAAGGGGTCCAGCCAGTGGCCGTGGTAAATGTGGGCATAGCATCGCATCATCTGACGGTAGATACTCTTGATGTCTCCCTCAAAGGTTTCGGGGAAACCCGAAGACTTTCCGAGCCACTCGCGTCCGGCAAGCTGGGACGCCGAGGCATTGATGTTGGTGGGTGGGAGCGGTTGCGGGGTAGCATTGGGCGTCATGGAGCCAGAGGCATATGTTGATGCGCCGATGGAGACGGCTGTGGTGTCTGTAGGGAAAATGTTTGGGTCGTTGATTTTGCCAACAATCCACTTTTGGACAAGATTGATGTATTGGATTGCAGGAATCTTGATGGGCTTCTTGTTGTTGTCTAGCCAGGTGTACGTGTGACCACTGGCAGACATGGTAGGGCAGACATCTGGGTTGCAGACGGGCTTGCCTGTCTTGTCGTCTACTGTCTTGATGATTTCGATCATTTGCTCCAGCAGCCTGTACTGCTCAACAACTAGTCACATGCTCAGCTGAGGGCAATCATATGCATCATGTCGAAAGCCTACCTTGATGTGCAAGCCATTCACCTTCTTCAACCAGCTTCGGTTTTGCAGCCAGGGTCATAAAGTTGCCCTTGACAATCAGGTTGGAGTACTCTTCGCGGAAGAAGAAAGGCGGTCTGCGTGAGCCGAGCACGGACCCGTCCGGAGCACTCTCGAACGACATGGCCGACGACAAGGCAGGTGAATGCGGCATAGGTGGCTGACCTTGCTGCTGTTGCTGTTGCTGAGAAGTTGGTGAACTGGCGTATTGGGTTGTTGGTGACGGCGAGCCTCCTTTGCCTTGTCCTTGCTGGCCCTTGCTGGACCGACCAGCTAATCCTTGGCGACTATTCGCGGAGTTGTTAGATGAGAAGATGGACGTACGAGTGTCGAGGCGGCGAATTATAACACGGAGAGACGGCAGAATGAGCCCGACGCAACGTGCAAATCACGAAGTGAAATCGTGAGACGCTATGCAGTAGAGGCCTGAAACATATAGGGTGGCTGACTGGGGTGGAGGGAAGCGCGAGCATTTGAGGAAGGGCAGCATGTGCCAAGCTAAACTTACACGTTCGCGAAGAAAGAGGCCATGATTTGCGTTTCTGGCTATTCCGTGCGGGGGCTACGAGGTGGAGGCGTTCTATGCACTAGAGAGGCCGGCTTTCGAGGTATGCAAGAGGATAGAGGGGGAGGATGTTGGTGATACGTCTCAAGCGGGCACGCTTTTTGGGCCCACTCTCCCAAGGGCTGCACCGAGAAGGGGCAGGGCGCTATTGTCGATCGGGCGTTAGCGCCCTTCATTGTTCTGGTCGTTCACCAAAGTTGACGGAAGCCATCCAATTGCCCTGGCGCGTCTCTTTTACCTCCCCCATCGCCCACGCCGCCAATCACGGAACTACTGTGCGCTTGGTCACGTCGCTGACATCTCCACGCCACGGCACGACACGACGCGACACGACTACCGTGTTCAAGCTACCAGCGCACAAGAAGCTCCGCCCGCCGCGACCATGTCTGACGCGGGACTCGACCCAGCGCTTTCTGATGACGACGTCGTCAATGACCAGGCCATACCCGCGGGCGATGCCGACGAGGGCACGCCGCTGAACACGGTCGAAGAAAATGTCCTCGACGAGGACGACGATCTCTTTGGCGACGGCGACGTAGGAGATGATGCGCCCGCGTACGTCGCCATGTATTGAATGCAGCGCCCGGCGGCAGACTGACGTGTTTTAGTGAGGAGAGTCGCAAACTGGACGATGCCGAGCTTGATTCGGGCGACGACGAGGGACGGACAGACCGTGTCAGGGCACCAGAAGCTCTGGAGGAGACTGAGCAGCAGACGTTTGCGTACATGGACGCAGACCTCGCCCGACATGCGATCCCCGAGCCCACCGACAACGAGCTCTATCTACTCAAAGTCCCGCGCTTCCTCTCCTTCGAAGACAAGGCCTTTGACCACAAGACATTTCAGCCACCCACGACCGACCACCATTCCAAGGTCTCCGCGTCTGAACACTTCTCTGCCTACCACACCGCCATGAGTACCATCCGATGGCGGCGCTCGCCCTCCAACAACGCTGTCCTACAGTCCAACGCGCGCATCCTGAGGTGGTCGGACGGTTCCCTTACCCTCCAACTCGCGAGCGACCCAACAGTGCAATACGATATCGACGCAAACACCTTGGCCCCGCCACAGATCAACCCGAAGATACCTACGCCGACGTCTATCAAGGAGGACAAGACCGGCGCCAAGACAAGTTCGAAGAAGGAGAGCTATACATACCTGGTGGCGCCGTACGAGGAGGCAAACGTCATGCGTGTTACCAACAAGCTTACTGCATCCCTCAACGTCGTACCTGCCACAAACACCAAAGATGCCGCCCTGGAGAAGCTACAAAATGACCTTGCCAAGGTTGCATCAAAGGGCCGCGACGATGCCGACCAAGCCATCTCCTTCATCAGCGTAGATGAGGACCCAGAGCTCCGCCGCCAGCGCGAGGAAGCCACATTCAAAGAGAAGCAACGGCAACTGCGCGCCCGCGAGAAGCACGAAGCGCGCCAGGCTGAGCGCGCAAACCGCACCATGGGTCGAACAGGCGGTCGCGCCGCAGGCGGTGGTCTTGATATTGATGGACTGGAGGACCGCCCAGCCCGGAAACAACAAGCGAAGAAGGGAGGCTTACGGCGTGATTGGAGCGACGATGAAGATTACGGTGGCCCAAGGAGGAATCGTGAGGATGACTACGATGAGGAAGACGACTTCATCGCTGCTAGTGACGAGGAACCAGAGATTGTGGACGACGATGATGATCCAGATGAAGGCATTAGGGCCAGTCCGAAGAGAGGAAGGGGAGGTGCAGCAGCCGCAGCAGACGATGACGATGATGACGATGTTGTGGTTAGTCGCACGAAGCGGAGACGTGTAGTCGACGACGACGAAGATGAAGAGTAAGATTTCTCACCTAGCACTACCCATTAAGACGATCAAAAGATCCCAATTCTCCAGTAATTGGGTATTAGCATAGCCCGGAGTTTGATCTATCTTTGTACATGTATCATTAACTAGTTTTACTATTCCAGCAAAATAGACAAGTCCTCTATGGAGCTGTTGACCATTTCATTGCGCGTCTAGAAGCATGGCTGACAACATGTAAAACTCTCTGACAAACACCATTTTCCCTTGGATATCCGGTTATTCACTTGCCCAATTTATGCTAGTGCAATGCATGCTAGATTTCGTCCATGGGAGGCACTCCTGAGTCATGTTTACACGTCTTTCCAGCTCCCCAGACCACAATAAGTCCGTTTATAGTCAGCAGCTTTCGCAGACATGACTTCATCAAACCAAGTACGACTAGGATGGATCGGGCTGGGGTCAATGGGTCTCGCAATGGCAACCAACATGCAAAACTACATAACCCAACAAGCCCTCCCTCCCCTAAGATACTGGAATCGTACTCTCTCACGGGGCGACGGGCTAAAAGCAAAGGGAGCCGTCCCAAGCTCTTCAATCAGGGAATTAGTCCAGCAATGCGACATCATCTTCATTTCTGTACGACATTATCCAAAACATTTCATATCCTCAAGTCAAGAAGAAGAAGAAGAAGAAGAAGAAGAAGAAGAAGAACATGCCCAAGAATTGGTAATAATAATGAAAACAGGTCAGCGACGACACCGTCCTCGAATCGGTAATAACATGCCTCCTCACCCACGGCACCTCACTTGGTGGAAAAATCATAGTAGACACCACGACCGTCCACCCACGCACCTCATCGTCCATGGCACTGCAACTCTCGCACGCAAAGGCAACATACCTCTCCTCACCCGTCTTCGGGGCCACACCCGTCGCGGTATCTGGGCAGCTCCTCATCGCCATTGCAGGTCCAGCTTGTGCCATTGACCGCGTCGCCCCTTTGCTAACCGGCGTTGTAGCACGCAGCGTGATACGCGTTGGTCCGGAGCCTGGGCAAGCTCTGCTGCTCAAGACGACGAGTAACTTTATTACCGCGGGCATGATGGTGCTGCTCAGTGAAGCGCATACGCTCGCTTCGAAAACGGGCTTGTCGGCTGCGGTGCTCGAGGAGCTTGTTGGGCAGAATTTTGGAAGCTATGCGCTGGGCGTTAGCAAGAGGCTTACGAGCGGTGCTTACTATCCAGCCGAGGGAGAGGCGCCGACGTCGGGGTTGGAGCTGGGGATTAAGGATGTGGGACATGGGGTTGGGATTGCGAGGGAGGAAGGGATGAGGTTAGGGGTTGGGGAGATGTATCTCGAGGCTGCGGAGGAGGCTAGGAAATACGGGGAGCAGAGGGAGAGACAGTGTGATAGTAGTAGCGTGTTTGGTGTTATGAGGATGAGGGCTGGGCTGGAGTTTGAGACAGATGTGGTCAAGGAACGCGATGGAAATGCGGGCAGTAGGAAGTAGTGAGTACGTTGGTACAGAGATTTGATACCCTCCAATCTACGCATATGTACTCTGTCTCTGGATGTTTAATCCCAAAGAGACGTGTAAACTCTAGCTTTTAGTCTTCACCAAGCGACAAAACCTCCACCCAAAAATCTGACTCGCCGTCTACTGCGCACCCATCTCCGCAGCCTGTCGTTCTGCTTCTACTTCTGCAACAACAACCTTGCGTATGCCTTCGAAGCCTTCCGACTTCTTGACATGGCTTACTCTCCGGGGTTTATCCTCAAGACCCTTGAACTCAACAGGCAAGACCTTGTCGTGGAAGTACTCCTTATGCTCTGGAAGCGCGAGCTCTACTGCATTTGCAAACTTGGCTGGGTGTGCTGTCGCGAGCGCGATGTGATGCGTAGATGGGGGCTTTGCTACCTCAACTGAACGTAGCGTTGCTGCAATGCCAATGGCGGAGTGGGGGTCCAGGACGTAGCTCTTTGATGACTCTGCGTTGAACACGTACTTGATGGTTTCGATGGTTTCCTCGTCGCTCACACGATACGACACAAAGTCGGATTGTGCTGCTTCCAGAATCTGCTTGTCGACCGAGAAGCCACCCTTTGACTTTAGGTCGTTGAGCCAATTCCGTACGTGGTCACCCGCCTGACTCCTTCGCTGTGATACTGCGTCCGAGTTTGAGCTGTATACATCGTATGACAGGAACCAGAGCAGTCTTTCAAAGTTGGACGCGACAAGAACGTCCATGGCCGGGCTCAGCGTCTCCTTGACTCCACTGGCGTGTGCCTTGGCACCATCCTCGGGGATACCGCCCTCGGCTTTTGCACCATGTACAGCGTGCTTCTCGTATTTGCCAGATTCCCAGAAGCGTTGCAGAATGTCGTTTGCGTTTGTGGCTATGACCAGCTTCTCAACCGGCAGGCCCATGCGCTTTGCGAAGAAGCCGGCAAGAATATCGCCGAAGTTGCCGGTAGGTACGACGAAGCGGACAGTGGAGGCTGGGAGGAAAGACTGGCTTTTGATAAGGCTGAAGTAGGAGTAGAAGTAGTATGTGATCTGCGCAAGGATACGCGCCCAATTGATGGAGTTTACGGCGGCGAGGCGGTGGGTTCCATTGATCTCCGGGTCAGCAAAGAGTTCTTTTAGGAAGTCCTGGATATGTTAGCTGTGTCCAGCCGTGCTACGTGGTGCATGCATACCTGGCAGTCGTCGAATGTGCCGTCTACGGCCAAGTTGTGGACATTGGCGTCCATGACCGTGGTCATCTGCGCTTCCTGGATCGGGCTGACCTTGCCATGCGGGAACATGATAAAGACAGATACATCCTTCTTGCCACGAAGACCGTAGATGGCCGCTGAGCCGGTATCGCCACTTGTTGCGCCGATGACGGTCAGATGTTCCCTGTCGCGTCCGGTCTTGCCCTCGTTCTTGCGGACGAGGAAGTACTCAAACAGATTGCCCAGAAATTGCAAGGCGACATCCTTGAAAGCGAACGTAGGTCCGTGGAACAATTCTAGCAAGTGTATGTTCTTCTTCGGGTCGAGCGGAACGGTGGGCGCGACGTCCTTTGCACGGAATGTGGAGTAGCTGCGGTGGATGATGTCTTTGAGGTCTGCGGAAGGGATCTCAGACGACGAGATGTAAAGGGAGAAGATTTCGAATGCGAGGTCTTGGAAGGAAAGGTCTTTCCACTTGGACGCCCAGTCGTCGGGTAGCGTGGGGATTTCTTCAGGGATGAAGAGGCCACCGTCTGACGCCAGACCCTTGAGAACTACATCTTCGAAGGAGAACTGTGCTGCGTTAGCATGTGATTGGCGTCTAACGAGGCTTCAATGCGCCGGGCGTGCCTACATCATAGGATCCTCCCCGGGTACTCAGATACCGTTGTGATGCTGTGTGCGAAGACATGACGTGTACTGCAATCCAATGGTATACGCGGCAGTAAGCAGTACCAAGTAACAATGAGGCGTTGCTGTGTATCGAAAGCAATGTGAAGCAACGGTCCCCGTGGGGAAAATGTTATATAGTAGCTCCGGGATCGCTCGTGACTCAAGAAACTACGTTTTTCCCTCACATAAGCTAGAACACATGCACGTGGAGTTCTCCGCCCTACATGTTGGACGGCAACAACCCCATGAACTTGTACGGAACATCTGCGAACGGAATAAGACAACAAAGCCCCCCAGCGCAGTGTTGGAATCAAGCGGAGTGCCGGAGAGTCCACGGAGTGTTCTTGTTGCCCCGCGAACATCGGACCCCGCCAGGTCGCATGCGGCCATGTCGGCCCTGCACACGCCGTTCATCACCGTCCCAACTCGCAGTACGACGCGTAGTCATCTAAAGTGGAGTTGCTTTTGCCAACGACAGGACATTCCTAGTCAACTTGTGATGGGTAGTTTATTCGCTGGCTGTATATTTCATCTGGGAGCATTCGCGAGCAGATTATCGAGACAGCTATACAGCTGACGATAATGATCGACGCCCTCCCATGTCGGATGTAAACTGCGGTAACACGAGAAATATGTGTACCTCGGGCTGACCTGGGTATATCAACGTAGTTCAGGCGGATTTCCGGTGATTCTATTACACGCCTCTACTTGACAGAAATGTCGCATGACATTCACTTTGCTGTATTCTTTCGAATTTCATACATGGTGTTGATGTGATTACGGGTAAGACAGAAAACTTGACCTTGTAAACGTCTCTGCAATATTACTTTCAGGTCCCTCCAAATACTGTGTCTTGATTACCCCCCCAAACCTCTGCTATGAATAGTTTTATGAGAAATGGCAGTTTAAGCTACATAATGTGCCAAGCCCTAGCTCCTAGATTACGACATGCTATACCGCTGCTATGATGATAACCAAGGTAGAGCCAGTCGCACTTCAGCGTGCTTTCAGAATGTGGACATGACATAGAAGCACTGCGAAGCCATACAGGCCATACTCAAGCTTGAGGTCAGTGGGTATTCTCGTTACCGTTGGTTCTATACCGGTATTGCTCCAGTCTGGTTGCCCAAGCTGGTCGAGTGTTTGCCATACAACGCTCAACAGCCGAGATTGAGAATGAGTAGCCAATGCTGCACTTGTGCGCTCAGAGCTTTCCAAGGTTCACCCAGCAAAATATCGCATCAAATCGGCAAGTTACTCAATCTCACAAAGGTAAAAGGTACGCCGAGGTCATTCAGACTCCACCATCAGCGCAAGCAGAGTACCTCTGCGCGCCTCGAGCTTCGTGACCTGCGTCATGGTGGTCAAGTTGAAGTGGGGCATTTGCCGGTCCAGACGAATCGAAGCTCCGACAGCACTCGATATCGGCGAGACTCGTGATGGTCGTTGGATGTAGAATACTGTAAAGACATCCAGGCTCTACTATGAGGCAGTCGGGTTGTACCTTTAGCGAGGCCATTCAAGTATTCAACTGTTGGTGCCGCACTCAACTCGATGTTGCGAATGCAGTGCCTGGCAAATACAGAGCAAGTTGAGCTTGAAGTTTGGCTGCAAATGCAGTCATGTAGTACACAGTCCATGGTGCAGTGAATAACCAGCAACCATGACCAATGCTCGGCGTACCGGTAGCTGGCCGGCAACACAGTGGGCCCGGCAGAACCCCGGGGGTAAAATTTGCTGCCGACCGCACAGAGCTGCAAAAAGTTTGCTCGGTTTCGTCAGTGCGGCTAGCGCCTTGGCACGGTGCACACCAGCTATATAATGAGCTCCTCCCTCGGGCTCTCAGGCTTTCGACAGTTGACCATGCACGTTTTCCCTCCCCCCTACATTTTACAGCGATGCTAACAGCGCGTAGACTTCATAGAATCATTTCTTTAGTATGCATCCTCTTCTGAGTTACTCTAAGTAGCCACAGAATCTCCATCCTGGTTGATGACTATCAGCCTCGATGTCCCGGAGTGAGGCCTTATTACGATTGCTTCGGCGAGCGTGGCGATGATCTTCAGCTGACCGGTTGCGACTTCGGTTGCACTGGAAGGCAGGACGTTGATGGCAATCTGACAGGCCTTCTTTTTTTCATTGATCCTTCTGGTGTGCCAGTTGGTCGAGGAAGAAAATTCAACTCAAAATTCACTGGGCGAGAGCGCTCAAGTCGATGCTTGGCTGTATCGTTCTGGTGAAGAATGGTCATTGTGATGAATTGTACCGATGATCATGTCTGCGTCTACATTTAATGGCGTCATTGGATGATGAGACCCATCACTCGGGCGGTGTTCAACACCATGCGTACTTTTCAATCCCAAGCCAGTCAACCTCGTCTGCAACAGAACCATCGTGCTCCGGAAACCACTGTAGGCATGCGATGCTCTCAACGTCCCTGTGCACGACCTTGACACCTGGGTCTAGCTTCTTAGCTGCCGCCAACGCGACTGGCGGGGGTGTCCACAACTCCACATTCTCCATCTTCCACGTCTGCGCCTCACGCTGAGCCATTGCCATCAAGGCTGCAACACCAGCCTCTTGGCCGTTATCCGAACCGTTAGCCATGTTGCCCGAAGAGCCTTCTCCGCCATTGTCCTCGATGACCAGCCGCAGGATGTGAAGCGTGTTGCCCTTCACCTCGGCTGGGTTCTGGTTGTACCACATCCGCGTCCAGTAACACCAAATGCGCTTGCCCTTTTCTGTACCGACAATCGCTCCCTTGATCTTCGGTGTCTTGTTGTGTAGCTCTTTCCCTACAAACTCTTCGCGAGCGTGGTGCCATTGTATGGTCTCGAGGTTGGGAACGAGAGCGACAGCCGTCTTGCTACCCTTTGGCCGCAACTTTAGGCTCTGTCGGAGAGAAGCAACATCGGTACTGCAAAGCTCCTCCAGGTCCTCTGCGTGCAATGGCCGGGCGACAGGCAGACAGCTCGTGTCCTGAGATGTGGTGGTGGGAAGAGATACGTGAGAGGAGGGGAACGGCTCCCAACCGAAGCTTTTGTAGAATGTCTACTTTTTGTTAGCAACAGGTCATGGTATAGCCAGATTTTTGCACACCTTTCCGATATCAGAGTATAGCACGGAAAACATGCACTCGAGCCCCTCCTCTGTCTGATGCGTTCTAATCACCTTTGATAGCTCCGTCATCATTCTCTGTGCATAGCCGCGTTTCCGCAAATGGTTCGCGCAGTACACGCTACCGACACCATGGCAAATGACTTCTTTGAGAACACCATTCTGCCACACCAGTGCCTTCTTCCGGTAGGTTTCGCAGCTCGCCAACGGCAGCCTAGTGCCAGACTTGGGGTCAAAAGGATTGTTGGGCAATGAGGTGTCCACCAACATCCAGTATGAGATTCCACCGTCGCGGGTCAAAGTAGTCTGGGCAAGGGTGGCTTCACGTCGAATGTAAGCTGGGATTGTGAGAGCGCCGCACCATTCGGCTCCGTTGAGGTTGAACTGGATCTGCTTTTCGGCTTCGGTGGGATGGACAAGTGCCAGGCAAGGAGCATCGCCCTTTTTGAGATCGGATATAGCCATGGTTGCTGTCTGGGAGCTCGAGGTTGGTTGTGGTGCACTTCTGCTCTATGTAGTGGTAACTTGTAGTCCAACCCTTGTCGTAGGGCGCAGTGGACATGTACTCGGCCTTCCAGATCAAGAAGTAGGAAGGATGCAATGGAGAGCAGAGAGTGGGCCGGAGCTACAACGGTTAGTCCATGTTGCTTGCCAGTGATGAGAAACATAGTACGGGCAAGAAGTCAAAACCTACATTTCTTTGTTGTCTAACAGGTCCCGCGTTTTCGTCACTCCACCCTGCGATAGACCCCCGGATCCTTATAGTTGACCCCATCTCCCCACAAAGACACTCTAGCAATACATCGTGACGGTCGCGGCCCGAGAAATGCCGTGGGAAAGCGAGCAAGGTTTCAGGTGCTCACCATGCGTCATGTGCGGGCGTCCAGCAGGCGAGTAGCCTCATATCTTGCATGAGGCCAGGCATCAAGGCACAACTTCTGCGTATCACGACCCACCCATTTCACTTAGCCATTGGCAGTATCCTCCAGTGGCATCTTGCAACAATTGCTTCTTCTCAGACCTGTGCGACGGGTGCGCAGGCCCCCGAGGTCGTGACAGACTGGTTAGCGGTGGTGGAGAGCTAGCGGAACCAGCGAACTGCCCCCGTCGTTGTCTGGGCGAGACGCCCGTCTTCCGCCCCAAAAGCGACGTAGCAATGCGTCGGCACAACATGCGGACTCTGTTATCCCAAAGGCTGACGGCCCTGCAGTTGGGCTTTGTTTGATATGCGGTTGTTGTGGTGTTGTGGCACCCAGCTGTAGCTCCGCTCTCTCACCTCCCTGCGCGTTGCCATTGCCCGTTCCGACACGCGGTTCCGACACGCGGTTCCTACACGCGGGCTCACGCACTTTGTAACATACTCGTCACTCTGAGCTGCAGCCCAACGCTACTATCACTCTTGTTCTTTCGCTCTACTTCTTCTCCGACAGCTGGGATCCGCCGGTCAGTGAAAGCCTGCAGAGAGTAAGGCTGCATGAGTGAATTGGGCTGGTCTGGTTGACATTAACCCACGCCTGCACACCCTTTGTGGCCTTTCCACTTTTCAACTTGTTCGACTGGATTCATATTAATGTCTATTGCCTCCACCTCCACTGCCGCGCTCAACCAGACTAAAAGTCAGTCGCTCTAGATAGAGTCCTGGCGTAAAAGTCCGCGGTCAGCCACACTACCAACCAACTGCCACGACCCTCCGCAACACTCAACATTGCCTAGAGGAGCCATTAGCAATCCAAGCCAATTCAATGGCACGATCTGGTGTCGATATCGGATATGAGGTTGTCGATCTGCTCTCCGACAGTGAGTCTGAAGACAAGGACTTCGCAGAGCATGGGCTAGACTTCTTCGACGCACAATCTGATGTAGAATCCGCGGATGAGTACCCAGAGTTGGACGAGCCTTTGGGAAATAACCATGCACAATGGTACGAAGATGGCCACGACATGATTGACTTGACCGGAATCCCAGACATTGACGTCCCGCCATCGGATCCTATCGTGGTAGATGATGATGAGCCACCGCAGCCGAATGCACAAGCTCCCAAGTGGAATGGCGGTGATGCACTGATCACTGAAGCGGCTTTTTTACAGATGGTCCTGAACGTGTTGCCGGATATCTCAGTCGATTATGTCCTCCAGCTGATACAAGAGAAGTTGACGGACGCCACGCGAACCACGGTCCGATGTGAACATTTTCTTACTGAAATTCTAGAAGGAGAACCATACCCCAAGGAATCGGACGCGGCGAAGAGCAAGAAGAGAAAGAGGGATGATGAAGGGGAGGACGGCTTGATCGATTATGAGATGACTGAACGTGACCCGGAGATTGGCGGCTATGAACATGATGCGTAAGTACATATTTCCTGACAGTATATCATGCAAAATATGTGGCCAGTTGGCTCTATGGTATCCATATCTTGTGGTTGGGTAACGCAGCTGTTCTTCACGGTGCAACTTCAAGTATGCTTTCTAACACGTCGATCTACGAAACGGCCGTCATAATTGCTGTGTTTCGATCACAAGCCAGCGCAAGCCTACTCAGCAACAGTGTAATAACACATGGCTACATTGCATAGCCAACGTCATCAGTACCGCATTGTTCTTAGCTCCTTTGCTTCTTCTACGACTACCATACTAACATCATTCCTTGCAGAACAGAACTACTCAAAGACGAATTCCTCTTTGTGCCTGTGCGGCACCTCACAAACATTCTTGGAGAGCAGAAGACATTGTTCAACGCTTACGGCGTACTTGAAAAGCAAGTACGCGACTACGGACGTGTTGCAAACAAATTTCGCAGAAACGGAAAATCACGCATCAAGCGCGGCGTTGAGCTTCATTTAATTGAGCAGGGCAGCCAATTACCTAAAGAATTACACGCCGCAAAGAAGAAGGTTGAACGAAAAACTGGTAAGCCGAATAGCAAAACATGATCCCAATGTCTCCCGCCAGTACTAAAAAGTGATAGCACAACGCCGCAAGGCCCAAGAAGCGGAACAGGCCGAGGAGGCCAACCTGCACCAAGCACAAATGAACAACCAGATGGGCGAATGTGCATGCTGTTTCGACGATGTTCCCCTTAACCGCATGATCAGTTGCAACGGTGATACGGTTCACTTGTATTGCATGGAGTGCCCGCGTCGGCAGGTCGAGACGCTACTTGGAGAAAGCCGCTGCAGACCAAAGTGTTTTGGAGTCGAGGACTGCAACGGAACATTCTCGCGGCAACAACTACAAGAGGTTCTGAGTGAAAAGACGTTCGAGAGACTGGAGCATTTGCAGCAGCGGGAGGACCTTGCAGCCGCAGGTTTGGACTTTCTCTCCGAGTGCCCATTTTGCGATTTCAAGATGGAGTGTCCTCCAGTGGAGGTTGACAAGGAGTTCCGTTGCCAGAACACAAAGTGTGGCAAAACGAGCTGCCGACTCTGCGAAAAAGAGTCCCATATCCCCCTGAGCTGTGAAGAATCTAAGAAAGACGGCCAAATCACCCTCCGACACATTGTTGAAGAGGCAATGTCGGCAGCTCTGATTAGGCATTGCAACAAGTGCAAGCACCCTTTTATCAAGGAACATGGGTGCAATAAGATGTCATGCACACATTGCATGAATATGCAGTGGTGAGTATCCTTACAGACGTACGTAAGATTTTTTGACTGACCGCAATCAGCTACGTCTGTTCGAAGAACGTGACCGACTACAACCACTTCGGTGACGCCCAGAGAGGGAAATGCCCTCTTCACGAGAACGTCGAAGACCGCCATGAACAGGAAGTCAAGAAAGCAGCTGAGGAGGCCATGGCCAAAGTTCGCGCTGACCATCCAGGTCTGTCTAATGCGGATCTGATGGTCAAGGTGTCAGATCGGGTCAAACAAGCAGAAGACGCACGCAAAGGACAGGCTATAGCTGAAGCGCAACGTTTCCCTTACCGCATGGTGGGTGATGAACTGAGGCGCTTCCCTCTGCCTCTGCCTCAGGCGGTGGGTCGTCCAGTCCAACCTCCACCAGCACTTCAGTACGTACCTCTCCACCTACCATTCATACGGGAACTTGCATTTGGATTCCCTTTTCGACCGTTTCACTTTCACCGTCCCTTCTATCCCCTAGAACCCGGCAACTACTTTGTTGGTGCTCTACCACAACCACAGCATCCGCAAGTGTTTCCTGGTCATCTAGCTGCACCATGTCCGCATTGTAACTTGTATCATCCACCTAACCATATTTGTTAGACCAAGAGCTGTAGATGCCCTTTGGAACCTACTTCCCGGTGTTCCACTTCGATGGAATAGGTTTGGTGCAGGTCAAGTCAACCAGCCCGCCCAACGAGCAAATCACCCCGCTCCTTTACAAGCTATTCCTCATCTTCCCAACCCCCTAGACAATCCCCGACCGGTAGGAGGGTACGAATTTGAGGCTCATCTACCTGAGCGCCGAGTTCTGGAAGACCAGGCCAACCTAATGCATATCAGGATGATGCAACGGATGAACATGGACAATATGCTGCGTGAGCGGCAAATGGAAGTACAACAGGCACAAAACGCGGGTCTAGGTCAAGCTCGAAATCAAGCAATACAAGCACAAGCAGCAATACAAGCACAGCGGGAAGCTCTTATGGCACGAATAGCAGCTCACCATGCGCAGATGGCGGAAAGGCAACGAAAGCGTGTTCATACTGCAAGGGCGCGCCGAAGGTAGGTAGTGTCTTTTTTTAACCGACTACTTTCTTCTCTCGTCTGTGCGACGTTCATGGCTTGGAGTATACCTAACGCGAAAGGTGAATACATGCATATGGTATCATATACACCAATTATTCATGGTGTTCTTAATTAGCATAATGATAACAGTCGTCTCCATGGTTAAAAAAAAGCTTCAAGTATCATTTTACTCATCCTGTGGAGCTAGTAAAGCTCGTCTTGGTACTAGGCCGTTGCCTACATTCGAACTTGGCTCTGCCTTCTTCTACCCATGTCTCGAATCTGAGTACGCCTGCCTCTACACTGCGTATTGGCGTTACTCGGACACCACCCAGATCGAAGCCTTCCTTGTTTTTTTGTTGCCCAGGCTCGACTGCCTCTTCGTTTTCTTCGTTTCTGATTGTAACTTTTCTGCCCGTCTTCTGCAGGCTAGGCTGAACCGGAACCCAGGGCTGTGGGTGTCCAATTGGCGGATCAATGTCTCCCTCATCCTTGAGCTCCATGCTAATATTGAACGAGCAAGTCGGCGGCAAGGGAGCGAGGACCGAGGTGCGTGTTGTCAGCGCAAGCAAAGCTGCGCGGAACTGCTCAGAGAGGTCGACAGGCACATGTGCGTCTAGCGCCTTTGTCTTCCCTCTCCTCATTACTCCGCCATCCTCTTCGTCATCAGACCCTGTGGGCGTTTCTTGACCCTCCCATGCAATCTGCATGTTGCGGTCACCCTTGTCGACGACCGGGAAGGCACTGACGTCGAACATATACCTCTCCATAACCTTGGCACCTCCCATGGCGCCATCCTCGCCCGCCTCATAGCTGAATATCACAATGGCAAGCCTTGCGACGCTGCCTTTCAAGAGCTCCTCGCGCACGGCAGCGATGGCGTCGGTTATCCATTCACAGACGAGGGGGTGTCGCGATTGGTAGACGGACGTGTTGTGGAAGCGCGAGTGGACGAACGAGGTGCGTGGATAGAGGGTGCGGAGGTAGAGGAGCGTATGTGTGTAGGCTGTGAGGAAGGTGGTGAAGTGGCTTATGGTCTCGAGGTAGGTTGGCGCCATGACGGACTGTTAGGCAATGGGGCTTGGTAGTGTGTCTGCTATCATACTACATGTAGTTTGTATATGCTTTGGTGTCTTTCTACGGTGTTTCGCCGACTGGGTCGTAGTTGGCGATGATGACGCAGGCGCGTCTCGTCGCGTGTCAAGCCCGCTAGACTATTGATGCCGTACTAGCAGCTTGCGGCGCGTGTGTGGTGCTGGTTGCCCCTCGCATTGCATTGTTGAGGATCACAGCCTAAGAGCCGTTGATGATGATGATGCTTGCTTACGAGAACAAGAAGACGATGGGGCTGTCGCGCCTCCCATGGACCGGGGAAAATGCAGCGTCCTTCACCCAGAGGAGAAGCAGCGTAGCGCATGGTCGTCGACTGCCTCATCCTGCCTCACTGCCTCCTTGCCTCACTGCACAACACCTGCCACTCCCAGGTTGATCCTTCATCGAAGCCTAGCCTGAAGATACTCAGCCATTGTCGATTGCGCGGATTGCTTCAGTCAAAAGCCTCCGCTTAGCCACCCCACTATCCAAGGTGAACTCGACGGAATTGCCCCGCATCTCCGGGCGCGTTCTTTTCGCACAAGACCGACTGTTCAGCTGCACCCATCAACAAACGCGTCAACAATCGTATATTTCCTTCCCACCCGTGTTGGGTAGCGCTAGACGTGCCGACTAAGCTCTATACGCGCATGCCCCACGTTTTACCATGGAGGACCAACTAGTCCAGCTGCTGTCCGCAACCCAAACCGCCCAGGAGGACACCCGCAAGCAGGCTGAGCAGCAGCTCCTTTCGCTCTATGGCCACCAGGAGCTTCCGCTGGGCCTCATTGGCATCGCCTGCCATGATAGCGTGCCTCTCAACATCCGGCAGGCCGCCCTGCTGTATTTGAAGAGTCTTGTACTGGCAGGATGGAGTGACAGCCTCGACGAGTGGAAGGGACAGGCGCTGGTTACAGAAGAAAACAAGGCCATACTGCGGCAGCAGCTGCTCGCCCTTGCGACGAGAGACGAGCTCGATCGCAAGCTCAAAGCCGCCGCCGGCCTCGTTGTGAGCAAGATCGCAATTGCCGATTACCCCATCGAATGGCCCGAACTGCTCGACACCCTGCTCACGCTGATACCCAATGCGACTGATGGCCAGCTACATGGCGCTCTCAGGCTCCTTGGCGAGCTGGTTGAGGACTCGTTCAATGAGACCACCTTCTTCAGCATCGCACCCCAGATGATCAAGCAACTGTACGATGTGGCAATCAATGACCAGCGGAAGCCAACCTTGAGGGCACTGGCTTGCAAAGTCTTCCACGGATGCTTCGACATACTTGAAATGGTGTTGGAGGACCACAAGGCCATGGTCAAGAACTTTGCCGACGAAGTGCTGAAGGACTGGATTCCCTTCTTCGTCAACGTCCTGAACGCGAGGCTACCGGACCCGCCCTCTCTTGACGAGGAAGAGCACGATGCGCCCAACGCTATATTTTACAAGGGACAGATTGCCTTCAAGCTACAGGTAGTCAAGGTAAGCCGAGACGAATGCAGTAATACCGCCTTTCGTAGTACTAAGCACCTGACAGGTCCTTATGCGCATACGCTCCGTCTTCCCTGCCATTCTCTCGCCGCAGAGTCTCGTCCTCTTCCAAGCTACTTGGCAGGAGCTGTCCTTGCTCGAACCGGCATACTCGCTCATGTACATACAAGAGGATCGCCAAAGTAGACTGGAAGATGCCGACGGACTGCCGTATACTCTCGACTTCCTCATTCTCGAGGAGCTCGACTTCATGCAGGCCTGTCTACGAGCACCCCCGGTCCGCGCACAGCTCGAGCAGGAACTCCAGAACCAAACACCGGACAACTCGTGGGTGACGCAGGTTATGAAGCTGGCTGTGGCTTATGCGCAAATCACAACCGAGGAGGAGGGGCTTTGGGACGTTGACGTGAACATCTTCCTAAGTGAGGAAACCAGTGTCACAGCCAACTACACGCCTCGAACGGCGTGCGGTGATCTTGTTATCAAGCTTGGGGAGTGGCTCACAGAACCCACCGTCAACGGCCTGTTGACCTACACGCGGGCACTCTACTCCGGACCCGAGGGCTGGAAAGCCAAGGAGGCTGCGCTCTATGTTCTCAATCAACTACTAGGCGACTTTCAGGACGTGGACAAGCAGATTGGGCCAGACGCCGCCAGTGGCTATGTGGACTTCATCCGCTATGCTATGCAACAACCTGATGCATTCCTTCGAGCAAGAGGCTATCTGGTTGCTGGAAGCCTGACAAGGACATCTGGCGATGCTCTGCAACAGCTTGCTACATCTTTTCTTGAGGCATCTCTGCAAGCCATCCCATCTGATGAGTCGGACGTTGTGCAAGTTTCTTGCATTCGAGCTCTTCAATACTATCTCCAGGCCCTTCCACACGCAGTTACTCAACCTCTCCAAAGTCCTATCATCCTAGCTATCAGCAATTACCTCGCCGCCCAAGACATGTCGGAACTCAATGACAGCGACGATCTGATGATTACCTTGGTCGAGACGCTTAGAGATGCCATCCTTATCGATACCCGCATATGCATTACCGACAACGGCCTTGACACGCTCTTTCGAGTCGCCAGTCATCAAGCGAACAACTTTCAACTGACAATGTTGGTTGTCGAGGCATTTGAAGAAGTAACAGAAACCATTGCGCGAATGGGTGGAGACGCATACGTCCAACTGTGCGCAAGGGTCCTTCCGTCACTCACAGGCGCTTTCGACGTCGGCAGCTTGACGGAGGAAAATGCTCTCTGCAACTTTGCTGCCGATCTCCTTGCCGTTCTTGCCGAACATGGTCCAGAGCCGCTTCCTGCCGGCTTCGTCGCCACGACTATGCCAAAGCTTACGCGACTTCTCTTGGGCTCCAGTGACGAGGAGCTGCTCAAGTCTGCCACGACTGCGGTGAAGAATATCATCTCGCATGATCACCAGCAGCTCTTCGAATGGCGAGATGATACCGGTAAAGCAGGTCTTGAGGTTACCCTATTCATTGTCTCCCGTCTGCTCTCTTCATGCAGTGACCATGCTGCGGGCGAAGTCGGTGCTCTTGCTGCCGAGGTAGTAGAGAAGGCCGGCCACGAGCGACTTGGTCCATACTTGGAGCAGCTTCTGCGCAGTGTTGCAGTTCGTCTTGCTCAAGCAAAACAGGCACAGTTCATTCAAAGTCTAACGCTTGTGTTTGCGCGCTTGAGTTTGAACCATGCTTCCGAAGTTGTCGACTTTCTAGCCAGTCAGGACATTGAGGGCCAGAATGGTCTACAGGTCGTGTTGGCGAAGTGGCTTGAGAACTCGATCAATTTCGCCGGCTATGACGAGATTCGACAAAAGTACGTAACGCTCTCTACATATTTCAACGCAGCAGATCAATTCGAGATGCGAAGGCTCCCGGGAAGGCGTCTAGTGGGAGAATCTCAGCCGTTGGAGATCCCCTCCTCTGATTATCTGAAAGTTGTATGAAATGACCGCTGACTTTCTTTCTCTCTAGCGTCATTGCTCTGTCAAAACTATACGACCTGAAAGATGCTCGGATTGCGCAGGTACAAGTGCAAGGTGACTTGATACCAAACAACGACGGCCGAATCATGACTAGGAGTCGTGCGAAAGCCAGTGAGTTTTTCCCCATCTTACAACTAAGAATCCAAATTCTCTATGGTCATAGTGATGGTCATGTTGTGGAACATATCTGTAGGCGGCTGCGCCGTCACTGGACGCAGTGCTGCGAATCCCTCCTGGGTCTATCCACACACTGACATTGAGATCAGATCCTGACAAATATACCATAGTGCCTGCACCTCTCAAGATCCTCAAGGTTCTTATTGTCGAGCTTCAATCGGCCTCGGGCGCACCCCTTGACGCCGCCGCTGCTGCCGAGCTTGCCGACGAGGCGTCAGACGAGGGTGAATGGGAAGATGAACCAAATCCATTTGTCGACCTTGGCAGTGGCTTTAGTAGAGAACAGCTTATGGCTTTTGCAGCCGAAGAGCCGGGAGGTGGTGGTCGTCAACGCGACGACGAGACGCAGGGTTTCCTGATTGATTTCTTCAAGCGTGCTGCCACAACACCGGGATTTCCCGAGGAGTTCAATCAGCTTACGGAAGAGGAGCAGCAGCGGCTACGAGACAGTGCTGCATAGTGTGAAGGGAATTCGGGTTCATGGTTTTTGCAAGATGGGTGCGGAAGTCATCAGGCCACAATAGACGCTTGATCAACCAAGTTCAGCGCCCGCTTCGATGCGGGAATGGTTTGGCGTGGGTTTCCTTAGCGTTGGGCTTGGATGGCGGCAAGGTGGTATGGTATTCGTAAAGTGAAGCAAGTGAGGACAGGTCCTCGACTTTGGAGATTGGGCTACACACTGTTGTAGTAGCATGTTTATGAAGAACAAAACAAAACATGGGAATATTCCAAACTGAACTGTGAATGTCTTGGAACTTGTCGATACTAGGTTGTGTTGAGCTGAGCAAGACAGGTGGTCACGAGCTGTGCAACATGCTGACTAGCACGCCCTTGTATGCCGTGCAACCACACCACGCAAATCCCTTTACAACCCCATGCGGCATAGTTCAATACAACGTCCTGTACGTAAGCCGCTTCTTTTAAAAAAAACGTCCCCAAAGTCACGACGCTACTGCAGAGTGAGGCTTGAAATAGTAAACGACTAGAAGGGTGTTCGCATGCGCAGTGCATGCAGTTCACGTCCCAGGAATAGATGGATGAGGCAGAGATGGGCACAGGCAGGGGGTCTAATTCGACCGTGCGGATATGGATACCGATAGTGCATCTGTTGATGTGAGTTGGGAGTGCTCTTAGAAGGGGGGGGGTTGATGGATGGGTGCAAAAGCAGTTGATGGTGGGGGTGATGGTGTTGCAGGCGCTTATGCGAAGTGATGGCGCTGAGAACAAGACCAGCGGACAAGCACGTGGAGGAGAGCGATGGAACCTGTTTGACGGGTTGCTCCGGATCGAGATTTGTGTCATGTTGCTAGTCGGGGGTACTGGCAAAAAGACTGATGTGTAGGTACGTGGTGACGTATCCGATCTTCTGATGATGTTGCGAGTTGTGGTAGGAGGAGGGGGCGTACTGTAATACTTGGTTGTCGGCAAGACACCGGCACCCATCTCATTAGTCACTTGGGCCGTGGTGCTTTTGCCAATTGCCGTCGCTTTTGGTCGACCAGGCCAATCAGCCCAGGCGGAGAGTATATAGAAATGAGAGCGGTTAGCAAGAGTTGGCATTCACACTTTGCAGCCCGAGCCCACCCTCCAAAGCAAAGCAAGAGGCACAGCTGACTGCGCCCACGACCCCCAAGGCCGGCCTCTTGATTCGTCAAAGTTGCAGCATCAAAAGGCCAGAGGGCGCATAGACGTGGCATGTCTCTGCCCGCCATCGCTGCCCCCTCCACACGGGCCCCCTCACCACGACAACTGCACCCAGCGTTTGCGTACCACACAGGTGACTGAGGCGGTTCGGCCGATTCCGAAGGAGACTCGGTAGGCGGGATCTCGATGCTCGCACGGCATGAATGATGTGGCGGCATCGAGTGATGACGAGCTTGTGACCATGTCTCCGACGTACCCCCTCATCTCAAGCCATGTCAATAACGTTTGCTTCCGGTCCCGAGCAAGCAGGCAGGCATGGCTGGGGGAAGATTGTGGGAAAATGGGCTCAGGGTGACATAGGCAAAGGCGGTACTCGCGGAGACCAAGTGCGGGGTACAATGCTTCGGGGTGGAGTTGCGACGTGCAGGCGGGGCGCGCCTTTCGTCATCACAGCGGAGTTCGCTTCGCTTGCTTGCACGTGCTTGCTTGGAGGAGGAGACTTGCCGGGGTGGCCAAAGACGACGGACGCGGTTCATGCACCTTCGCACCGGCCACGCGTTTCGAAACACCGACCAGTGACCAGTGCCAGTATCGACGGGTGGTTGGGGAGAGGAGGGGTCCGTGTCAAGAGTCCAGGCTTGCATGAACTGCAGGCAGAGGCAGAGTGCAGCTTCCCAAAGGCAGGTGTTCACGGGCTGTCAGCGTACCCTAGACCGGCTCCCGAGTGCGTTCCCATGGCATCTCAGGCAAAGAGGTAGGGAGGTAGTCGCCCATGGAGTGGTCGTAGCACCACATGCGAGCCGCTGGCGCGGAGTACAGTCCGGAAGTAGACGTGTTTGCTGGGTTCCGCCCACTGGAAGGTCATCTGCAAGCGTCGTGGGACCATGGCCATGGCCAGGTACCTACAAGCGCAGGCGATTTGCATGGTGACCAAAGTACCACGCAATCACGCCGTCCAAGTGCATTGGTGAGCCAGAAAATATGCATTCCTTGCCAATCAACAACACGCAGTCTAACGGGCACACTCCAGCTGGTGACACGCGCCATGTTGCCCAGCCGCGCAGGAGGAGCGGAGGCCCGTACAGCAGTCTCTAGTTTCTGCTCTGGTCTGGTCTCTGGAATTCGCCGTCCGGACAGGCTGTGAAACCTCGAGCCTCTCCGGCGGGGAGGGGGCTGCTCGGTGCCTGTCGATCGCAAAACGCAATGATGCAGCCTGCGACGTCAAACAAACTGCTGCCTGTCGACCGGGTAAGGATGCCCTGGCCACGCGGCTGACAATATAACCGGGATGAGGGCAACATTGCCCATCAAACAAGTTCCCGTAGCCCCAGGGGACTGCGACGCCTCCTAATCTCCACGCCGCACCAAGCCAAGGGAGGGGGGAAGAGGGGAGAGCGAGAGAGAGGGAGGGAGGGAGGGAGGCTGAAATGGGCGGGAGCGGAAAGTAGAGCCGCATAGGTGGCCTCTCGAACCACTTTTTCTCCCTTGTCTCGTCGTACGGACCGTTTAGCAATGCGCTCATTCGTCCTTGCTGCCCAACTTTGACTGCGCCCAGCATCTTGCGAGACGAACATGGTCATGTCCATTGTCGCAAGCGTCTATCAACATGCTTTGCACACACGCACACGCACACACACCCTGGTGTGCAGAACTGGTCCTAGAAACTAAAGTGTGGTGTGGTGTGGGTAGGTGGTCAAGTGAGGTAAGCACAAACGGCATCTGTGCACCTCATGCTCCGGACCATGTCGTCCTCTTCCCCCCCGTTTGCCCGCTAATCTATATGCCCGCTATTTTTTTTTGGCGCGGGCGGGTCAAAAGGGCACGACTGATGCCATGGTACCGCCGCCGGCCATCATCATCTGCCTGGCTCCCAGCTCTTTCCGCCTTCCCGCCACCGCCACCGTCACGCACAGCAGCAAAAGCAAATCAGCACCTTGCTTCTTTGGCCGCGCATACCTATACCAGACTTGCATGCGCAGCGCCTCTTCCATGGTAAGGCTGAGAAAATAAGCAGACGGGGCCAATCATCGGGTCGCAACCGACGTGGAAGCGCCGGTTGGCTGTAACGCCTTGTTACTGATTCACAACCTGACTGTGATGAGCCTACGAGTCACAGTGCGACAGCTGCCTGGGGGCTGAAAACATGCAAAAGAGGGTGTAGCAGCATGTGAAATTGTTGGAGACGCAAAAGCACGTGTCCGAGACTGATCTGAGGAGCGATAAGGCTAGCATGTGTCTCAGATACCATGTTGTGCTCGACGCAGGGGCTGCCGGGCCATGTATCGCCATCAAAACTATCTGATCCGAGTAGGGGAACCCAACACTTAGGGTTTGATTGGCCAGTCACAGAGAGAGTCATGCCCGCTTCAGGGCGCACAGGAGCAAGATTGCGGGAGTAGCTAATAAATTGATAGACTAATAGAGTGGTATGTGGGTATACTAGTTTTGACCGTGAGGTACCGTCTGCTGATGGAAATGTGTAGAGATCTCCCAACTCTAGTAGACAACCTAGAAGACAATGTGGTATCCCAGTACCAAAGACCCGGGCCTGAACACCATGCATGAAAACAAACAAAAAAACAAAGTGATGACAAAAGCCCGAAATAACCAACGGAAAGAAAAGAGGGAGAGGGGATATCATAGAAGAAAGCAAACTTTTTCCCATGACACACCCAATGTGTGAAACCCAATAGTGTTGTACAGATAATGTCGTCCAGAGCTAAGAAGATGCAGCAAGATTAACGATTAGAAACGGCAAGAAAGGGTATCTCGCGGTAAGATCAAATGATGCCCAAAGCAATGACGGTAATGGAAGGGGTATACCGAGACACATGGAAGAAAGGAAAAGAAAAAAACGCGGGCGCCAAGGCGTCCGTCCAGGTATAGAACGAAAGGAGATCCTAAGCGGATGGGTAGCGAAGAATGTCTTCGCAGTTTGCGTCGAAACGCATAGACCAGAGGCGCATGCCCGTCATGAGCTTCTCCGTCTTCTCAAGTTCTCGGTCGCGACCGAAGATGGACTCGACAAACTCCTTGCCGCTGTTCTTGCCCATGGACACGGGCTTGGTCTGGCCGCTCTCCTTCTTGGCCGCCTTCCACATGTAGTCTTCACACACCTTGAGGAGCTTGGCGAAGCGGACCCAGAGACGCTCGCCACTCTCGAGGAAGTCCTCAACCATTTCGTGGTTCTCCTTCTTGCGAATCTTGGGCATAGTTTCGTCGGCCCGCTTGACTTTGCCCGCGAGCTGGATCAGGAGGAGCCAAAGCTCGCCGGCCATTTCGGCGAGCGGGGTGGCGGGGCCGTAGTGGAAGACGGTCCAGTCGTAGATCCACTTGCCGAGCGAGTTGGCATCGAAGACGGATCCGAGGAGCATGATGGGCTCTTCGGTGGGATCCCAGTTCTTGTACGAGTAGCCGGCGGGGATGCCAGCGCGGCGCGCATCTTCTTCGGTAGCCTTGGGGCTCGACTTTGGTGGGGCGGCTGGCTTCTTGGGGGAGGCGGCTGGCTGGCGGGTCGAGGCGGAGGCGCGGCGTGGGCGGCTTGACTTTGGCTCTGGCTCATAGATTGGGACCTGATCATGATAATAGCGATCAGCATCCCGTCCGTACATGTCGTGGCGCGCGTACTGTTCGTACGGCGGCGGTGGGTACTCGTAGTCATCATAGCCGTATTCGCGTTCGTAGCCGAACCCTCGGTCGTCATAGACAACTTTGGCATGGACGTAGCGGGCCGACTGCGACGGACGACGCTGCCTCTCGCGATTGCTGCGCTTGAGAGGCTGGGCGTCTGAGTCGCGGCGATGCCGACGTGGAGGACTGTAACCAAAATGACTTACAAATTCGGGGGTGCCTCTCGGCGTTGCGTATGTGCGCGGGTCGGCGGCACCATACTGAGGCATGGCTCCTCCACGCGGCGTGGGCTGGTACGAGTAGTTTGGTGGTACGGCGTGCGATGCGCGGCGGGTGTGGGCTTGCACCTTGGGGCTGCCTCGTGGGGTTGCCATCTGGGGCGCGTGGCGTGGCGAGTAGTAGCTGGCGCCGGGGCCGGGCGACATGGGCGGCGTGGTGCGGTGGTAGTCGTAGGGCATGTAGCCCGGAGGAGGGGTCGGATACTGTGGTGCGTACATGTTGGTGGGGCTGGGGAGTCGCAGTGTGCGAATTCCTGTGCGGTGGTGAAGGTGACGGGGATGGAGAGGGTGGAGCACGCGAAGACGAGTCCGTGTGCGAGTTCAATGGGGGGAGGAGCCCGAGCGGTGACTGCTTCACCTGGGCGTGTAGCAGGCAGACGTGTGTCTTCTTTGGCAGTGGTAACTGGTAGTGTGTGGTGGAGCAGCGACGGAGGGGAGGAAAAGGGAAATCCGGGCCTGTCTACTGCACATTTGGTGAAGAGTGATTCAGGTGCTAGAGTATGCCAGAAGGATCCAGTGTGACGGATCCTGATCGAAGAGTAGACTGAACGTCTGGAATGCTTGGTAATGGGTTGGTGGATTTTGAGTGCGCAACAGAGGAAGCGACGGCGGGCTGCGCCTGCTTTTGAGACCGAGCCCGCTTTCGCTCTTTCCGCGCGCGGACCACGGTGGATGCCCATTGCACGCTAATGCCGCCCCCTGTCACGCCGTTCACTGACTAGCGTGCACGCCAGGGGAGCCCCGGCCGACCGCATAGCTACCCTCATCTACGGGTCAGATTGACATGCAGTGCCTCCTGGCCTGTCCATTATTGTTCTACTCACGCCTGCGCTGCGAGGCTACTGGCCCCCTCCCCCCTCCCCCCCCCCAAAAAAAACCTTCCCTACGTACGGTACACTGCCCACTACCAACTTACCAGCACACATGTCCTGACTCCTCCGGGACCAACGGTGACTCTTCAACCAGCCTCTGCTTGCCACTGCCACTGGCCACTGGCCACCCAAGCCCTTTTGTTTTCTTCTCTCTTCCTGTCGCGTTGCTGCCTGACCGTGGCCAGCCTCTGGATGCCTGCGGCGAGCGGAACGGCATTGCGCCCAAGCCTGTTTTATATTCGTTCTGTTTTGGGTGGCTAAGGGTAATATTGGAAACACATGTTGCCCGCCATATACCCGTAATCCCTTGGCGCCCACACCCGAACTTGACTGGATTCCTTTCATTTGCTGTGCCACAATGCCGTGCAGCATCGCCTTTGGACGCAGCGCGAAAAATGTCACCGCACCCACCGCGTTTCGTTTGCTACTTGCTGCTGAACTCTCTTCAGATGGAGCAGCCCGCACGCCCTGTGCGCACACGCCAAACCTTTCGCTCTCTGCTCTGCCCAACACGTAACTCTCATCCGTCGTTGGGCACAACGGACTCGCGGCTCGCTGCAGCGCGGATGCAATAACACGGCCCATGCTGCCTGTGCTCGCAGCAGCAGCAAGCAGCAGCAGCGAGCACCTCCTGGCACCGGCGCACCACAACCTCATGCCCGTCGTACCATGCCGGGCCTGCAGTGACCGTCCACAATACCGCACACGCATATAGCTTCCCTGATCTGCAACCCTCTGCTCGACCGCTTCCTCACCAAGCGAGGCCTTCTTACACTTGCTTCCATTCGGCACAGTACCAATACCCGTCCTTCTATTACCAAACCCTACGCTGAGCCATTGTCGCGGCCCACGCCTGGCTCAACTGTGTCCATCCGAAACAGCGCAAGGTCCACCAATTCAACGTCTTCCCGCGTCGCTTGGGCTCGTCTTGACCTGCTAGGGGAGGCCCTGCTATCCCACCAAAGCCGCACTCTGCTGCTCGGATCCCTTCTCGAACTACCCACACCACACGGTACGAAGGCTAATTTCCCCCCGTCTGTGAAAAAATTTTCCCCATGTCGCACATGTTATCCAGCTCGCGCGGGCTTGGGGCTTGGAGCTTGGGAGCGCTGTTGTTTACCGCTACTTTGAGACCCTCATGCTCCTCTTCCAAGGCATACCGGGCCCTACTGCTGTTGCTGGGCCCACCACGGCTGCATATCGCTCCAGCAGCGGCACATCGATGATTCGATGGGAACCCGTCAACAACAAAGCAAAGGTTCGCGGCAGCATGGTTTGATCTCCCCGCTCACACCAAGCACTCGTTACTACTGCTTGATAAAGCAAGTTCGCAGCGCAAGTACCGCCCACTTTGCATTTGGTTGGCTGAGGCGGAACGCCTATATCCGTGCTTTGCATGAAGCCAACGCCTTGGTCGTGCATTGTCTCTTGTTTCTCCCGTCGACTCGCTCCTTGCAATCTCTCGGCACACAGTTCTCATTTGTATTTTGAACGCGGTCCGTCTCCCTTATTGGCCCATATCGGCCCTTATCCTTGTGGCTCATCGGCTTGCGTCCCCTACCGAGCATCGCACAATGTATTTTCGACTTCAAAATTCCCCCATGGTCCCACTTTGCTATCAGACAACTCACCTTGCGTGTTCCTGCGCATCCACCAACATGATGCGTTGCTATGACTCCCCATGACCGTCAGAGCTGTTTACTCCGCTCCCGCATCTCACCATCGCCAGTGACTATCACTGACTATCGCTCGAGTGAGGCAGCCACACAAAAGTGCAGCTGCTAGGTGGAGCTGCAAAACTGTGAAGCGCAGACGACCCTTCACACCGACTTCTACAGAGGTCACCAGGGACGACAGAAACGCGCGGCGGGACGGAAGCAACTGCGACATCCATGATTGCTAACCCATCTTGCTATGACGCATCGCTCAGGTTTGCGCAGCCCTACGAATGCAGTCACGGCGCTGCGACGTTGCGGATTCGTCAGCTAGTCTAGCCTGCCACGACACTGCAGGCTGAGCGCAGCTGCCCTCGACCTGCGAGCTATCTAGCTGCATAAACCAAACTCCGAAAATAATATATTCGGCCCAACGAAACGCTCCTGTACTCCGGCGGGAATACACTGGAATTGCGTACCAGTTCCGCGCCTTGTGGCGGTGCAGACGCTTGGCGTGGACACTCCGAGTCACACAATATGATTTTCATCCCAGGCATGATGCAATGAGCGAAACATACACGGCTTCCCCTGTGGCAAAGCTCCGCCCCAGCATCTCGGACGAATTGTTGCAATGCGCAATACCAAGTCCCTGGAAAAGGTCGGAGTTCGCGACTGTCCACGATTGGGCTTACGCCCGAGAAACCTCACTATCGTCTCGGCTCCGCTTCGTCTGTATTTTCGTCGCCATCGATCGGCCTCGTCAGCGCCGGCGGCTTTACTGTCGTCCGATTTGACCGCTATAGTCACTGCCAAACATTCGAGTGCGGGATTGAAACGGCTAGTGGGTGCCGCCACTTCAAAGGTAGCCTTTACACCGTCGAACAGCTGAATCACGAGACTACCCCAGCTGCCCTTTCTATTGAACAGCTTCAAGTTGTTCGCCAAAACGTGCCCACCGCGGGGGGCCTGCTCGTACACGGATAGCCGCCGGGCCAACAAAAAAAACACTATTGCGGCGGTGAGTCATGCCATAGGGATAGGCTTGTGACCTTAGCGAGCCACATGGGAACCAGGCATCTCCCGGCGACACCACGCATTGACAAGAGCTATGGACTCTCGTCTTGCGTCACAGCTTTTGTCCACCGCCATATTGCTTTCGAGCTCTTTGCAAGCAAGGTTCAAGCATGCGTGGCGCATGGGAGGCTCCGCGACATGACAGCCCCAATCCGACGTCTCCCGCTGACTACTCGTGGTCGTTGAGGCAACGCTCTACGAGCTACGAGCAGCCCGTTGAGGACTTGTTTTAGTCAGGCCGGTGGTGAAAGTCTCTGTTTCTTTGCCTTTTGTTCACTGCCAGTAAGCGGTAGGTTTGGTGTAGGTATAGATTCTTGCTTTTGCCCAACCAAGGTAAATGATTGCCATGGCTTTTGACTTTTCATCTAGCTTGCCAATCATCAAGCGGAATCATTCATGCGCCACTCTGGATGATCCGCATGAAGGACGCGTACAAACGGTCTTGTTTCCTTTTCTGGTAACTAGGCGGTAACAGAGAAGGACAGTGCTTCAGCTGTAAAGTGGCTGCCTAGAGTTTGTTTCAACGACAAGATCGTAATAGCCATTCAACATACCAAATAATCGTTACTGGTATGACGCAGCTGAAAGGCAAACTGAACTTAGGCAGACACATGTGAAGAAAAAAAAGAGGACGTGGCAGCGGGACAATTTCTGGTTTTGCCACAACTTTACACAGCTGCGGGACGGGGCGTCTCGGATGCTCGGTAAGTCGACAATATACTCGGGACTATTCTTGTCAACACGACCGCAATCCGACTAACAGGATTCTGTGGGATTCGAAGACCGTACAAGGTAAGGTCGCGATATCGTGTGATGTGCTGTGCATGCTTCAAGGTGGGGATCCGCCAGGTCGAGGCCTCAGGCAAGCTTGGACACTGAAATACCAGAGTCGCACTCGATGCAGACGCTTCACAAAATTTGTTTCAACTTACTTGGAGCTATTCATTGTACACATCCGCTCTAGTTTTCTTTACGCTTGCTTCATGTGGTCGGGTAGGGTTCGTCTTTCCAAGTTGGGCTTCATCTCTCTCTCACACACTGTAATTTTCTACAATTCCTGTAAATCCCGACTCAAGACAACTCTCCTCGTCATAATTACTGCTATAACTTGATTGCTTTCACCCCACCCATACGATAAGAGCCTTGGACGGCCCGATGACGGTGAAGACAACACACCTTACTGATTACTGAAACCTGTGGGGGTCGCGTAACCGTCAGCGAGAGAGAAGAAGGAGTGCATCATGCAAGAACTCTTCGGTCCCACACACACATACATACATACATATCCACTTACACTACGGAGTTATTGGGTCCTTATAACGGCCTATTAAACGGCGGATGCGTAATACAAAGTGAAGCAATTGTGTCCATGAATCGTAGACTGGCTAGTTATGTGTGCATACGGGGGAGACGGTGAGTGGGGTGGTTAAGTACATACCGTTAGCTCCTAGCAAAGAAAATAACCTATTCTACCCTCCATCGGACACATCTGTGTCATGAATCATGGAACGACGCTTCACTTTTATGGTCACATGCCCTCTGTGTGCTTTCCGAGCGAGTGATCCTGACTGGCTTTGCACATGTTAGTCACTTGTACAAGGGAACCTGGACTAGTAGTAGTAGTAGTAGTATCCTATGCAAGACCTTTTTCAGCCCACAGCACAAAAGTTACTTGTAGGTTGTAAATTGGTAGCATCTCTTGACGCCTCACCTATGCTGACTTGTACATTCACATTCTACACATGCATAACTCATCAGCATGAAGAATTAAATCAGCCATGACATGTTCAATCTCGTGCTCTATTCTACAAGAGTTAAGAGATGTCTAGGATTCTTCTTTTATGAACATGGGAACTCGCTTACCATGCTCCCTCTCTCTCTCTTTCCATGTCACTTGGATCAACATCAAGTGAGAAAGCTATGCAGCAATATGCAGTACAGATGTATTTCTTGCTTAGATTATATATACTATGCCCGACAACGAATAAAGGTAGTGTAAATGATCAAAGTTTCCTAGCGCGTGTAGCAATAGCCACCCCTACAATTCACTTGGCGGATACAGCATCTTATTTGATTTCTTTTTCGCCAATGCCTATTTCCTCCTCCTCATTCCCCTTCTTCTTTTCCCCAAAGTCGAAAGCAACACTCCCCGCACTGTCGCGTTCTATATACATGCTGTAACTCCAAAGCCTATAGGAGTGGCACCTTTCCTATGCACCATTCCCGTGTGACTATTGGCTTTCGCTCCCCTCGGGCCTTCGTTTCTTCGCGAATTTTCCCTTGCTCGCTACCGGCATCATTTCTATTACGAAAGGCGTCCTTCAAGACCTCTATCTTGCAATCCAGAGGGTGGGAAAGCGATACGAGCTTATTCAGAAGCGTTCCGTACGGTAAGAGACGGAAGTTTTCGGGCACGAAAAAGTCGTCAATACCAGTCATGTTGCTGACCCAATTCCTCTAATGCATGTCGACGCATAGGAGACATGGAGATATCCACACCACGACTTTTTGCAGTGGATTCGGAGTATTGGAATTGTACAAAATACAATCGTGCAATTCGCAGCTCTGCAGATGCTTGCAGTGCACGAAGTAGTCCTTCCAACCATCGATACTGCTACTACTTTTCTGGGTGTGAAGTTGGATATATCCAGGGTAATAGTCCATTGCTACCGGGGCCAAGTAATGTACCTGCTGTTGGAAGGTGCTCTCGTAGCCTGGATAATCTGGGCGATCGTCCGGTTGAACCTGTTGCTGCTGGAGTATGGCATTGTGTTGATATATGTTCAATGATGGGGCCGACTGCTCTGGTGGGGTACTGTGATCTCCCGGTTGGACTACTTCCTGGTTGGCCATGATATAAATATGGGGGGGTAAACAAAAGGCTTTAGGTAGCGACCGTGTTGTCACAGTAGCTTACTGCGACATTCTATGCCAATAATAGAACCGAGAGGAGGTAGTAGACGGTGTGTGAGCGGGTAGCGCAGGTTATGTGTATATACGATGGGAGCTTTGTAAAGTTCATGTTGATGGACCTGCTTGGACACCGTAACCTCCTCTAGAAGCGAAGCCGCGTCCGCCACCGCGAGCAGGTCCTTGTGGCTGTCTTACAGGCTTTTCTTGTGTATTCGGTGTGGAAGGGCGACTGTTGCTGGGGTCTTTCTTTTGGATGTAGATGGAGCCAGGTTTCGGGGTGTAGGTGGGGTCGAAGAGCTGGCGTGCAGGAGCTGCTGTTCGTGCGGGTGACTGCTCGTTGCTCGATCTAGGCTGACTATCTCTTCCACCCCGCGCCCGTCCCTTTCCCCTGGCGGGTTTGTTTGGAGAGTTGCTGCGCGAATCTTCTGCGGCAGAAGCGGCTGGCGAGCCAAAAATACGCTCTCGTGCTTCGGCGTACTTGCGCTCCTTCTCTGCTCGCTCCTTTTGTGCGCGTGCTTTACGCTCCTCAAAATCCGCTGCTGCTTTCTTCTTGCGCTCTTCTTCGCTATCGTCGTCTTCGAGATTCATGCCCGCCATATTGCGGGAGAGGACCTGTGGGGTGGGCTTGCGTGCCAACATTGTGACTTTGGGCTTGAAGGTGGCTGCTACTGGGGCAGGGCGTACCTCAGGGTACCACTGAGGCTCAGGATTCTCGCTGGTCCACGCAGTTGTTAGCTTTTGTGTTTGCGACGGTGAATTTCGCATGAAACCTACGCCGCCTGCCAGAGCTGCTTGTTGAGTTCGGCATGCTGGGCTTTGAGTTGAGCCTTTGTAAGCTTCGGCTTCGGCTGGTCCTCGGCCGGCTTGTCGTCTTCTTTCTGGAGGTTGTGAGTGAGTGCAATGCAAGAGAGCTGGGCACGTGTACATCGGCGAGAGATTCCCAATCGTCCTCCCAAGCATCGGCGAGAGCGTTCTTTGGTGTCATCCTTTCTATTGAGGAGATAGGGGGCATGTGTCGTCCAAAAAGTCCAGGTCGTGTTAAAGAGCGGCAAGGGTGAGGTTATAGATTATGATGTCGGCGGCGAATATTTCGAGGCTCCCTCCTCCCCGGACCCCTGCAGCGGGAACTACACCAGGCCGTTACATACGACGGAACAAGGGTATTATAGAGGGTCTTGGCAGTATCTTTTGTGGCAACTAGTCTAAAATCGAATTAGTCTGCTGGTAAAAAGCTGTATTCCACTTCTTACGTATAACACGTGATGATAGCAATTCAACAACCCAACGATCTAATAACACTAAGGAACATACTAAAATAAGCACCACAAGTCTTTGATAGCTTCATTAACATACAACTCAACACTAGAAAAATAAGCGCGATACACGATGAGCTGGTGAAGCTATAGATTGAAAGGCACACCAAGATAGTTGTATTTGGCACGGACGTGTTTTGGCTGCAAAACTGATTAGCTAAGCATGTATGTATTCAAAATACACCTGTTTTGTTCCATCTTATGCGCCAACCTGGTGTAGCCGTCTCCGCCCGGATGATTGCTCGCTTTGACCTTCACAGCTGCCTCACCGTGTTGTCGTCGCAAACGCACTGATTGCCGCTATCACGACAGCAAGCACTCATAGAGCCTCCAAAATGTCAGGTGTGTACTCACTCACCATATTGACCACCCGCCATGGCCCTCAATCACCGCTACGAGCTAACGCCCCCTTCAGACCACGAGGGAGACTCCACAATGCACTCGTCTCCCCGCAACGCCTCTGACGATGAAATGTTCCCCGACGAGGCATTGCCAAACAACCCCGTTGTCGACCTCGCTGGTGACAGCGAACTCTCACCGCCAAACTCGCAAACCCAGACGCGTGAGACGCTCGGAGTCAATTCGAACGGAAAGCGCCCGTTGCCGCCCGGTATGACGTCGTCAGGTCCAACCAATCCCAGTGCGCTTGACTCGCATCAGGACGCTGAGACGGGCTATCAGTGGAGCATACAGGAGGACCAGCCGGGCTTCGCGTGGAAGAATACTAGAGCGCGCGAGGAGGAAGCGAGGGCGCTGGACAGCATTGTCGATAAGAGCCATATGATCAAGCGTGCGTTCTGCGTGCCATCCATGCTTGACAGTTTGCTAACAAGGGCCAGTACGATACGGCGATCCGATGGACGCGACCGTGGTGGCGAAGACGAAGCGCTGAAGGAGGGCATCCGCATCCTCCCGAGGGAGACCGAGACTGAGATACGGAATATCACGATTGCACGATTACACGGACATGACAGGAGAACAATTGCGCTGCGATGTATATCCAATGCAAGATGCGCGATATCGAGGAGCATTATAAGCCCATAGGCTCAACAAAGGCATGGTCGCGAGAGTTCAAGCACCGAGGCCGAAGATGCGTTCAGACAGTCCTAGCAGCATATGCTGAATAGCACAAGTATTCAATACTTCTCTACAAAATTCACATGCATCATTGCAACAAGCCCTTCTCCCATCCTGAACGCCTTCTCATGCAGTGATGTATTCTCAGCCGCGAAATAGTCCTCTCAATCGCTGTCATTGCCGTCTTCGTCGTCGTCATCATCATCGTCCTCCTTGTCCTCTTTTTCCTCGAGTGGATCCTCAACCAACCGCTCCTCTTCAACCTCCTCCTCAATTTCGTCGTCCTCGACTTCCTCGTCTTCGACATCCACTGCCTCATCTCCCTCTTCCTCGGTAACGTCTCCTTCTCCGCCTTCTCCACTTTCTCTCCGCATCCTCTTTGTCGCCCTTTCCCCACCCTCATCCGTGCCCTCCATAACCACATCTCCGTTCTCTGTTGATTTCACTGGGGTAGAGGAAGCAGCCCCGGTAGTGCCACCAGTGCCCTTCTTCTCCTCACGCACCTTTTTCCTGTACGTGTTCCGCTTGTCGGCTTGTATCGACGTGAACTTTGTGACTTCGGCTTCGAGGCGGGGGAGCATAAAAGCGAATTCGAGGTCGGCCATTGCCTCGAACACGTCTTTTGGCATGACGGTCTTCTTGCCGCTCGCGATGGCTTTTTCGGCCGCGCTACAAGCTACTGTCAGTACCATGTTGACGCCGGTACGGGACTGGCGCATGTGGATTTGGATATGAAAAGCAAAGGAGACGTACCATGATGTAACGTAGTTGACAAACACAGTTGCGCTCTTGCTCATGGCAAGAAGCGCATCTTTCTGGATTTGAGTATTTGGCGGCAGCACACCCTTGGCCAGCCGCTGTACTATTGACTTTGGAAGATTGAGGTCCTGGTCTCGTTAGCCGTTGTGAATTGATTTGGCCTTGTGCGCCATACCTCAACTCCTAAGCTGTCATCGCGAGGCGCTGATCTGGGTGCTGCGGGACTCTCTTCATTTGACACAGCCGATACGTTGCTCTTCCTAGGCGGCATTGTGTGTGGCAGAGTCGTAATACGGGGATGGGAGGGCGGTTTGTGACAGCCTGTGACTATTACAATGGCCGACTGGAATATAGGAAGGGTGGGTGCGACTGTGGTGGTGGTTGTGCACTGGGACAGTTTTAGCGGGACCCTTGACGCGTGAGCACGCGTTTTGAGGTCTGGGCACGCTCCAAGATTTCCAGATTGCGATGGAGAGAGTCGTTGATCGGCCTACGTTGGCAAAGTTGCAATGTTTGTGCTAATTGAGTATCCTTCTGCATGGAGCTCAACTTGCTGTGTCGATTCCACTATTGTACTTCCATTGGCTTGCTGGCTTGCTTGGATTGATTCGGTTGCTGACTTCCACCCCAACCAAGCAATAGCGCGAGACGTACGTGCCTATGCCCTTGCGCATTGGGGTTCTAGTCAACTGCGATGCAAACCAGTCTGTCTAGTAGTTTCAGAGTTGTAGACATCACCCTAGCTGTAGATGACGAGTGGCGTTATTCCAGATTGCAAAGGCAACTTGCTTAGTCGAGAGCAGCCCAATGCGGGCATGAGATGCCGGGACCGTCTATTCCTGCCTTGGGCCTTATCGATACCCAGCTGCCACAACCTTGAACCCGCTCACCAAGCTAGAACCGCCTACCGTTCTTCTTCCACACTACTTGCGCCCTGACAGGTTTCAATCTTCAGCTTCCAATGACTAGGCGCGTCTTGGACACGCACAACTGCGTCCATGACCGCGTCTACGGCTGGCAGCAGGCCGCGAGTAGGCAAAGCGGACAAAGCAGCCGCTGAGTGTGACTAAATCAGCCCTGCCCTGCCCTCCCCTCCCCATGCACTTCTGGCGAAACGGACCGGATATCAAAGCCTTGGAAAATGAGCCAAGAGCCTTCTGGGCGCATGTCATGTGAGCCGAGCGGACGCCGGGGCGACATTGTTGGCCGAGTGTGGCCTAGGGTGAATAACAGTGACTCCCCAGCGTCGATTACATTCTTCGACGCATTGCATCTTTTTATGCCGTGGTGCAGCAGGTACCGTTCATATCCCTCTATACCTGGTTCCAGAACTGTGGAACACATGTGGGCTGAGCTAGTTCCTCACTCCATATCAGCCGCGAGACAACAGAGGTTAGCGAGACAAACCTGGGGTAACAACGTGGCTGAGTCCAGACTACTAGCCAAGGGCTCCGCGCCTTCTTGGCTACTTACAACAGCTGTCAGCAGTCGGAAAAGAGTTGAGGAAATACTTGAGACTGCTGAGGTCCTCAGCTCTGTGCTTGAAGTTTTGCGCATTGTCATTACATTTAGATTTAGGGGACCGGTGAAACAAGTGTCATGGCCCGTCATTATCGCTACCACGAACATCCTTTCTTATCCAGATGACTGCACAGATCAAGTACTGCAGGCGTGGACATCATGCCTTCTTTTCCAGGTGCTCCTTGGTGTATCCTTGGCAAGCGAATGACGCCCAATACAACAAAGTGGGCGCAAATCTAGAGGGATGCGCCATATAACCCAAGACTATTTACATGTAGTCAGCTCTCAAACTCACACGGATACATCCTCCACCTTCCGTCAAAACCACCTCGATAGTATGCCTAGCAAATCCAATATTGCTTGGCATACCTCTCATCCCGGCAAACCTTATCATAGTCCGTACTGCACAGATAGCCGAGTGCCTGGCACTTGTGCGAACCATTGGCATTCTACCGTTTACTCTTAAAACTTGCCAGGTCCTGGATAGCTGGCAATCACCTACATTCTACGTTCAAGATGGCTACACCAGCACTAAGAGTTGTTGTGGATGGTGATAGCAACAAGGTGTACAAGAGAGGGGACCAAGTCACTGGAAGAATTACATTGATATTAGAAAAGCAAGAAGATATCGAGTCACTGAAAGTAATATTCGCGGGTGGCTGTGTCACAAGGACATCCAGGCCTTTACACATCGTCAGCAGTACCGATTCAGCGTCATCGAGGCGCGACTACGAAGAAAAGATACGGTTTTTCAGGCGCGAGAAAGACCTGGCAACATGTTGTACTTTTCAACCCAAGAAGTACTCATGGACCTTTGGATTTGTGTTTCCAGAAAACACTGAACCACGATACAAGGGGACGGGCCATGGTAGCAACTATCTGAGAGAACCGCATCCACTCCCACCAAGCTTCCAGCTCAAGACGAATTTCCCAGGTGGAACCGCCCAGATATCATACTCTATCCAAGCGAAGCTCATCCTCAGTGGCTCCAAGGACACGAGAAGATGTAAACAGATATTGCGACACCTACCAACCCCACTGATGGACTTGCAACAACAAGCCAAAGCCACGTCATCTGTACTCTACGGACAAAGATGGAAGCCAATACGAGAAAAAGAAAGGTCGCGAGTCAAAAGCGTGTTATCGGGTGTTTCCATCAATTCCACTCCTCGCATCACGCCCACGCTGTTTCGCCCACAGCAAGTCGCGCCAGGACAGCACATACCGTTGTCACTCAGTCTACTAAACGCACGGGATCCCGCCAATCATGTCGGACGACAGTGTACAATCGATTCCTTGACGGTTACCATTTCAACATACTCGACCACACGATGCGGCCGCAGCTTATCGGACCCGGAAGACGTCGTCTCCAAACACATAAAATGCATATCACGAACCGACATGAACAAAGCGATTCCCTTCAACACCAAGACGACACTGACATCGAATTTCCGCCTCATCGATAACATGGAGTGCGTGCCTACCTTCAAGACATACACCGTTACCCGCCGCTATGAGTTGGGCATTGCAATCGGCATCAAGTACAACGACCAAATCTTTACCATTCACTCGAGTACACCGCTCGAGATTCTACCGCGCATGTCGAGCGATCTACTGCCACCGCCACCACTACCGTTAGAAAGAGAGGATGTAGAGCCTCTACCGCAATATACGCCGCGAGAGCCATTGGGGGAGTTTGCGCCAGATTACGAAGAGGTATGTGCCTTGTCACGGTCGTGTTCAAGTATGAATTCCTTGTCGCCGGTGGCTTCGAGGAGCTCAAGTATGTTTTCTGCAGGCTCGGCACCTAGTACGTCGGCGTCAACGCCCACGAGGGAGATTGAAGAGCCGGTTGCAGTGTAGGGTCGGGGGTGGGACGAACAGATTTGTATGGTACCAGTTTCTTGACGAGAATGAACATTGCAAACAAATGGATAATATTGGTTCGGCAAATGGGCCATCACAGATATTAAAGCAAGCTGCTGTTGCCGATATACCTTTCACATCAAATTGGTGAAAGTAAAGAGGCAAGTAGAATGTTATTTGTGCACACAAACAAGAAAGAAATAAAGCGATGCATCAAAAGCCCGAAAGCCATGTAAATTTGCCAAATATACAACACCTCTTATTTTCTTTTTCCCCGGTAGTAATCTACAACCACATGCACTACCTTTCACAACCTCTCGAAGCGGACAAGAACCGCAATGCAAAAAAAAAAGTCATGTCCCATCTAGCACTGGAGCGAGAACTTGGCCTTGCGGTCAGAGGTCATGGCACCCCAAGCAGTCTCATCAGCAGCCTTGCCGTTTTCACCCATGGAAGCGGGCTTCCATGGCTCATCGAAAGCCTCAAAGTAGAAGCCGTTGAAGCCGTAGTCGATCAGAGAGCAGAAGCCATTTTGGTAGAAGTTCTTTGCGTTCTCGAGGCCACCCTTAGCATCCTCGTAGTCAGTGCCTACAGCCGTGGGCCAACCAGTCTCACCGTTCCTATAAAAAAAAAGCAAGAGAGTTAGATACAGAAAAGCAAAATCAAGTGGAAAGAGAAAGAGACATACCAGACTTCGGGGCCCTTGCCAGCTCCACCAGCAATCTTCTCAATGTGGGCAATGGCCTGGTACATGTCGTCAAGGTAAACCTTGGTAGCTAAGAGAGAAAAAAAACAAGAGTTAGTAAATCCATCTATGCGTTGTCGTCTTCTCTGGTCATCGGTACAAACATACCATCGCTACCAGCAGCAGCACCTTGCCAAAAGGCAAATGCGTTGATCATGATTATATCTGCAACAGCAATAACAGCATTGCCGGTTCCATCCTTGAACTTGTTCCACGAGTCGGCCGTGCCGACCTTGATGTCCTTGGGAAGCTTGGACTTGACCGTGCTGATCTTGCTGGCGAGCTCAGGGCCGGTAAAGTTGCCGCGGTATAGGCTCTCGGAACCGACGGTAACGGCGTAGATGGTGTCGGAGTATTGCTGGGCAACATCGGTGATGGCCTTGAGGTCCTTGTTGAAGGAATCTTCGAGATCGGGCCTGAGGGGATCTTGTTAGTATCCAAAGCTCAACCACCATCGGTGGCGACAGAAGAAGCATACCAGATGCCGAGGACGACCTTGAAGCCCGATTCCTTGGCCGCCGGGAGGATGACGCTGGCCATGCCGCAGTCGGAGGCTGCGTAGCCACGGACGAGGGTAGAGCCGGACGAGGCCTTAATGGCTTTGAAGTCATCCAAGTAATCCTGCTGTGTCTTGCAAGCCCCGTTGCCCATCTTCGTTCCGAGAGCAAAGCCCATGGTTCCCTTTGCGGCTGAGACGACGGCAGGCGTGGCCGCGAGGGCAACTGCAATGGCGGAGAAACGCATCTTAGATTATAGTATTGCTGAAGGGTATTAAAACCGGTAGGAACGAGTGGGGGTTTTTGATTTAGATGCGGATTCGCGACAAGTGTCGAATAGGCCGGTATATGCCCAAACAAGTAACAATGTCAATTACAAAGAACGAGTGTGAGTAAAGGAGTGAAGGAATGACTGTGACGTAGAGTCGCGGAAGCGGAGGAAGGAAAAGAAAGAGGTTTGGCCTGGCTGTTTGGAGAAGGATAATCAAGGGGCGCGACCGCGCTAATCGCCGTGGGCCCGTTTTAGAAACATGTCCAGGTACGCCTGGCTCGAGCTGACGGGAATTGTGGGGCCGTGGATTATGCGTATGGGCGTCGAGAACGTGGAGGCATCGTATGGATCAAAGAACAGATGCAGCTTTGTAGACAGGGCGATTGGCGGATTTTGATCAGTTTCATGTCGAGTTCTGTTCTAAAAGCAGTATTAAGCTCACCCCTTGGACAGCCGGAAAGGGTGCGCCTCGGTATTCAAGACAAAGTCATCCAAGCTAATTAACCCCGTATCTGCAAAGCACAGGTAGAAATACTTCAGTGTCTCCGCCATCCAAAAACTCTCCATGTAATCCTCCTTCTTTGATCCAACGACAGTGACATCCATGATCGCGGCGTTCGCATATTCGGTTTCCGTCGCTTTGGCGACTGCTTCAAACATTTCCCATGCCGTCTCACGCCAGATCGAGTCGCCTGTGATGCGCCAGAGTATAAAGACGGATTCTATGGCTTCGGGCCGTAAAATGTATCGAGGGTCCTTAGCAGTGGTGAAGCCTTTGGGTAAGTGGGCTTTGTATTGTGGCCGTTTTTCAGCTTCAGCAGCATACCGATCCTCGCTCCAGGCGCAGGGCTTGCGGTGGTCTGGGCCAGGACAAAGTACCATGTTGTACCTTTCTGGCATGATTCCCGATGGAAAGGCTTTATAATCGTAAGCGCACCCACGGGCTAGCTTCGCTCCAGTAGTGAGATACTCATCGTTATTGAACAAGCGCCCACCCAGCGCAAAAAGACCACCGATAAAGCACGACAGATGCTCGCTTTCGGGGTCGAGACTAGGACCGTCATCATGCACATCGACATTTCCTGAGATTAGTATATCTTCATCCCCTGGTATCATAGGTGCGAAGAATAGGTTCTTCATCGCTGTATCCATGAAGGCGCGGGACATGGTCTCATACTTGCTCGAACTATCGTCCGCTGATCCAAGCAAGGCATGCGCCTTAGGTAGGTACTCGTAGAGAGAATCTGCGTTTCCGCCAATCGAGAACTGGAACCCTGAAACGACATCCTTCTCGTGCATGGAAACGTACATGGGCCACATGCCAGGCAACTTGGTGGCGTTCTGATTTTGGTGGAAAACATCCATGAGGCGTGATACTGCAGCATAGTACTTGTCGTCTCCCGTAATCTGGCTCAGCCTGCTGAACTCCAACGTGATTGTACCAGGACTTGCGCTGACTACCTGCATCTCGACCTGCAAACCGATGCCCTTCTTCGCGTCTTCAAAATCGATAAAGTCGACCGGCATGCTATTTTCTGTATTGAATGCGCCGTAAAGCAAGTTGCCCACCTCGATTGCCTTGGCCTTTAGGACCTCGTGCCCACTTAGATCATACGCTGCTAGGAGTCCGCCCAGGTATCGTATGCACGTCTCAAAAGTGTTCACCCTTCCGGCTGTAGACATGCCGAAGTCGATGGTGGCTACAGCTTCAACCGCTTCGTAAAACTCGTCGCGCATGCCCATGATCCACAACGTGTCCAGGCTGTCGACCAGCGTTGCAGCCCAGCCAGAGAACTGATCCACATACCCTCCGCTGATGGGTTTCAATGCATCTTTCATCCATGCCTTGCTCTTATAGCTCGCCCAGCTCTTGGCGAACACTTTCTTCACCTGAAGCCGTCTCGCGTCTTGTATTTCATGCACACTTTGCGGTTCGGGTTTGAAGGCATGCTGTATGCGAGGGCGTTTCCCGAAGGCTGCGGGTAGTTTGGGTGTAAGCTTGGGTGGATACTTGAAGTTCACAGAACTCCAGTCGAAGCTACTCGGAGTTGCGAGGATGCGTGGAATGGAGGATCGGTCGTTCATGTAGCGTGCCAATACATCAGTCGAGCCATGATTGTTCCTGTGGCGGGATGGAGTAAGATGGTGCTGCGGTAGGAAGAAATATATGCAGACAAGGAAGACACAAATGGCAACGTGTCGGGTACGTATACGCGGCATTGCTGATGGATGCTCACATACAACAGCAAGGTAACTCAAGGATACAAAAGCGCCGCATTGCAAGACGCGAACTATGAGAGAGAAGAGGGATGGCCCGATGAGAGTGCATGCTGCTTAACATATGGGGTTGTCTTGGAATGGGCGCGTTACAGGGCGGACTTTCCCAGACAAATCGCCGATATTGATTCATGCAAAGTTGATCAGTGGGGACTGTCGCCATTCGCACCAAGCACAATTTTTTTTGGAACATCTTGTTTTGTTTTGCGACGAGCTGTTGAGCTGATGATCGCACGGTGAATTTTTTGGAACATGTTGGATAGAATTAGAATAAAAATTTACTATGGTCTATACAAGAGGGGGTATACTATGCTCATGCTATGCGTGAAATCATCCAATCCGTAGACGACGAAAACACTTTTTGAAAAAACAAAACAAGACAAAAAACAGAATCTTCCTCGTCTCTACTGATGAGTGGCTGCTCGAATGCTGCTCGGTTTCGACACGAAGCTTTCTCTCGTCGCAACGCGATTGATCTCATAAGGATTGTCATAGAAATCAGGTGCCCGTGTCGACCTTCTACTCCTCGTAGAGCGTCCAGTCTGAATCTTCTTCAAGCCCTCTCCTTCGGTTTCCTTCTCGGTCTTCATCTCTTCAAATGTGGCTGTAGACTCCTCTACATGCGCCTCCTCTTCGACCTCTTCCTGGGGAGTCAAAGTGTCTGATCGCGAAATGCGTTCGGACGTAGAGCTGGAGCCGGCAGCCGCTTCCCTTGCGGCTTGTTGGTTGCGAATGCGGTTCATGAAAGCCTCCGATTGTGCGGCGTACTTGCACTTCTCGCGTATACTTTTACCGTACTTGTAGAACAAGAAGGGAAGCGGGAGGCATGCGATAGCCAGAAAGGCGGGCACCGAAGAAGCCCAGTGGATACCAATCCCCTTGTACATCTGGCTTGTGAAAAGCGGGAAAGCAGCACCGAAGATTGATCGGATAATACCATTGCCAGCCAATACCGATGCGGCAAAGATGGTATATGAGTCAATGAGATAGTTCATGATGGACAAGAAAATGAGCACCATGCCGAAACCGAATGGGATGGCAGCAACAACGCTGACAGCCCAATGCACAGAGGGGCCATTCGTCCAGGCAAACCAGAAGAGACCGATGGGAAGTGCGATACCTCCAATAATGCACATGGGAAGACGTGCCTCAGGGGCCGCAAACCCAACACCGGATGCTTGGACCTTTTTCATATATTGCTTGTTGTCGACAAGTATGACGTAAGCGATAGCAGTCACGACTCCAATCGCGACAGCAACGAAGGGCAGACCGCCGACACCCTCGTTCCAGCCACGGCCAGAGCGGTATACGATTGGGAAAGCACCGAAGAGCATGTAAAGGATGCCGTAGATGATGGCGTGATACAGTGAGAGCAGTAGGACGATAGGCTCACAGAAAAGGAGGATCCACGGTCGCTTGAGGCCAGTCGCGAAAGCTTCTCCAAGCGAGATCTTGCCTTGGTCAATATCCGTACGGGAGCGGTAGACTTTGCCAGATAGTTTGGAAAGCTTTTCTGCGCGCTTCCTGAGTAGGACTGGGGGGTATGTCTCAGGAACAAGGCATACGGTGACAACAAGGAGAACTCCAGCCCAGATGGCCATCAGTCCATTCACCCATCGCCATCCTTCAGCCATGCCAAGGAAGCCACCAATGATGGGGCCCAAAACCGGCCCCATGAAAGGCGCAGCAGAGAAGATTGACATGGCCAACCCACGCTCGTTTGCGGTAAACAAGTCGGCAATGACGCCTCCAGCGTTGGTAAGAGGACTGGATCCGAATGCGGCAGCGAAAAACCTGAGAATGAGCAGACCGGAGATGTTTGGAGCACCCGCAACACCGGCATTGAAGGCCATGAAAGCTGTGTATGTTCCGGCGAAGACGATTTGGCGACCGTATAATTCCGAGAAGGGTGCCCATAGGAGAGGACCAAGAGCGAAGCCTAGGACGAAGAGCGATAGACCGAGTGTGACGACTTCCTGGCTGACGCTGAATTCTCGCATGATCTGTTGGATACCTATCAAATGTCAGTATCCAGCACTGTGAATGTTGATGCAGGCAGAATATTACCTCCAGAGAATGCAGACGAGCAGAATGATACAACGAGCACCGAGTTGGCAACAGCGATGGCCATGATCCACTTCTTCGTCTTGGAAAAGGTCATGGGATTCCTCGGATCGTTCTCTATCCACTCGACGACATACGGATCCTCATCTGTACCCTTGCCTTCATATTCGTACTCTATAATTTCCTTTGTGACGACACCTTGATCCAATATCATGTTCCAGTGCGAGATGGTTTCTCGTCCAGATTCAATGTCGACATTTCCGCTAGGCGCTGACGTTGGGCCGGCATCCCGGGTTTTCTCCATGGTTTCGTGTTGATCAGATCGACTCGGTTGTTGGTGTGTGTTGTGCGTCGTCGAGATAAGGGCCGAAGCGTAGCAACTGTCAGATGAAGATAGTGTATGCGTGTGATGTACGTATTAAAAAAAAGAATATAATCGAGAAGGACGCAAAGATTACGCAAGGAGTTGTTTTTAGGGGCACAGGATCAAGCGCCGCGGGACCAGCGACATATAAACAAGTCCAGAGCACACAATTCAAGGCCCAGTCATGCGGAGCATGAACCCACTTAGAGCAGTTCGCCCTCGCATGGATAGAATAAACTGGAATAATGACTAGGCAGAACCAGGTCGGCCGCCCAGCACCCTGGGTGCCCTTGCCATCGCTATTCCCGACACGCCCGTTGCTGCAACGTGCGATCTACGAGCCGAAAGTAATGATGAAAAATCCAAGATGCTTTCCTCGGCCGAACAAGCCCAAAACTAGGCTCGTCTCGTGGACACTAAGCACGACCAGGAGTGCGCCTTTGACAAGCTTTTCACCCCCGACCCAATCAGTAGCCGTCTCACAAGCCTCTAGGCTCGGAAGAGGCAGGGATGGAGGGGGGGATGAAGGAAAGGGCGGCGATATGCATCTGCACCCGCCTGTAGATCGCCAGTGCAGTGGCGTCATGGGCGCAATCTGTGTATATTTAGCGCCCGTCGCAAGTTTGCACCGAGATGCCGAGGCTGGATGGACGAATCGATGACCAAGTGTCCGCCCGTTTGTCGTGGAGTTAAGGGCGGAGGGTGCTGCTTCAGAACGGAGTGTCGGTATCGGATCTTTACACAACCCTGAAGCCGCCTTGTTGTCATCCCGGCGCCAAGCCTACTAGTCGATTGATAATTCTCAACTGCTGCTGCTTCGTCGTATGTACTTCCATGTACGTCTACATGTCAGTGACCTTGATATTTCATAATCCACCAGGAAAGAAACGCACCCGAGTGTCGACCCCGCACCACAGCAATCGACTGAAACTACCTGGGTATACGATAAGACATGGATGTCGAATCCGGACTGTTTGTTTCTGTAAAGAGTTTGTTATCATGGACATTACCGAGTTCCACTTGGTTATACGAGATCGGACCAGTTGAGTCATTCAAGTAACAATTTTGCCCGAGTTTCGTTGCTAGCAAGCCACAATGGGGACCAGCCGAGCCAGAAAAGATGGATCCCGCCACGATTCATGGCCGTTCCAGAAGGATGGTCCGTGCTGCGTGGTGGAAATTGGGCCCTCTCAACGTTTTCTTCACTGTCTTGCCGAGGTACAGGTCGCATGATGAACTTGATCTCACCAGACGTGGGCTGTTCTGCTTCTACCCACGCCACCCCCATGTCAGCGAAAGACCACATGATTTAGACTACACCACTTGCCTACTTTACGCTTTAAGCCTGACACAGTCATATTTGTAAGCAATAACAGATCCAAGCGTATATACTACATCTGCCTTGTTTTGCGACGAGCTGATGAGCTGATGATCGCGACATTGAGTTGCAACGTATATACTACATACTCTCTCGTTTTATCCCAACTCATGGTCATATCTAACGCCAGTGTGAATGCGTAATTCTTGTGCTCAATCTTTGTGGCACCAATCCAATCCGGTCATATCATCAACCGTAACGCACTACCCTACACCTCGTTGCTGGGGTAAGTGACCTTCTCCGTGGGCAAGAATTCCTCTTTGACCGCTCTCATATTCACAAACCTCGCAAGCAAGTTCGCACTGCCAGCCTTGTCGTTCGTTCCACTTGCTCGGGATCCACCAAAAGGCTGCTGGCCAACGACAGCACCTGTGCACTTGCAGTTGATGTAAAAGTTACCAGCAGCATCCCTGAGCTTCTCAGAAGCAAACTTGATCGTCTCCCTATCCTTTGCAAACACAGCACCGGTCAACGCATACTCTGAAGTGTCGTCAATCTGTTTGATGATATCGGCGAAAGCGTTGGGCGCAGCATCATCGTAGACGTAGGTGACGAGGATGGGACCGAATAGTTCGCGGGAAAGGAGCGGATGGTTGGGGTTCTTGGTGCGGTAGATTGTGGGGTGAATGTAGTAGCCCTTGCTGCTGTCGTACTTGCCACCAACAACTAATTCAAGTTCGCTGTCGTTCTTGGCCTCGTCGATGACACCAGAGAGTTTCTTGAAGGACGCTTCGTGAATGACGGGACCGATGAAGTTGGAGAAATCAGTAGGCTCGCCAATCTTCAGTGCCTCAACTTCCCTGACCAAAATCTCCTTGAACTCGGGCCAGGCCGACTCTGGTACGTATAGGCGCGAGCAGGCGCTGCACTTTTGGCCCTGGTATTCGAAAGCACCACGGACAGTCTGAATGGCAGCATTGGATAGGTCGGCATCCTTGTGTACAAGATGGAAGTTCTTGCCTCCCGTCTCACCAACAATCCTGGGGTAGCTCTGGTACTTGCCCTCAGCAACGCCATTGGCGATCTTTCCGTACAATGACCGGAAAACTGCTGTGCTACCAGTGTAGTGTAGGGAAGCGAATTGCCTATGAGACAAAACTTCCTTTGTCACTTCCACCGCGTCACCAGGTACCCACTGAATTACATTTGGCGGAAGACCGGCTTCAATCAAGATTTGATAAAGTAGCCAGTTCGAGGCGATTGCAGACGGAGATGGCTTCCATACGACGACATTGCCCATCAAAGCGGGGGCTGCAGGAAGGTTTCCACCGATAGCTGTAAAGTTGAATGGTGACACAGCATAGACAAAGCCTTCGAGGGGCCGGTATTCAACGCGGCTGTAGTCGTTAGTGGCATTCACAACCAAGTTCTAATCATACGTACTTCCATACTCCTGGAGAGTTGTGTGTTGGTTGATGTCCATACGTGTCTTCCGCATACTTCACATTGAACCTTAGGAAGTCACAAAGCTCCGCCGCTGCATCAATCTCAGCCTGCCATGCGTTCTTTCCTTGTCCCACCATAGTCGCAGCCATGATATCGTATCGATATTTGGTGGCAATGAGGTCTGCCGCCTTGAGAAAGACGGAGGCTCGTTCGGCAAAGGGTAGTGACTCCCATGCTGGCTTTGCTGCTAGTGCTGCATCTATCGCTTTCTTGACGTCTGCGGGGCTGGCATTCGAGTATTTGGCAATTACGTCGGCGTGGGAAGAGGGGTTGTTTTGAGTGAGGATGGAAGAGTTGTTGATCTGTACAATGTAAATAGGGTGGCCGCTACAGTGCCCTCTTGATTTCTTACGTATTCTCCTCCGATAGCAAGAGGTACTTGGACAGGGCCTTGCTTTTTCATGCGAGCGACAGCATCTTGAAGCTTCTGTCGATCTACTGAGCCTTTGGTGTAGTGTTGCTAAAGTCGACAAGTTAGATAATCCAATCAATTCATACTCCTCAACATTCTCCGACCTACATTGGGCTCGTTGTTGACTGTGGGAATCTTGAAATTCGCAAGTGTCCCCGCATATCGTCGTGATGCGATTTGCGCACCCGCATAAGCTGCGGGCAGAGCATTGATAGATTTAGAAACAGAGCGCAGAGGCTGAAGACCCTTGGAGGAACCCATTCTGAATGTGACTGAAGTGTTGGAGATTTGAAGACTTTGGGGACTCTCGTTATGTATTCCAAGCTGTGTAGCTTGAGGTGATGAAGCTCTAGGGTTGAGCCGACGAAAGCCGAAGGTGTGGAGCAGAGAACGTGCTTGTAGTAGCGGGCCTACCATGCGAACCCTCTCATCGGCGTAGGTTTACAGTGGGGAAAGAACCTTTTGCTGATGGCATGGTCCGATGTCGCAGAGACTTTGTTCGGTCAGTAGCGGTGCAGAAGAGGAACTACTCAATCACAAGGCTTCCATCGGGAGACTCCACAATTTGTGTGCGCGTAAACAAAGTGCAGACACAAAACTCCTGTTTCAACGTCACTAAACAACCCTCTGGGCCAACCTTACAAATGTACAACTCAATGTCGCGATCATCAGCTCAACAGCCCGTCGCAAAACAAGACAGACGGAACTCCGATGTGAAACGATCGCCATATTATCATCGAAAACAGATGTCATTGATGTGGTCATACTACCTAATGTCAAGACCTTTTTCCTCGTCCAAAAAAAAACAGAGGCCAGTACTACAGCCCGATGGAACGCCATTTCGCCGATCCAGTCAACTCGAACAGGCTTACATCTCCATTGCCTCTGGCGCCACGGTGTCATTCGCGTCGTCACCCCAAAGCCCTTCAAGCTTGAACTCAGCAGCCCACTCTTTGACAATCTCTTTCTGATCACCAACGAGACCCTTGGTAGCAGGTGCAGTCTTCGTTGTGGAAGGCCCCATGGGTGTATCCTTGGGGGGGCTTGTCCATCCTTGTATGCGGCCATCCCTCCAATCATTGATAACTGTTTGTGCTGCACTGTGCATGTTTGGTACGCCACCCTTTCCAAGTCGACCCCTCTTTCTCGCCACCTGGACTAGAAAATCGGTTGTCCGATCGTTGCCCACACTATGTAGAGGAGGCAGATCGTAGACCTCCATAAGCTTCGCAAAGAGCTCCTCTGATGACGAAAGCCTCTTCAACAAGAGAGTGACAGCTGGAACAGGATCGTCAATCTCTCTTGGTGGGACGGCGTTCAAGAGAATAAGTCGGGCTTTTTGCAGTACTTTGCTATCTTTGGATCCTTCGGTGGTATTGGGGAAAACGATACCGGGCGAGTCCAGAAGCTTCAACTTGTTGTCTAGTTTGACCTCGCGCAGACTGGTGGTAACACCAGCCTCGGCACCAGTTGGGCAGCCCGCAGCCCTTCCACCTAGCCTAGAGGTCAAGGCATTGATGACGGACGACTTGCCAACGTTGGGGTAACCGATGATGCCAACCTTGACTGATCGCTTCAGCTGCCGTGATTCTGCAAAAGTTTTCAGAGCCTTGAAGAGCGTCTCTGATGTGCCCTTCATGGTGAGATCCTTGTGTTCAAACGTCCTCGCATTTGGCGCAGGCTTCGATGCACGCAGTGGAAGAGTAGGGAACGAGCGACGAAGGTGGACGAGCCATGCCCGAAGCACAGGTGGCGGGACAAGATCGATCTTGTTGAGGATGAAGATCAACCGCTTGCTCCCACGGTCGGCTGCCATGACTGCTTGCTCTACCTCTTTTGATCGCGTTCCCATGGGGTCTCGAGCGTCTAGAACATAAAGGACAACATCCGCTGAATCAACGACCTGCTTGTAGACCTTGTCAAACTGCTTTCTTGATGCGTCCTTTCGCACCTTGACTGCGTCCTCTTCATCCGATTCCTCGTCGTCGCTGTCTTGCATCGCGTCTTGGTCGTGATCGTTCTTCTCGAATTCGGCGGCACGCGCTTTTGCTGAAGCTAGGAGCGCAGCCATGGGGTTGGAGTTGTTGTCCTGCAAACTCTTAGTATACTCATGGAATGGTGTCTCAACTGGGAAGCCTTACCACTTGCATCGAGTCCTCGTCTTCGCTGCTGTCGTCGGCAAGAAGCTCGTCGCCTTCAGCGTCAAACTGTTCAAACTCCTCCTCATCATCCATGGCGTCTTCTGCAGATGTGCCACCCGTTTTCTGCTCTCTCGCCAACTGCCGCAAGCGAGCCTTTTCTTCTTCTTTTCTCCTGCGCTGCTCCTCAACTTCCGCTAGAATCTTATCCTTGTAGGGAAACAGGTTGGGAATGCCAGGTTCTTTCTTCGTCTTGGATCGCCATGTTGGGTCCTATGTGTGTCAGTGTGTGCGCAACATAGTCGCGCGCAGCCGCTGTACCTTCTTTGCTAGCTTTCTCGCCTTCTTCTGTTTCGCTGCAGACGCCTTTTCGATCTTGTGTCGCAGGCGCACGGGTACGCGCTTAGATTTTGGCTCTAGAATCGCCGTTAGAGGCTTTCATATGTGCGATTCGCGTTTGGACTTACTGCCGACCTTCATTGTTGAATGATGAGATTGAGTGTCGAGGTCGAGTTTGCAATTTCGAGATCTTCAAGAAAAAGTTCGGCACGTGAAAAGTACTGCCGCGCTTCTCCGCCCTGCTAGGCTTGCCCCCACTCCAGCGCTGCTCGCTCCCCCGCGGCTCACGTCTCGCGCAGTTCTCACAGTCGTGTAAGATGCTGTTGGATGGGTATTGGGATGAATTGCCTATATCTCCCATATTGTATGGCTCCCTGATAGATAGATATCGTAATGTGGCCGGACCAGCTGGCGTCAGTATCAGCTTCCATCATTCCAACCATCAGTAGCTGGAACAGTCATCATGATGATTGGCTGCATCATGTCGGGTAGAGTGCCCGAGACGGCTAGCGCTACATTGCATCAGCAATTCTCTCACCGTCACATCTATCCTCCATTTCTACTTCAAGCAGGCCTCGCCAGTAATTTACCTTCGTAAGCAGGATCTCCATCTACGACAGTCAAGTTCTATCATGACCGTACCCGAGCCATCTTTCTCATCGCCTACACAGACGATCAAGTGTCATGGCTTGGTAAGTACCAACAAGCTGTTCAGAAGCGAGCAACAACATCTGACTATCTTCAGCTTTTTGACATGGAGTATGTAATCTGTTCGGATATACCAAAACCTCCAGCTAACTTTGGAAGTGGTACAATCATCGATTCGACACCAGCCATAGTCAAGCACTGGCAAAAGTAGGTAGTGGCCGAAGATGTGCTAATTCGTAAGCTTACGTGGATCACTCAGGATAGGAAAGGAGATTGGCGTCGATCCCGATGTTATTCTTGCTACATCCCATGGTCGCAGATCGATCGACGTGCTCCAGATCTATGAACCGAAGCTCGCTAACTGGGAATGTGGGTATGATCTACCTTTACGAGATTTGGTATACTGACAGTGCAGACATCTCCCACGCAGAAGGCCTCATACCGAAAGAGTTTGGGGGAGACGCCATCGAGATCCCCGGATCGCGAGCCTTGCTAGAGAGGCTGGAAGAGGAGGTGGTTCCATGGTGTATCGTCACTTCAGGCACACGACCGCTTGTTCAGGGCTGGCTTGATGTTATGAAGCTGGCGCATCCCAAGAACCTCGTTACTGCAGAAGATGTGCTCAACGGCAAACCGGATCCTACCTGCTACCAAATGGGAGCAAAGAAACTGGATCTCCAGCAAAAAGAGCCTTCTATCGTGGTCTTTGAGGACGCGCCCGCAGGGGTTCGGTCAGGCAAGGCTGCCGGGTTCGTCGTAGTCGGACTTTACACCACCCACACGCTAGAACAGCTAGTGGAAGCCGGCGCAGACTATATTGTGAAGGATATGCAGAGTGTCACACTGAAAAGCTGGGACAGGGCATCTGGAGTGGGAGAAATCCAGATCACAGATGCCTTGGCATGAACGAGTGTGCCCGAGTGTGTCAAAAGTCTCGTGACATTGAGTGGGGTGGGATGGGAAGGATCTAGATTACGAATGATCGATGTGGACGACTGTCCCACCAATGACTCCTTTACTTGGCTTTTGGCGTGTTACTCGAGCGGCTTTCACGTTAGAGTTTTGCCTGTTCCACACTTGCTGGTCTTCCTTCCATGCACACCGATCACTCAGCCGCAGTCACTGCCAGTCAGATGGGCAAAGGTTGTGGGAAAGGGTGGATTGGACGGAAGAGCGAGTCGCTGTCCGAGAGGGCGGCGAAGCCTCGTCCAAACGTTCAAGTTTACTTCATGCATGCACAGCCTAACCATCACCAGACGGCTTACCGAGCATGCAAAGTGGTGGCACTAGCCGCGTTGGACTTTGTCGAGTCATTCTGCCTGGAACAGAGTCGGAAGGTGTGTCGCATCGCATGAAATACTCCATTCTGAGCAGTCTAAGCCACAGGAGCGTGTTCTCTAGAATGGTGACGACAGGAGTACGGTTGAAGACGTCAGGCTGGTGTACCGTGTGGGTGGTGCGGCACGGTAAGCTGGAGCAGCTGGAGCAGCAAGCGAGGAAAAGAGAACTAGGTTCCGAACACTGAGCAGGCGAAAGCGACGTGTTGGCCGTTGTCGGCAATATGCAGAGCATAACGATAAGGCCGCCCTTGCAGCAGCAGCTGCTGCAGCTGTTGTTGTTGTTTTTCTTTTGGTTTTGGGGAGCGGGTCAGGCAGCGCACTGCCCGAGTCTCGAAGAGCTAGGCTAGGATATGGCGTTTCCTGAGTCGGTCGGCCGACGAAGTTTGTAGGACAAGCAAGGGCCAGATTGAGTTCGGCCAGTGGTACATGAAGCCCCTTTAGTGGGATTACTGCAAGGTACGGTCAGGAACAGTCCATCTCGCGCATCCAAGTAGGCCGACTTCCGCAGTAGCAGATCAGCGGTGCGATACGCCCTTGGCCATGCGTCGCGAGGACATTCCGTCACACAATGCACATCTCGGGCCGGAAGCGGTTACTAACGAGCTGCTACTCGGCGAGTCGTCAGAGACAGAGTGTGTCGGCAACAAAGCGAGCTGGGCGTGTGGACGCCGCCATACAAAGGGCGGCGCTCGAGCCCGCGGGCCACGTTGAAAGCCATGAAGCCACGCCGGAGGCCGATGTCACTTGCGCACATGGACTTTTGACGTGGAACGTGGTTGGAGTGTGCTGCTTTGGCCTTTACATGCACGCGTCCCATCGGTCCCAGCCAGCCTACATCTATCCAGAATCTATTCTCCGAACGGGGCAAGGCCCAAGCTGCAGCGCCCATCGCCCTCGTATCAGTGGGACAGGTCTCCCGCCCGAGGGCGGATCACAGCCGCCGCCGCTCGCTCCACGACCGGGCCAATTGGCGTCTGGACGTCGCGGGCCCCCCCTGCACCCCGTCGCGAAGCGCCTCGGAGGTTGGGCAGACGGGCCAGTCGAGGTGAATGTCTGGCTGCGTGACAAGCCGACGGTGCGCGGGCTATGGGGCTTTTGGGCTGGAGGAGGAGGGGGGGGGAGGTGGGAAGAAAGCCTCGAATCACCGTCGGCTACGTCGAGGCCAGACGTCTGCTGAGCGGAGCGACGAGTGTCACCAAATGCAGGTTATTTTTGTGCCGGAGTGGGAGGGCATAATGCACGCCGCTGGGGGGTGGGAGGGGGGTGGGAGGGGGGTGCAGTGGCTTAGCACCTTAGCACGTCCGACCAACCAAGCGGCCGCCATGCCAACAACCTGATGGCTCGCTCTCCTTCCCCGTCTCTCGGTCTCTCGCTTCGTGCCTCTGCTATCCTAATCCCACCCTACCGCGCCGTCGCGCTGAATACCCTCGTTTCCTTGCTGTAGATATCGTCCGCCGCCGCTGTGTTTTGCTCCAGCCTCAAACTGTCGCTCGCTACCTCCACACCACTCACGTCTCCAGCCCAGACATAATAGGCACAGCGCCGCCCTGCTCTCGGTGCATCCCGCGTATCCGTGCCCGCTCTACGCATTACTGCCTACCGCCCAGCACCATCGCCGTCTCCAGCTGCCTCTGCCTGCCTGTTTGTCTGCCTGCCTATCTGCCTGTCTGTCACTACACACTCACGCGCGCTCGCGGCCCATCCGACCCCCCCTTCAATTTCTACCGTCGCTGCGCGCGGCGCCATGGACTCCACCGGCGCCTCGACGACCGCACCGCCCGTGGCCAAGCAGCCTGGCAGCGATGTCAAGCCGCGCCTGACCAAGGACCAGCACGACATCCTCGAGCAGCATTTTTTGGCCCAGCACAAGCCGAGCACCAACGTGAAGAAGGAGTTTGCGACACGGCTGGGCGTGCCGCTGGACAAGATCAACGCAAGTAGACCGTTCGTAGCCGCAAGCAGGCAAGGCTAACACTGTCATAGAACTGGTTCCAGAACCGCAGAGCCAAAGTCAAGCAAGACCGCAAGAAGCTCATGAACCAGTATAACATGTCCCTGACGCATCCCTTTGGTCATTCGCACGTGCCCGTCATGCCCAACCACTATGCACATCCCCAGGAGCAGCAACACCCTCACATGCTCATGCAACCGGACTTTTACCAGACTGCTGACATCAGTCCTGCGAGCCTGCCTGTCCAGGCCGGTGAGGGTCCGTCAGCGCTCGACCTAGGGCCCCACCTCTTCCTGCAGCAACCCCAACACCATCAGCAGCAGCAGCAGCAGCAACAACATCACCAATACGACATGCAGCATGCCCTCGGCCCCCTCCCCGAGGCCGACCGGTCTGCAGCTTATCGCCCAAACGACCTCATGCACTCCATCATGGCTGCAACCAACGGTGCTTACATGCACAACCCGCAGGAGCCCGAGTTTCCCTTCGATGGACTGCCCAACGCATACTCCAGTGATCTTTCCTTCACCGTCCCCGCGCCCATGCCAAGTGATGCAGCACCGTCTCATCCCGAGTTTGACAACTTTGCGGATTTCCAAATAGACTACTCGGCACTTACTGCTACTAACACCAGCGGCTCAACAGCTGCTGAACCCCAGCAAAGCACAGGATCCATTTCATCCGAGGCTTCACCCTACAATGGCACTCAGTCTTCTGGTACTACACAGTCACCGAATGGTCCGACCCCGCCTTCTATTGCCTCGCTGAACTCTGTCTACACTGGCTGGACGGAGGATCCCACTCAGCTAGCCCAGCTCAAGCAGACCGATGAGCCCGAGGATCAGTTTGCGCCATACAACGTCTCCCAGACGTCCTCAGAGCAGACGCTGCCGTTTTGGCCCCAGGATGCGTCAAGCCAAATGTACCCACAGTCCAACTTCTACCAGCAACAAAACGCATCTGCACACGCCATTCTCACCACACCAGAGCAAACGCGAAAGCTTAGTGGAACGCCTTCTGATCTTGAGATCCCAATCCACTTCCGTGATGATGCATATGCCCGAAGGAACTCCTCAACAAGCAATCTGGCGACCAATATGGATGCGATACACATTCGGAACGGTACACCAGATGAATTCCATCATTCCGATCAATCATCGAGCATTGCAGCAAGGAGACAGAAGCGCCCCGTCAATCTCAGCTCGAGCGCAATGCGGAGCGCATCCTACTCAGCTCCCATGCCGTCACCAGGTGGCAACAACGACAAAGTAATCCGCAGGATTCGCTCAAGTGGCATCGCAAATGCCGGCGGCCGTGTGCAAAAGTCGCAACCAGGCTCGGCGCAGCGCTCGCCAATGGCCATGAGCTTCTCGGATGCTGCTGCGTCGCCAAAGTTTTCGCGCACTTTCTCCTCTTCGAGTACCACTACAATCAACCAAGGTGGCAGCCTGGCGCCACCAACCCCATTGACCCCGCAAGATTTTGGAAACTACTGGGGTGGTGTTGCCGTGATTAGGCCCCATTCGGCCATGCCAGATCACAACAGTCCAGAGAGCATGCACACGAATTGGTCTTCAGACCAGGCTGGAAATATCATTGCGAAGAGTACTTCCCCTCCATCAATGGATCTTCAATCACGCTTCATCAACGACGCTTTGTATCGAGATACACCTCCACAATCAGCACCGGCAACACAGCAAAACTTCCAACGGACTCCATATATGCACCACACTCAAATGCGACCTGGCTTTCACTCAACTACTGATCTTACCATACAACAACCCAAGCCGTCACATTTCAGAAGACCATCACTTCCTGACACGGCTCAGACACAGGACGAAAGTAACATGCACTATATACAGCCTGGAGCTATGAATTACGACGAGGTCTCTCTGAGTGGTATTCACCACAACGTCCCGTTCGCTCCTCAGCTCTCAACGGTGCCAGATTTCTTAGTACATCAGTACACCCCACCCCAGGGCACTGATTCGCATGGAAACCTACTACGGCGGCCAACTGAACCACAGCCGAAGAGTTACATCTTCGCCAACCAAGGGCCAGGCGATTTTGGGGGCCAGTAGCAGAGTTTTTTGATGTTTGCGCCGTACATTCATGGCTGCTACTGTGTTTCCCAATACATTCTTAACTATACCCGGAATATTCTTTTTCTTGATGTTCTTATTTCTACCTCTCTACGATGGCAAGCTGGTACACCATATATTCCTCTTACCTTGTCCATCTTTCTACATCACAGGCACACATGAGGCCTTTTGGCATAATCTTAATACGGTACGGTCTTGGGTATCACGATTCGGCGCTGGCTCTGTTGTTATGGAGTTAAAAGCGTTGTTGTATTTGATCAGGATTCCTTTTTTTGGGGCGCAGCGGCGGGTTTACGAAACCTCATTATCCTCATCTATCATATCTCCACAATTTTCCTTCCAACACTCAAAGGAAACATAGACTATTGGGCTTGTCATGTACACATTCATGCCTTGGATGTCTTGACTCCATTGGAAATAGTGAAGCGGAGTATCGGAACAATGAATCGCAGGACCTCGGTGGAATCTGGAAGGATGCGCATATGCAGACTTCCAAATCAAAATTATCTGTCTCTCCTAGACAAGACATTCTCTATTATGCTTTTCCCATGTTCTCGGTATGATCAACCTCCACCAAATGCCCGTTGTTTATGTTTTCTACCATCCATCCGAGGTGAAGCCGTCAGCTAGCCGCCACAACAGCAAAGACCATGCGCGGCATCTTCCATGATCCTATTCCATGCTCCATGGTCTTTTCTCCCAGCAAGCATCTGTCATGCAACCCCTCTCAATCGGAAGATTCCGCAAGCCATAGGAAAGAGCAACGAAAAACTGTTCCTAGCCGACACGCCATCACACTTGCCCCATCTCACCCGTTCCTCACCGTGACGTTATCGCGCACTATGGTTTCTTCTCCCCGTCCGACTCGATTCGCATGATGCAGCCCCTGACCCCCTGCATTCCATGTTTCAACCAGCGCCCAGAATAAGCAACTCACAGCGCCCATCCTATCGCGTCTTCTTGCTGATTCTCTTCTACGTTGACTCAACAGTACCAAACTATTACAGGAGCTTCATTCTCATCCGAGTCCGAGCGTATCCGTATTATCGGACTGGGTTCCGTGGTATAGCTACGGGCCGGAAGGTGCGCCGAGGGAGACGGTTTGACATATACGGGAAAGGCAAGGTTTGTTTGTTTCGGAAGGAGATTGATGGCTGTAGACGGGCAATAGCATGCAAGAAAAGCGGCAAGCAAAGGCAAAAGAAACACCGAGCAACAGAAACAAAAAGGCAACGGCTACAGCACCCGGACGATCAGTGTTTTTTCCTCGCATGGCTGCTGCTATTGCCACTCCGCGACAATCTTCTTTGCTTCTTATCTCTCTTTTCGTACGCGTTCCTGGGCAGGAGCGTTGCGCTTATTTGCATTAGATCATGCATAACGGCTTTGCATAGAAAATAATGTACAAACGCGGTTCCTCCAGGACCTATTTTACACGCCTACTACTACTACATCCCGTGCCGGACAACACGACCGGTTCCGCTGTTTGTCAAGGGCGGAGAAACTATGAACAAAGTTTTGGCCTGCGCCTCGTCTTAGTGCAAAGGGAAAGTTGTACCGTATGCCGAGTGTGTGATGTTTCATCACACATACTTTTAACTTTTTTACTTTTCACATGTGACCGGCACATACATCATTATCGTCATCACCAAAACAACCCGAACCGAACCGAACCGTTTCTCACAATCCCCTATTACCCACATATGCATGAGACTAACCGACTGCGATGCTCTATACCTGCCGCTTACTGTTATCCTTTTTTTCGGCGGGGAAATCACATCCGGAAACCATGTACCCCCCTCAATATGCCTAAACAAGACAATGTATGCTAGAAACATTCTCACTCCTCTTCAACTCAACCCCTGGCCTGAATGAAACAAACTAGATCCGCGAGACCTTCTTGCCCTCCGGTTGTGCCTCGGTGCCATACTTTTTTTTTGGGCCATGCGATACCAAGCAGCCGCAATCCCCTGAGCCCAGCTCCGTAGTGCTCGCCCGTCAGCTAGCCAAGACTAGGCAGTCGCTGCCGACCGCAAGTGCGGCACAATACGCTACACGGTTGCTGCTTTTTTGGTACGCTAAGCATCTTAGCGCTGATATGGGGAGGGAGGGAGGAATTGAGCCAAGACCAACTACGAGGAATGGTTGAAAGCTTGACGTAAACAAACTCGGGCAAACTTCTGCCGAAAAGAAGGTACCAGGTATGGGAGAAATGAGGCAATCGAACGTTTTTTTATTATCTTCTTTTGCTTTTTCAGGGGATTTTCCGCACAGCATAGCGCGATTTTAACTTGCTTGTGTTGCTAGGCTGGTAGGTGGTGACCGTGCCATTTAACGTTTTTGCGTACGACTTAGTCAGGGGTGGTTTTGCGGTTGTCGAGTTCAACGCTCACAAGAACGATAAGCTTTGGACGTTAAGTGGTTCAGTGAACTTGTTGATAATGTCAATGAGATGGATGGTAGTATAAACTGTGTTGTTATGCAAAGTCTAATTACTAGAGATTGTATGTGCGACGGTTTTAGTGTTAGGTGGCTGGTTGGAGAGGAGAATTCGAATTCCATGTAGCTGAGCGCACCAGATATTCACTGTATCATATATAGCATGGCCAAGGTTAATGTACAATGCTCAATTTTTCATATCACATTTATGTTGTTACTCTCTTTTACCTTACAGCTGGTTACTTATGACACATGTTAGAGTGCAGCCTTAACCACCAAATGGAAATATCAGGTATTGAATAACATCACCACGAAAAGCATAGAACGCTCCGTTCACAGCGCTCCAAAAAAAGACCGATAGGTTTATAAGAAGGAAGAAAAAAACATACAACAGCGGGGATTCGCCAGTGGTCACCCACCTGACTACTAATCCGCCGATACACTGGTTAACTAGGGCTGAGCGGACGGGAAGCCGTGATTTCAGTGTTCTATGGTCGTATGTGAAAGACATGTTGAACACTATAGGAAACATAGACAGATATATTTGATAGATGTGGTACGGTACGTACCTTCAATGTCAGATATGATACTTCCATCACGGGTACTTGATGAGCAAACAACGGGCATGAAGCTGAGCTTGCGCACTGGTATCTGTGTGTACTTTATCGCTGGCAAGAGTATACAGTGTTTAGTTCTCAGCATCCAAAGTAGCATGTCATCTGGAAGTATTATTCACACAAACTCGCCGTTGACAATCTTACTTCTTTACAACGGACCACCACCTCTTAAACCTCATGAAGCTCATGTCATAGCCCTTGAACCAACAATATCCGGTAGAAATAGCCCAAGCTGATCCTAGAATGAGTGCCAACCCAACAAGGTTGGAGTTCTTCCACGACCAAGCTTCCTGATCCTGCCATGAGGTTAGTTGTCACCCAAAACACTAGTTTACTCAGTCTTACACCGATAACGACGCCTCTTGGGCGGTAACTGAAACCCTTCTCGACATCGCTGGGTTGCGAGATAGCCCCGATAGAATTAACGGTGAGACTGAAATTGCCTTCCTGGGTACCGAAGAAACTGTCCAATATCAGATACTCGGCTTCCATTGATCTGGCAGCGTGCACTCGTACCTTCTCATCATGAGACTCATCCTCTTGACACTCTCCACGTCCAAAGGTCTTGCATCTTTCTGCTCCGTTCCGCGATACGTTGCCTTCATCTCTTGCCATGGCACGAAAATATCCATCTCATCCTTGGAATCGAAATCGTACTCGTAGCTGAGCGAAGATTGTTCACGGCCATCTTCCAAGAGTGGCAAAATCTCGTCTTTAAGCGTCAACGTATATTTCTTACCGTCGTGCGCTCCTAGGTTGAGATGGATGCCATCATAGCCTGATAGATTCCATGAGCGGTCGTCCCCTGTCGTACGTTGGCTGGCGAAGCCGGCGCCACCGAGAGCCGTGATGTCGAGATTACCGTGAAAATGCGCCGTACAACCTTCGATATCAAGGTAAGACTGTCGCATAAATGTTAGGGTCTCCCGGGCGAACGCAAAGCGACTAGGAATAAAACTACCTGCGACTTTCCTCCGCGGACCCGGTCGTCGCTCGCTGTCCAATCTGAAGCATTCCAGCCCCTACACGAAACACGCGTTAGCAATCCGTAGGCATCGTACATTAGACCTTACTTGCTTGTCACCTCCAAACAGCACAAGCTCTTTTTCGTTTCCCATTTTATCAATTGCTCGTGATGAAAAAGGAGTTGATGACACCACGCCAGCTCGTATGCAGTCAAATAGAAAATCATCCAAGCACTTGAACGTAACGTGACCTCACTTTCCGGTAATCCCGAAGTCCGTGCGGGTAATACCGACCACATGCACCCTCTGGAAACATCAAGCTTACCCTACCAGTCTCTCTCCTCAACACAGAATAGATCAATCAAACAGTTCCACATCCTGAACTGCGACAAAAACACTGATAGTAGAGCGAAATGGATTTCAGAGAATCCGAGCGCATGGACGCGAGCGATGAGTCTATCCTCCGTGAACCATACCGACCATTCTATAAGATCTTCGGCGGGGCACCCATCTTGATCAAACAGTTTGTTTCTCTCTCTTACACCCCGTGACTAGACTGCTGATGCTTGGGGATAGGAGTAATGAGTATGATCGGGTAGCTTTTAGAGAGAGGCCGTGGCTGGGCGTGTTGCTGTTTGACAACGTTTCTTCGGATGCGAGGGACCATGCGGCCAACGAACGAAGTAGGCCTGAATAGACCAGGAACGGGACTTTGTTAGGCTGACAAGTGGTATAGCATTTCTCTCATGGCTCAAACTAAGCGTGTACATGGCCATCGTATCCGTGGCTATTGTACTTTCATTCCACCTAAAGTTGGAACCAACACCACTTGGTACGGTGACTAGCCAGATATGTGCTTCTGCTATGCAATTTGCTCACCTAGGTTGCAGAGAAACGATTCGCGTTGCCATTAGGAATTATCTTCTGGTTGCTGGCCATGGCGTGCATGCTGTCCGGGCTATCGAATTACATCAATACGGTGTCGCGGTATAGTCAACGGCAGGCAATTGTGCAGACCGGATGGAAGACGCAAGTTGTCTTCACCGTGGTGTCGGGTGCCATCGTTGCTACATGTATCTTATTCATCTCTACGAACGCAGAGAAGTAGTATATGCTCTTGAAGAGAGATCAGGTGCCTTGTAGATGGCATACCCAGCATGACCCACTTTTTCCTCTACTCGTTATGGTTGGCGATACAATTACCACCAGATCCCCGCATTGCGCTTAGTCGACCTCGAGGATTGCCCAGGTCTGGTCGTCAATAGTGGTATAGATGAGACCTCCAGACAGAAGCTCGTCTCCAGCCCTTGCAACATCGGCCACATCGATACCGAGCTTTGAAGCAATCTCATGCTGATTCAGACCCTCGTTCGACTGCGGTACTTCGCTTAGATACTGGAACACCCTCTTCTCTACCTGGCCGTAAGCACTAAGATCGTAGCCGCCATATTTACCACTGGCTGCTGCTGGTTGTGCTGGGGCACTATTCGCATTGGTAGCACCAGTCTGGGCGCCACCAGGTGGCCCGCGTGTGAAGTGTAGGTGTACAGCGGTCGCTTCAAGCAGGTGGAAGGAAACCTCATTCATGTCTTCAATCGGACGGATGACGGTCGCTGCGATAGATCTCCGGTCATTGAAAATCTTTAATTTGCCCCATACTCTGCAGTATACACCTTCAGCGAGTTTGGCTTTGGTTGGGTTGGGCTGTTCAGAGGAGTCGGTATCGGCCCAGACCTTGGCCTCTATACTTCCGGTGCCGTCGTCGAGTCTGTAGGTGGTGTTTGTGGTCTGATTGGATATGTTGCGTATTTGGCCGACGACTGTGAGCTGGCAGAGGGCTTAGCACGTGCATGTGGACTAGAAAGAAGCTGAAGCTATGGCATACCTGGCTGAGTACGGCGCCATCGATCTTGAGAGTCTGATCGCTACCGCTACCAGCCTCTCCTTGAGCCTCGAGGATTTGCTTGATGGTGACTGGACGCAGCGAGTCTTGAGTGTAGTCTCGTCGGCCGCCAGGGCTTTGTGTGCTGCCACCCTCTCCTGGTATGAAGCCGCCTCCGCCAGCACCACCGCCGGCGCCGTACGAGGTATACGAGGTTTCGTAGCTATTGTAGTCTACATAGGTTAGTTTTGAAGATTGAAAAGCACTCAGGGCTGGCATTCATACTCATCCTCGGTTGCGTACAGTTGGGCAGCGCGGTGCACAAGACTGGCGAGGGCAAAACGCGTCGGACGCGCCTGCCTCATCGCGGGGCACGTGGGAGCTTGTCGGTCAGGAACCCTGTCGCCAAGATTTCATATGGCCCGTGCCCGAAATTTTCCAAATCGCAAAGGCAAAGGCAGGCGCGACCCCTCAGGCATCGGCCAGAGTCGAATCACGCCTCACAGTCCCGCAAACGACTCATCGGCCATGGCTCCCCGTGCGAGCTCTCCGGCGCTCTCCGAAACCGAATTCGACATATTCGATGCCCTTGCTGGCGGCGATCAAGAACAGCAAGAGACCGGTTTGGACGCGCATCTGGGCTTGGATCTCAACATTGATGGGGATGATGGCTCTGACGACGAGGCGTTTATCGCCGCCAAACAGGCTGCGTCGAACCGCAAAGCTTCCAACGTAGGAAAATCGGTCAAAAAAGGCGGAGGTTTTCAGGCAATGGGCTTGAACGCAGCGCTGCTAAAGGCTATTGCACAAAAGGGCTTCAAGATACCCACTCCGATCCAGCGGAAAGCAGTTCCATTGATGCTACAGGGTGAGGATGTGGTTGGTATGGCTAGGACCGGGTCTGGAAAGACGGCTGCCTTTGTCATACCTATGATTCAGAAGCTCAAGACACATTCTGCCAAAGTAGGCGCCCGCGGCATCATCATGTCTCCCTCTCGCGAGCTGGCTCTGCAGACACTCAAGGTAGTCAAAGAACTAGGTCGTGGCACAGATTTGAGGACCATCCTACTTGTTGGCGGTGACAGTCTCGAAGAACGTATGTGCAGTAGGGAACAGACATGCTGAGATCCACACTAATATATTTTGGCAGAATTCAGCTCTATGACTACCAACCCCGACATCATCATTGCCACGCCTGGCCGTTTCTTACACTTGAAAGTCGAGATGGGCCTTGATTTGTCTTCTGTCAGGTACATTGTCTTCGACGAGGCTGATCGTTTGTTCGAAATGGGTTTCGCAGCACAATTATCCGAGATTTTGCATGCCCTACCGGCCTCAAGGCAAACATTGTTGTTCAGTGCCACACTCCCAAAGTCACTTGTCGAGTTTGCAAGAGCAGGTCTTCAAGAGCCGAAGTTGATTCGTCTGGATGCCGAGAGCAAGATTTCGCCTGATCTTAAGAGTGCTTACTTCACAATCAAATCAGGAGATCGAGACGGTGCCCTGCTCCATCTTCTCGATAATGTCATCAAGGTGCCAGTGGGCGAGACTGACGCATCAAAAAAGGCCAAGGAAGACGCTGCGAAAGCTAGCAACAGCAAAAAGCGCAAGCGTAGCGAAGGTTTTGTGAAAGATGTGCCAATTGCCGAGTCCACAATCATCTTTGCTGCAACGAAACACAGAGTGGAATATCTGTCCAACCTGCTCCGCAACGCGGGATATGCAGTATCATATGGTATGTCATTGAGTCTTATCTCATCGTCTCTCTACTAACTCTACTAGTATATGGAAATCTCGATCAGACTGCTCGCAAAGAGCAGATACAAGACTTCCGCACCGGATTGACGCGCATACTTGTCGTCACAGATGTCGCTGCCCGTGGTGTGGACATGCCGCATATCAACCATGTGATCAACTACGACTTCCCTTCGCAGCCTAAGATATTCGTGCATCGAGTCGGACGCACAGCTCGAGCTGGAAGAAAGGGATGGGCGTACAGTCTTTGCAGACATGTCGATCTGCCGTACCTCATAGATTTACAGCTTTTCCTTGGCAAGCGACTACTAATCGGAAGATCTAGCGAGGAACCGAACTACGCAGAAGATTTCGTTGTCGGAAGCTTAGCGCCATGGCAATTGGAATCTTCCGTTGAACTAGTGAACAAGCAGCTCGCCGAGGACGAGGACCTGGCGCTTCTGTTGAGCGTGGCCGAAAAGGGTGAGCGTCAATATCAACGAACACGTAATCAAGCAAGCGCACAGAGTGTAGGGAGGGCCAAGGAGCTAGTAGCATCTCCGAACTTTGCAGAGACGCACATGCTCTTCAGCGACGATGCACACAAAGCTCAAAGAGAGAAGGAGAACATGCTTGCCAGGATTCAATCCTTTAGGCCCGCGGAAACCGTATTCGAGATTGGTAGGCGTGGAACCGGTAGCGAAACCGCCGAGATTATGCGCAAAAGACGAGAGCAGGTCGGACGGCAAAAAGCCAAGCAGGCGGCCAACAAGATGTCTGAAGCCGACTTGGATACAAGCTCGGAGCCTCCAAGGAAGTCAAAGGACGACGTAGTAGAATCAGAAGAGGACGAAGTTGAAGTTGCAAATGGCACGTACGAATCTGATTCAGACGAGCTTGAGGTGTCAGTCTCCCAACCAAGCTCCAAGAAGTCCAAACAAGACAGCTGGCGGAACGACGACTATTTCATGTCGTATCTCCCCAAGGAGAACATGGCAGAAGAGAAGGCATACGGAGTGAGTGGCGGAGATGCTGGCAACACAAACTTTGTGTCTGCAGCAAGGGCCGCAGAAATGTCTCTTGTGAACGACGAGATTCAAGGATTTGCCGATGCAGCTAAATCGAAGATGCGATGGGACAAAAAGTCGAAGAAGTACGTCAATCGCACCAACGATGAGGATGGATCCAAGGGAACCAAGATGATTCGAGGAGAAAGTGGACAGAAGATTGCGGCCAGCTTCCGCAGTGGCCGCTTCGACGACTGGCGCAAGGCCAACAAGGTCAAGATGCCACGGGTGGGTGAAATAGAGGCACCCAACCGGTCTGCTGCATCCTTCAATAACGCCCCGCGTTACAAGCACAAGGCGGAGAAGGCTCCGAAGCAGGCTGATCGGTACCGCGATGATTATCATGTCCAGAAGAAGCGGGTGGCTGAGGCCAAGGAGAAGCGCATCGGTGCATTCAAGGATGGTGGAGCCAAGAACGAACTTCGAGACGTGGACGCAGTGCGGAAGAATCGCAAGGTCAAGGAACAGCGTCAAGCGAAGAATGCGCGGCCATCGAAGAAGCGGAAGTTTTGATTGCCTAGATAGAACCAAGAAGCAAATTTGTTTTGGCTGGTAACATGAAGCGACTGGGTAGTTTGACATTGAAAGTGTGTGTAGTGTATGGTGGTGTGGTGTGGTGTGGTTGCTTACTTCCGCAGCACCCTGTGCTCTGGCGGACCGAGGCGCCGCCTAGATTCCGATTTGACGAGTATTGTGGGTGGCGAGTGCAAAAGAAAGCATGGAATATACTAATTGGCCCAAGATTGGGATTTTGCGCGAAGAAAGGCCGTTATGACCCGCATGGTCAGGCGATGATTCCTTCTTCAGGGCCTGCAACCCCCTTGTCGGGTGTGGGTGTAACAGCTGGCGTTGGAGGAATGTCATTGCTTTGCTGTGCCACATTTGTGCGGGTTGGCGAAAGTTTATCGGGCAGCTACAGCAATGGGCGAGCATTTGATGGGCCGCGATCAAGTCGATAGTGGCATTGTTCTTTTGCTTGCGCATCGTCGTGGTCGACGAGAATCAAGGTTGTCGAGCATTTGTTCGGGACGGGGAGATGCCGTTGGATCAAGCAAAGTATGGTGGAAAACCTTGTGCATGCGCAATCAATTTTTGCACGATAGAGTTCCCGGCGTCTATCCAAAGCAAGGTTGGGTAGGTACGTGTTGACAGTGACAGGCGACCGCGCATAAGTCGGCGTATATTGGGTGAACGGTCCAAATTCAGACCATCAGGTTAAGGTCCGAGGGCAGGGATAGGGGGCCTTGACGCACGTCATCCCTCGAGGAGATTTCTTCGCGGGACCTTCTTCTCCACTCCCTTGCAATGTAAGGGTGCAGACCAGTCCCCGTTTAGCGCCAACGCCGCAAGACATCAATCAATTGATAATCCTGCTGCAATGCAACGGACAAGCAGCAGCTGCGGCGTGCCCGACGGCCTTCTAGAAGCCGCCACAGTTGCTTTTCCTCAGGGTCACACACACACAGATTTGACGTGTGCCATGCCAATGGCTGCATCCAAGGCCAAACAACGAGGCCATCTTTCACCGGAGGCTGCACTACCACCCACGGGTTCAGCCTGGGTTTCGCGTTACCCAGGTACAGCAGCAGACCATGTTTGCGTCTCAACGGCTTTTTGATATTCGACGCGCCCCAAAGGGGACGAGGCAATCTCGCGGCCAAACTCTCTGAGCATTTCCAATGAAGATCACCGGCCTGAACAAGTCAAAGGCGTGGCCAACGGCTGCGGCGTGGCAGGCTTTCGGAGCGGCGCAGCCTGGGCAGGCTATTGCATTGCTGCAGTCGGGTAGATGCACGTCGTCACATTTCATATCTCGGTAAACGGCTTCCTCGCAATGATTGTATAGTAGCAACCCTCCGGACGGAAATTTCTCGCTCCGTGGCGGGCCTGAGCAGTTTTTTTTTGAAGGGGGAGGGGTGAGCGAGACATGTGGGGCTCCGTGGCCAGAGGTACTGTGACTTACGAGAGGCTGCAGGGCGCCTTGAAGGCCGCTGGCAAGCCACATGAGCCGCATGTGGTGTACGAGGGGCGTCGGTGTCGGCACACGAGCTACCATGGCGGCATTGGCGATGTGTAAAGGCACCGAGGTCTGCATGGTAGCTGCTCGGCCCGCACCCAGTCGCACATCGAGTATGGGCCAAGGGTGGGCTCACATGCAAGGACCCCCAGGATGAAGGGGGGGAGGGGGGGGGGAAAGGAACAAGGTCAGCGAGGGGCCCTGGTGGAGACTACTTTTGGCACAACGTGTCCTGAGCACCGGTTCGTAGATCCCGCCGCATGCGTGTCGTGAATTCTGGGTCCTGGCTAGCTGCCTGACTCGTCCACCGCATCCCAAATCATTACCAAGCCGGACACTACACCCACTCAGCCTCCTCACTGGGCTCGCACGCAGTTGATGTCTGTCCAACACGCTCGCATGCAGACAGCCGGCCGACATGAAGCTGCACAACACCACAGCGGCAAGGCCCGCCACAGTAGGACGGCGTTCCCGGGACCCTGGACAGGCCGTTGAGTGCATGCCGTAGCCCCGGACAATCGTAACGAGGAGATGAAAGCAATCTACACGGGCGATATAAGACCTGCTCTTAACGTCGACAGTTCCGCTATCTAAGATTATTTTTGGACCACAGTAAGCCTCGACGAGGCTAAATGCAAGGCCACGTTCTGGCCTTCCTCGGCTGAGAATGATATTTTCCGCGCCCCGGTCCAATCACGCCTGAGCTGGCCTTGATTTGCTGCCCACCAGCCCACCAGCCCACCTCCTTACATGTGGAAGTTGTCTTTTTTTTTCCTCCTCTTTCTCGGCCGTAGAAACTCGCCTCTTGCGCCAGCCGGAACACTTGCCCCGATACAAAAGGAAGAAACGCTCATGCAGACCCGAGTCAGGCGGCCTGCGTTATGGATTACGGACCTTTCCGCAACAAGCACAGCGAATGTATGCATTCCTAGGGACGTCGTTTGACTATGGACATGTGCTGCGTCTTGGTCTCGCTTCACCCAGCACAATGTGCGGAGCCTGGCCTGCAGACGCAGATCTGGTCGAGACACTGTAGGCAGGCATAGGCAATACGTCGTTCCGAATTATCATGACGGCAATATCGCGACTGCTATAGACCTGTACAGCCCATCGGTTCCAACATGCTTTCAGCAGCAGGAGCCACGCCTGGCTTGTGTGTTAAAGTATAGGTATATATATATATATGTGTGTGTGTGTGTGTGTGTGCGTGTGTGTGTATATACACCCGCTGTGACCGTGTCCGTGACCGTGCCCTAGACGCGGCATCGATCTTCACGGCTCTCGGCTCAGGCTACCGCTGCTCCGTGTCGAGGTCCTCGGTGTGCGGTGGCGGTCGCTGAACATGTCACCCGCCCATCCAACTGGTGCAGTGTCAAGTGTTTGCCCTGCCGCAGTCGTCGTTGCAGGTTTGAGGTGTGAAGGAGGGGGGCGCTCGGACGCTCCTGCCCATTTCTCAGCACCGCCTAGCAGCTGCCTCATCGCTCATCGTTTGTCGTCCCGAGGTCAAGGCCAAAACAACGTCACATGCTCAACTCCACTCGACTTTGCTGACAATCACTCCCATCCAACCCGCCTGGCCTTCACATCCACTTGTGTGCACAATCCATATTTCGGCCCCGCATCGTCAATGCTGTCGTGCACGCTCCAATAAGACGAGCGCAGTGACCTGTTTCCGACGATGCCGTAGTCACTCGGACTCGGACACTTTACGGGCAGATCGTCGACGGCGCCAGCTTTCGATCGATATATCCACCGGAGTTTTTATTTTGGCATGTGCCATCCCAATTCGACACAGCGGGAGACGCCTATAGTGGTCACAAATTATGCCTCTGGCTTACTTCGACTACGGCACTATGAGAAGCAGCATGGAAACGCCACCGTTTAGCGCATGCTGGGGCGACTGTCCAAGTTGGTGATTGTTATACCAGCTGGGTGCAGGATCGTCTGCGCTGCAGCCAGTCCGTTGTTCCATCTCTGGCGCACTCTCAGCACTGTGCATACAGGAGGGACATGGAAAGCACTGACTGGGCACGTGCGTCTCATCATGAGCTGTACAGAAGCCTCTCCTCTCTCTTTTTTTTTGTTCTGCCCAGCAGTAGGCTACGGGGAGTTATGTCGTCGGATGCAGCTTACGGCCGCTCGCGTACGCTGGTCCAGAGTACGGTAGACTGTATCTGCCAGATCCATCACCCGCACCATGGTGAGCCTACAGGGCCGGCGCCATGCACCTAGACATGGCGTGTTCGCTATGCAGCGCTCTGCACCCCAGAGACATGTTGAATGTTTATACTTTGGGGGCATGGCGACGCTCCCATGGGCTGCCTTGGTTTGGGCCCGCGGAGCCTTGCTTTTCCACTCCTTCCACCAAAGTATCGACGGAACTCTCCACTCGAGGACAGCGTCGCATTTCTCAGCCATATCCGCAACGCCGCGTCGATCGCAGCAGCGGGCGCGCCCCAATGTCTTGGGTGTCCAGCAGCTAAGATCAAAGTTTGCGCCAGGTGTGTGCGTCATCGGACAGCGGCGATGCTACTGTCGCGACATGGAGACCCTGAGCAAGCTTTCCCCAGTAGGCGATGCAGCCCAGCCGCCACGAGGCGAGAGCTTCCGCTGCGGCCGTCGGTAGGTGCGAAAAGAGGTGCGAGGTGATCAGTGCAGTGGTTGGCTTGAAGGGTCCGGAAGCGCAACTGACACTGACAAGCGTCATCATAGTGCACCACAACAGCGGGCCTGTCACTGCGAGCCACAATGGGTCGCAACACCCTCACCTCACACCTCCAGGCTGGCTCCGGGGGGCCGGTGCTTGTTGGGGTGAATGCCTTGTCCCGTGTTTTGGCTTCTTCGTTGCCCATCTCGGACCAGCGTCCCCCGGGGCCTCTCCCTGCTTGCGCGAACAAGCAACACAGGCAATGACTGGGTCGCACATAAGCGTACGCCGCGCATTAAAGGGCGCCGACTTATGCCATGTCTCGCTGGAAAGTTTGCCTGGGCGCCTGCAAAACAATGGTGCAATAGCGCGCAGAGGCGCGAGCCACATTTCGTTAGCCCTTCCAGCCTGGACGAGGTGCGGAAAGCAGGGGGTTGAGCGGCCTCTGACCAGGCTCCCCAACCCGCTGAGCCCATGCATGCTACCAACTGACGGCCGTGCATAGATGCTTCCGCGGGTGCATCGACCGACTTGGAAAGCCGGCCTAGCAGAGAAATGTCCAAGAACCATCAGCCGAACGAGGGAGGCATGTACTCGTCCCCCGACACGCATCCTTCCCTGCTCCCGTTGCCCGGAACTCATCGTGGCCCCCGTCTCCTGGATGGCCCCGTCATGCACGACTTGACAGGGATCCAGCAAAGATCTGGGACTTGAATCCCCATAACCGATTGTAGTTATTACTGGGGAATGTCCGCCGAGTGGGCAGAAGTCTGCTCTGCCTTTTTACGACTTGCCTTCCAGTTTCGCCATTGGTCCCCCCACCGTACCTCATCACCATTACCCGCTTCGCCTCTTCTCCTCCTCTTCGTCCCATCATCTGCAGCTCTAGTCGACCTCTTTCCAACCGTGGACCGGCGCATTCTCTTCTGCTACCCTAGTCCCGTGCATTTGCTCCGACTGTCCAAGCCTGAAGACAAGGCGATATCAAAAAAAGGTATTTTTTTTGCAAGACCCTTCTTTTTTTTTCCTTTTGCCTCTGAATCCGTTGGCATGCATCCGGCTCCACCTAAGCTTGTCAAAGCCTGCCGCGTCGGCATTGATAATGCGTTGGCATACCCCAAGTGCCATTCGAAACTATCCACCCCTTCGTCATTGTCTTGATCTCCTCGCTTCTTCGTTAGCTTACCCTAGTCTCCATGTAGGCTTATCCCGATTGCCACACCAACACCATTTCCATACCGTGCTCCTTCTTGCTCCGCAAATCGAGGCACTGTGTGTATGTGTGTATGAGAGAGAGAGAGAGAGAGCTTACCAATATTCGCTACAGCTGCCCTTCCGCACAGTTGAGCTCCCGCTGCTGACGCGGCGTTCGAGCGCACAGTGGCCAAACTATGCAGAGCCTGTCCTTACCTGGTCCGACCTCACTCCTCTCTACGCCATTTGGGCGACCTGCAGAAGCTGAAAACGGCCTGGCCAAGTTCCGGTCCAAGTTCAGTCCTCACAGGTCTGAGCATCAGGGTTACCCATCCCCGCCCATGTCAGAACCTCATTCCCCATCTCGTCGACCAGCACAGCCCATTGAATCTGCGCGCTATTCCTACCCTCCGGCTGTCGGTGTTTCCCAAAGACAAGACAGCTTGACTCAACCGCCTGCTTCGTCATCAGTATACGATCCACGTTCTGGACCGGCCTCGCATAGCCTTTCCTCGCAGCGACCACTGTACCCTGGAGACTCTCAGCATCGGAGCCAAGCGTCTCATTACCAGCATGGCCGTGCTCTCGAGCACCAATCCTACGGACATGCCATTCCAAACCACTATGGTTATGGCTACCAGAACGCCAGCCTGCCTCCTTACGCTGGACTTCAACACACGGGGCCCACGGTACAACAAGGCGCCATGATCGCACCACCACCAGCAAGGCCAACGAAACCAGCAAGAAGGACCAAAGCGCACGTTGCGTCGGCTTGTGTGAATTGCAAGAAGGCACATCTCAGCTGCGACGTTCAACGGCCCTGTGGCCGTTGCGTCGCTTCTGGCAAACAGGTTAGTTTCCCACCGCATGCACCTACGTTTGTGCTTTGACAAACTAATCCATCCCCAACAGGACACGTGCAAAGACGTACAGCACAAGAAGAGAGGCAGGCCGCGACTAAGAGACGACAGAGAGTTTACCAGAACCGACGAGGGAAGACAGCCTTCTAGTCAGCTCTTGGGCGCGCCACCTACCTCTGAAGGACCGCATCAGCCACCTTACAGCGCGCATTTATATCGGCCCTCCGATCAACGTGTTTTGGGGGCCACTGCGCATCACCGAGATGTGCCGAGCGCCAATTCGCATCCGGCTGCACCGGCAGTCAGAGATACAACCAGCAATATCGGCGACTACGGCGGTGCAGTACTGCCTCCTTTATACAGTGCCGGACCGAATGCGGCGTACCAAAAACTGCCGGTCGCATATCTGAACTTGGATTTGGTTATTCAAAAAACCAACCAAGCTTTTGCGGATTTGGTATCGTTTCTGGGGGACATCAGGGGTAAACACCTTGGGGATCTTTTGGAAGCGCGACAGAATGAGAGCCTGCAGCGCCTGCGCAACGAGTTGCGCGATGAGCGCGACGAGCGTGAACCAACCTACATGGCGCCCATTACGCCAGTTGGACAGGATCCTATGCGCGCAGTGATGGAGTCCGTGACCGATCAGGACATTGACCACGTCACCCATGGCTTTACGAATAGGTCCATTTTTTTGAGTTTCCGCGTTCCTGGCAGCGGGCAGTACCAATCTCTGCAAGTCCAGATACGGCTTGCGAAGACGTCACTCTACTTTGTCACCCTGGTTGTATGCTCGCCACCAAGGCTAACGGCTCCACCTCTTTTGACACAGCAGTTGGCCCCTCCGACACCAAGGCATGGCTCACAGAGCAACTCTGCGCCCACAACCGCTACGGTGACGCAGTTCACACCACACCAACCTCGTCGACCATCCTCAACTAGCTCCGCGCCCAATTCGCCCTTTTTTAATTTCTCATCGATCCGTACCTCACTCCCGGCCTTCAGCCCTAGCTCTTACAGCAGTAGTTCATCACATCGATACTCGCCAATCACTAGCGGAGCCGAGTCAGCATACTTTCCGACATACCAACCGCCCCCGCAGCTCACTTCAAACACCTACCCCTCCCCTTACGCGGCAAATTCTAGGCTGCCAGCGGCGACGTCGGAGCCACTCAGGGAGCCCAACCGTCCAGCGCGTCTTGAAGGTCTACACCTGCCACCCATACGAACAGGACCGCCGCCGCTAGGCTCACCTTTGCACATTGAAACTGGCCCTGCCACCCTGCAACGCGAGCACGAACATGTACGGCTACGAGACTCCCCTCCGAGTGGGGCCGAACAACGAAGGCCTGAGTCGCCTGAGACGGGAAAGCGGAGGCGCTTGAATATCCATGAAGTGCTTGAATAGGGGAGAAGAGAGTGGCCGTGCGTACTTGAGGCGTACGTAACGTCGAGGTCAATGGAAACATCTCGCCAAGCTTGCGATAAATTAGAGAAAGGCCTTTATATCTCAACACGGGGAGCGTTTGTACACCGATGGTGTAAGATGGGTTTCCCCTATCCGGCTGAAACGGTACGCCGCCGTGTGTTACACACTGACGACAACAACTCTCTTACAGTTTTCTTCGATTTCGTCATCTTGTCGTTGCATTTTTGCGGTCGTCATTCGCTTCGCATATCCCAGGCGTTATCACTCGCTCTTGTTGCTCTCCACATGCGCTAGGTTTACCATTCGCTCTGCTTCTTGCGTCTTCCCTTCCCCTTGGCTTGTTTGCATTAGCATAAGTACCTCTATACTACCTTGGCTTTGGCTTTGGCTTCTTCTTTTCGTATTTTTTCTTCCTGTGGCTCCGATTCAACTTGTTGTACTTCGTTTCGCATTACCTCGTCTTCGTCGGTCGTTACTTCCCTTTGTGGGTATCATGAGCACTCGTTCATTCTGAAAGCAGCGGCTCAACGGCGGTCTAGCCCGGTTGAAAAGGAAAGGGCACACTGTGCCTTTTGTACGGGTCCAAGGTCTGGTTTTGTACTACAGATGGGGATCCGTGCGTTCGCGTTGGTGTTTCATCATGTTTACCGGGGTCCAAGTTACTGGGAACTCTGCATTTTTTTCTCTGCACTTTCTTACATATCTTCGTTGCATCGGTCTCGCAATCGTAATCGCTTCTACATTTATTGCGAAAATGGCCTACTTGCGACCTTTTTTCTTCTCGAGTGCTGCTCGCATTTGTAGCACAGCTGTCCTGGAGGGCTGCGTTTCGGTTCGAGGATCTGTTTGTGTCCCGGTCCTTCTGGTGCGCAATGCAGGTCAGCAGAGATGACAGTATGGGGCTGACGGTGCGATCTTCTGGAAAGTCCTTGTGAGGGGCGGGCAGGCGGGCGGAGAAACTTCCATGAAGAATGAGGCGACCTAACCGTTCTTATTGGGGGGTTACGAAAGGCGTTTTCTATTTCTGGACCCTTTTACTACGTAAGGCCTACCACCATCGGGTCTGGAAGTTTTAGATATATACCAAAGACGTCACAGTAGGGGCTTTCGCAAGAGGCAAATATTTTCTTTCTTTCTTAATGAGAAATACATGGCTGCTAGGCCAGTTGGGAGGATGATACCCTTTTCCTTTTACGCTATCTCGATGTCTTGGTTGCATAAAGAAGACTTTTCATTTTCCCTTGATCATGGTAGTTGAGCTAGCTACGCTGTTTGTACTCTGTATATAGATGTAAAAAATCTTTTCATACAGTAAATTTATTCATCCATCTTCCGACTTGCTTGTCATGTCAAACAAGACGTGTTGGTTCACGTGTTTATAGAAGAAGAGGAATTTGTTTGTCACACAAAGTTTGCCCGCAGTAGCACAGTCTGGGTTTTTAGAGTGAAACGCTATTTGCCCATTTCGCGCGCGCTTTTGACCAAGGGATATGAAAAGCTGAAATGAACACCACCATGTCCTCATTTACCAGGCCTGGCATATTACTTGACGGCGATGAGGATATGTGTGTCAAGGGGGAAGAGAGAGAGAGAGAGAGGGTCAACAAGTTGGACCAAATACGAACTTTGTAAACTTGTCGTCATAATTACAGAATGTACATGCGAAGAAGACAGAAACAAAACAAGTGGGTATCGAGGGGTGGAATGGCAATCGGAAGCAGTTGGGTGTTTGCCGAGTCTTGTGTGCGCTCGCTGCACATGCAAGATACGAAAGAGTGGGTCGTGTTGTGATGCGTAGATGGTCGGTATCGCGTTTACTGCAACACATTCAACCCAGAGCCTTGACTTTCTTCTTCTTCTTTTTTGTGCCGTCAGCAGCTTCGGGCTTCTTTCCCTGCTGAAAGTCCCTCCAGTTGTTGATCCTGGTATCCCTCGTCTTCTCCCAGGCCTCATCCTGCTCCCTCTTTCTCTTGCGCTCTTTGATTTCCTCCTCTTCCTTTTTCTGTGCTCTGCCCTCTTCACGCATGGCAGCCTTCATTTGCCGCTGCTTCCGCATTTCATTGTCCCTAATCACCCAGATGACCTTCTGCCTCCACTCCTTAGCAAACTCCTCACCGCGCGTCTCCTCGTCGTCGGCCGTGAGCTTCTTCTCGCGCATGAGCAGCATACGCGCATCGGCAATATTTTCGTCTAGCTCGGCGCGCAGTTTCTCGTCGAGCAGGACAGTCTGGGCTTTCTTGAGGCGGTCAAAGGCATCGGGCGCAAGCTCGTTCTTGGTCTTGTCGGGATGGATGAGGAGAGATTTGGCGCGGTAGACTTTCTTGATGTCCGACTCGGGGACACCGGGCTGGAGATCAAGAACGGCGTAGGCGTCGAGGCTGAAGACGCTGCGGATTCCTGTAGCTAGCTGTCAGTGGACGTTTCAAATGCGTGCGACTGCGACTGCAACTTACGCTCAATCTCAGCGTCCTACGAAGAGTTAGCCATATTATATTTGGAGGGTAGTGGATGCGAATTACCTTGTCCATCTCCTTGCCGATGCCCGCAAGTTCGGCATCGATATCGTCCGTCATGCTGAAGTTGTGGTCGTGTGCTGTTTTAGAGCTGTCAAGCCTGCGGTCGCCTGGCTCTGCTACCAAATGCAAGTATGAATAGGGCCGAGCTGGAGTTTGACGTCAATTTAGGTTGCGAAAGAAAAAACGAGTGTAAGAGTTTATTGGCTACACCGAGTACACTGCGGTGTAGTGCTGGGTGAATGGCGAAAGTGATTGAGACAGCGCCAAGTTCGCGATCAGACAGACGCCTAGCTGGATCCCCGCGGCGAAAGAGCACGGGCCTTTGTATGTGCTCCACCAAAAAGTTCTCTCGCGATGCTACACTATGCCTACCAATACTGAATCGCGCCCAATACACGATAGAGCGCTGAAATGGTCGCGCCTGGAATTACTGGTCGCACGCGACCTACCAAGGTGAAGAAGCGAGAAAATCTGCAGAAGAGAAAGCGCGACGATGTCGATGTCGAGAAGCTGGAACAAGCCGTCCAGGCACTGGTAGGATCGCCAACACGTTCAAGACATATCGTGCATAGTTGGGCTAACTAATTTTAGGACACAAAACATGGCTCGTACAAAGACTTTACCGACCTACCGCTCTCTGATCCGACGAAGCAAGGCCTCAAGTCGTCGCATTTCGCCGTCATGACCGACGTCCAGGCAAAATCCATACCGCTAGCTCTCCAAGGGCACGACATTCTGGGTGCAGCCAAGACTGGAAGCGGAAAGACACTTTCTTTCATCATACCCGTCCTGGAAAACCTGTACCGGTTGCAGCATATTGGTCCAGACGCCGGCTTGGGCGCACTGATTTTGTCCCCGACCCGAGAACTCGCAATTCAAATCTTTGACGTGCTACGTAAGATCGGACGACATGGACATATGTTCGCCGCTGGGCTATTGATTGGCGGAAAGAGCTTGAAGGACGAGAGAGAGGCTTTGACAAAGATGAATATCTTGGTAGCAACACCGGGCAGGATGCTGCAGCATCTATCGCAAACGGCAGCTTTCAGCGTCGACGACCTGAAAATGCTGGTCCTGGACGAGGCAGATCGTATCCTAGACATGGGCTTCCAACGGGACGTGGACGCCATCGTCGAATACCTTCCCAAGGAGAGACAGACGCTGCTCTTCTCAGCTACACAATCCAAGAAAGTCTCCGATCTTGCACGATTGAGCCTCCAAGACCCCGAATACGTATCCGTCCATGCCGAAGATAAAAGTGCGACGCCCAAAGGACTCACACAGAACTACATCGTTTGCCCACTAGAGGAGAAGCTCGACACCCTGTGGAGCTTTATACAGGCGAGCAAGAAGTCCAAGATCCTCTGCTTCTTCTCATCTGCCAAAACTGTTCGATTCGTCTATGAGTCCTTCCGTCATATGCAGCCTGGTATACCCCTGTTGCACATTCACGGTCGCCAGAAACAGGGCGCTCGACTCGACACAACCGCCAAGTTTTCGGCAGCCAAACACTCGTGTTTATTTGCGACGGATGTCGCTGCTCGAGGCCTAGATTTCCCTGCAGTTGACTTTGTGATACAAGTCGACTGTCCGGATGATGTGGATACGTATATTCACCGTGTCGGTCGAACAGCACGATATAATCGAGAAGGGCGGGGTGTGCTCTTCCTGGCACCTAGCGAGGAGGAGGGCATGTTGAAACGGTTAGAGGCCAAGAGAGTGCCCGTCGAGGCGATCAATGTCAGACAAAAGAAGCGACAGTCTATCAAGGACCAGCTGCAGAATATGTGCTTCCAGGATCCGGCTCTGAAGTATCTGGGACAGAAGGCCTTCATGACCCACGTCAAATCCATCTACTTGCAAAAGGACAAGGAGGTCTTCAAGCTTAAAGAGTATAATCTCGAAGCATACGCCGCTAGCTTAGGCCTTCCAGGAACACCCAGAATCAAATTTTTGAAGGACGACAACAGCAAGCAGAGAAAAGAAGCATCACGACAAACTATCGAAGTTTCGGACTCGTCAGATGCCGAAGAAGTTCCCAAGGCAGATAAACCTGTGCGAACCAAGTACGATCGCATGTTCGAGCGAAAGAACCAGGACGTTCTGGCCGAGCATTACCAGAAGCTTGTCAGAGATGGCGATGATGGGGCAGGAGACAACTTCAGTGGCGCTGGAGCGAACAATGTAGCCGACGATGACGACTTCATGGCCGTCAAGCGAAGAATACCGGCAGACAATGAAGACGACCATCTCGATGATAACAAAGATCCGCAAGTCCCTCCGGGCGGTCGTATCGTCCACATTGCAGGAGTCTCCCAGCCTTTGGTCATTGACAGCAATCGTCGCGAGAAACTGCTACAATCAAAGAAGAAGCTTACAAAACTCATGGACAAGGGAAAGAAGCTCGTATACGATGACGAAGGAAACCCACACGAAATTTACGAACTCGAGGACGAAGAGCAATTCCGCGCCAAGGGTCTGCCCGAAGACCAGCGACAAAAGTTCATTGAAGCAGCACGAGAAGTTGTTGAGACTGCTGATGTCGAAGACAAAGCAACAGCTAAGGCAAAGAGGAAGGAGAAACTGCGCAAGCGCAAAGAAAGGGAGAGGAACGAATTGGCAGGAGTCGATGGCAGCGATGCTGGTGTGGAACTGCCGGACCCTGGTGAGGATCTCCTGGCAAACTTTAGGGCAGACGCAGAATATAGTGATGAGGATGAGGAGGGTGACCAAGAAGAGCAACCGAAGAAGGCCAAGAAGTGGTTTGAATCCGATTCAGAAGATGAGGAGAAGACGAAGAAGAGGAAGAAGGCAAAGGCAACGCATAGAGTCGAGGAGCCGGAGACGCTCGAGGATATGGAGGCTCTTGCTGCCGGTTTGTTAGGTTAAGCGGTTGCTGGATATCTCATCGCAGTGCAATATCATATATTTATGCAGCCAGTCATTTGTGGCTTGATGCTTGCACTTGTCAATATTGAATTTGCTCAGTAAATCTGATAGTTTCCTGCTCAGTTTTGCAAGTCTAATAACTTCTCTCATGGTCCTGTTCATGCACCTCACCCAGAATAGATTGCTGATCAATTGAGCCGATGGTTTATAGCAAGGGTACAACATGCGGCCTCTTTTGCCTGTATGCAGCCTTGTATTACCACTTCGTACCTTGCCCGGCAAGTCCGGTTCAGTATAGTATCAGCTTCATCGACGAATACCAGTTCCGTGTGTCCGCCATTTACATTAATGGCACGTGCGTCAATTCAGACCCGCATCTGTTAAGGTCATCTATCATGCACCAGTGCAGCAGTCTAGGTGAGGAGACGAGAGTAGATATAGGAGCATATGCCCTGTCGTATTCCACCCTACCCTACCCTCCTTAGGCCAGGGCAAAGATCAGCAATTCAATCCTCATCGTCCCCTCCGAGTTAGTCTGGGAAATCGGATTCCCATATAGTCAATTCAATCTTCTCAAAGATACCAAGCCGGCACAATGCACCTCCCTCTCGCCCTCGTCGTCACACTCACTACTTCAATACTCGCTATCCCGACACCTACACCCACACTTACGCCCAACTCATCCTCTTCCCGCGCCGCCCTACAAGGAAGCTCGCGAAACGTCTACCTCACAACCTGCACCACGCGTTCTCTCTTCGCCGACAGCACCTCTTCCTCTGCCATTCTCTATAATAGCGGCGATACCTCGTCTTCCAGCCCCTCGGATATCGGCACCGTGTCGCCGGAGCGTGCTATCCAATGGGCGGGTTACACGCGGCGTGTAGTGTTGGGCTTCGGCCTCTTTGAGAGCAAGATTGACAAGGGGGCTGATGGGTTGGAGAAGAGTCAGATTGCGGGGTCGGCGACACTGGGGTTTGAGCAGTTTGCTTGTTTTAGGGATGGTGAAAGTACGTTTAGGTTTGCCGGAGGGGTGTTGGGGGCTGAGACTACGGTTTGTACGGCGGAGTTTTGGTGTGCGAGTATTGCTGTTTAGGGAGGGGGTGAGATTAGGGGGAGGTTGGAGTGTCGTTATTCCTATCTTCATTGATATTCTCCGGGACTTGTGGTGGTAAAGTTGCTGCATTATTCTCGCTTGTCACTCAACATTGTCCCCTTTGCTCAGCCAGTTCATGCACATCTTTTCTTCGGTGGACACATTTGCCATTTACCTGTCCATCGTAATTTCCCCTGTCGTAGCATTGATGGCAATGGCAAAGGGGGATCTCGCATGGCCACTTGAAGCGGAAATTATCAAGATATGATGAGGCAAGAGTCCGCAATCTTGAAGAGCTTGCTCGGCAAGTGGACCCCGAGAAGGGCACTAGCCAAACTTGGATTGCGCTCCCAACATCCCGAATCTATGTCCCAGCCATCAAATTCTCCATCATTAGCGTTTACTTGGAGTACTCGGCGAAAACAACGGACGATGTCGGAAAAAGATATTCCACCAGACGTCCCTAAGGCGTCTCCAAGGCGTTCCAAGACCACCCCCGCCGCTAACACCGTGCCCTAGATGTACCACGTGCTAATCTCCAATCATTAATTTCTCCGCCGCCAAGACCTTACCAATCCTTACCAAGTCTATCCTTTGCCTGAATCGTCCATTGATGAGCACCTTCCATGCGCGGAAATCTTACCAAATGCTGGTCGAGACCGCGGAGTGGAGTGTACTGCAGCGCTACCAAGCGAGACGACTATAGACGTGCATTGCAATGACCGCGGTAGAGCTAGATCGGGGACCGAATGGATGCAGGCGGTAGCCTTCGATGGGGTATAAGTAGGTCTGTAGCGCAAGGCCATGGAAACCACTCCACGGTATTCGGCTCCTTCGTCTCGAGGTTAAGGGTTTGCTTCGATATTGCCCAACTTTCTTCATCGCCATGCATCTCCCGACTTTGTCCCTGGTACTGGCTGGCACAGCATTCGCGGCCAAGAACTCTACCCGGCCGTACTCAACATGGATGGCAAATTCATTTAGGTCGAAGAACCAAACCATTGACAACCACTACGTCTCTGCCATCATCCATGAAGGCTATGCGAAAGCCGCCCTGGCGCAAAATGATACAGAACTTGCATCGTTTGCCTCTGGCGAGGTATCGTCAATCGTCTCGGCCGACGGCACCCTCAAGGGCTGGAACTCGACCTTTTACTCGCTCGACGACGTCCGGATTGGCAACAACCTCCTCCACATTTGGAACTCCGAGGGTCGCAAAGACGAGAAATACGTCATCGCAGCCAAGGCTCTTCGCGAGCAGCTGGACCGATGGCCGCGCACTCCCGAGGGAGGTTTCTGGCACCGGGCGCCCGTATACGAGAACCAGATGTGGCTAGATGGTCTCTACATGGCCGATACCTTCTACGCCACCTACACATCATACTTTGAGCCAGACAACACTACAGCCTGGAACGATATCGAGTTGCAATTCGACCAGATCGAGGAGCACTGCCGGAACAAGACGTCCAACCTCCTCAAGCACGGCTTCAGCTCGGATAAGTCGACTGTTTGGGCTGACCCAGTTACCGGCGCCTCGCCCTACGTTTGGGACCGCGCTCTCGGGTGGTACTTTGTAGCGCTTGTAGAGGTTCTGGAAGTCTGGCCTAAGACGCATGCCGGCTACTCCAAGCTCCTTGACTACTACACCACCCTCGCCAGTGGCATCAAGAATGTCCAGGACATAAGCGGCGGATGGTGGTTGCTGATGGATGAACAGCTGGCCGGCTTGCCCGGAAACTACATTGAATCGAGCGCGACCGCCCTGTTCACTTACTCGTATTTGAAGGGCGTCAGGCTGGGACTGTTGGAAAAGACATATCAGGACACAGCGGTCAAGGCATGGGACCTGATGTTGGACGAATTCATCCAGTATGAGCAGAATGGTACCCTGAGCTTCACCGGTACCGTCACCGTTGGAAGCTTGAAGGGGGATGCGTCATACGAGTACTACACCACGGTTCCACTACTGGTAAATGATGGCAAGGGCGCAGGGCCATTCATGTATGCTGCCTCGGAGATTGAGCTGGCTTGTTTGGAGTAAATATCAACGACATGTAGGCGATTGTAAATATTAGAAAAGTCCTTCATCAAAATCCTAAAAGAGGTGTTCAAGTGCAATGCCTGACTGCTCGGATGCCACGGTGCACGCTATTCCTATCTGGCCAACGCGCGCCAAAATCTTACCCCATCATCCCAAGTTCATCACGACATCTGAAACAACTAAGCACCCGGTGCAAAAAAGCATCTTGGTTTGCTTTTGGGTATGCTTTCCCATTTTCAAGCAATCGTGCACGCTCTGGTAAGTTCTTGCCCAGGGGTCCGGTCATGGTTTCCAAAAATAAGATTCGGAACGGGTCCCCCGAGCAACCAAGTGGAGCCATGAGCCACAACCCGAGCAGCCGTCATGCTCTCATGTCACAACAACTGGGCACGGCGGTGTGCTCATGGATCTTGCTAGAAGCATGAGGTGACGTGTGCTAAGGTCATGGCGTTGACCCTGTGGAATAATATCTTCTTGGTCCTTGGATTGCTTTCTTGTTCACCAACCAACGAAATCTACAAACTCACCTAATTACCCTGATTACCCTGGAAACCGACCTAAAAGCATACCTTCTCTGCAACAATCGGTCGCTAGTCAGACACATATCCAAGTCTAGTGCAAGTACACTAACGTCACTGCTTGGTACTACTCTAATGCTCGCCAGTACCTCCCAAGAACCTTCACCCACAATGTCCCTCGTATCCTCCGCCGCCTCCCCCAGCGCCACAAACCCTTCCTGCTCCACCGCCGACTTCACCCAGTTCCCGTCCAAAGACGTCTTCTGCGCCGTCGGCAGCGTCTCGGGTGTCCCCTCCAACACAACCGACGCCCTCTCCAAATGCTGCAAAGATGCGCCGGTCGAAGAGTTCAACGGCAAATGCGGATACTACTGCCTCAGCTACGGCCAGACGGTTGGTGACCTACAGAACTGCTTCATGAAAGAGGGCGTGAACCCAAGCCAAATCTTCTGCTCGGGAAACAACACGGCCGAGGCTACGGGAACACCGAGTGGAAGTGGTGTTGCGACTAAGACGGGTGCGAGTGCGAGCAAGACTGGGACAGACACGCCGGATAAGACAGGTGCCGCGTCGGCCGTGCTTGCGCCGCAAGGTGTAAGCAAGGCGGGCCTGGGCATGCTGGGTATGTTAGTTGTTTCGGCTTTTGCTGGTGCGCTGTTGTGAAGGAAGTATGAGAACGGGATATGAAGATACGAGGCATTGCTGCTAACGACGGATACCTGTTACTTGGCTCAGATACCAAACAAAATTTTCAACTTAAGCCCTCGTCTTTGGCCATTTCTTGGTTATCCAGCTTGATAGGAAAATGATATTGATTACGGTTGTACTATCGAGACTTTTGGGCCTTTGCAAAGTTTACTGCAAACCAAGGGACAAAAACACAACATCTAGAACTTGATCTATACGTGTTCTTTGACCGAATGTGCAACATGCGAGTGTGCTTCACCGTTCTGAATCATCACATGAGTCGTCTTCATTATGCCCGAAGACTGAGGCCTTTTGTTCAACTCCAGAATACAACGCTCACTCTCATCATCAGTCATGGTTTCTCGCTCTGTCCTACTCTTCAAGTTGTGTTGCGAACCACGGGATGCAGTGTACTGGCTGGTATGTTTTCCGAGGCTTGTAGAGTAGCTATTCGGAATAAACTTTGAGAAGAATCCGAATATCGCTCTTCGTAAGGGTGGTAGGTTCGTGATGATGATGCCGACGCAGACTTCGTTGATGCTGCAGATGCTCAGATCAACAGCGTCCCACATCATCTCCTCGGACTGCACGAGTTTCATGGTCATGGGTATCTTTGCAATGGAGAGCCCGAGTTCCCTGTTGACGGTAAGCTTGATAAGCCGGATAAGAAGGGAAGAGAAAACGGGCATGCTTACACCAGCGCAAGGAAGAAAACAGCCCTTGCACCCCATTGGGCCTGGTTACTGAGTTGCATGTATCCAAGGTAAACAATTGGAGCAGCAGTAAAGATCTAACCGAGCATTAGTTTCCCACTCTCCAGTAAAATGTGGTGAATTTTTAAAAAAAAAAACTGCCTACCAAGTTTGTGAAGATGTTCGATGCAATCAGAACATATGCCACTGCCTCCCCCACCACCTCGGGCCAGCACTTTCCGTCTACGCTCGCATCCCACCGCGCGTAGAACGGTCGGCAGGAGGCAAAGTGTAAAACCAACATCATGATGAAGTTGCACGAAACCACAACAGCCACCGACATCCTGACAAAGACCCGGTAACTGCGGCCAAAGCCCAAAGTCATAAGATATGCACAAAGAGAGGCCTTGACTAGGAACATGGCGTACACGTTGAGACACTGTGTTATGAACATGTAGCGCAGTTCGTTCGATGTACGGCCCGGTTCGAGCCACCAAGGATCTTGCATCAGACGGCCTTGGCCGCTTTTCGCCGAGAGGATAGCAAATGGAACGCAGCTGAGGAAGTTTAAGATCTTGACATTGTTAGGTCGATCTGGGCTTTAACAATGGTGCCGGAAGGGGGGGGGGGACGTACTACGCCTGTTAACATGAGCCAGTCGCTCACGCCCAGCCATGAGCTTATCCGAAATTGAACGGCGAGACGCCAGCCTGCTATAATCGTGCAAAGTATGGCCATTATCGATGCAGAGATGATTAGATCATTGCCGCGATTAGGCCATGATAATTCGGTGGGTGATGACACGGCCATTGCGGGATATGCGCGCGTTGAACATGTAAAAAAAGTCCGGGAATTTTGGATTGCTTAGGAGATAGAGACACAATATCATCTTAACACAACGCCCTTTCTACAGGAAACAACCGAGAGGCCGACATGTTGGGTTCTTGCATTAGGGTGTGTGCGATCAACATATCTGCCACTCTCAGCCTTTGTTTGAAAGAGAGAAGAAGAAGAAAAAGAAATTTCTCTTGACGAGGAGGCTTGCATGTGCTTGAACGGCAGCTGAGACTTTTTTGGGTAGCTGGGCCAATACCCGGGCTCGAGGAGATGCACTGTCCAACCACCGTGTCCTTCCAATAATCCACATGTCTTTCCTGTTTCCGTCACTGATCGTCTGTGGAGAAATGCCGGTGGAACATGGTCAACGAACTTGTCTTTCTTTCTGCCACAAATGTCTCTGTGTGTTCCGAAATTCATAGTTTTGTGGGTGAATCATTCGAGAAACAGGGCCAGCTTATGGGTCAAAATAGGCGACGTGAATAGGAAAGCAACATTGTGCGCATTCGAGACCGGGCAAATCTAACATTCCTTTCAAGAGTCTGTGCTCTTCTGCTGCGCAACAATGGGATCAGATTATCAGTCGAATCTGCAAATGCAGGTTCGATCAGCACCGGGTACAAAGGCTGCCGTCGGATGAGGGAGGGCGTTGTGTATTGAAACGCTGATGGGGGCGAAGGTGCGGGGAAAAAGCATATGACATGTCATCATGACTCTTTCCATGTTCGTTTTGGAAGCACACCATTTTAAAAGGTATATAGCTGCCCTCTGGAAAATGAACCGATAGTGATCGACGCGGGATGCAGAGTGCAAGACGCAGCAGCAGCATGCAGGAAGGAAGTCGTATGTTCGCCAGCTTCCATCACGATCGAATTCGGCATAGCGTACTGGCTATGCCACCTGCGTTTTTTGAACAGACCTACACACACACACATTTTCTCGTGTTTCCACCCAAGCTACCTCATGCAAGGTGGAGTGGAAATGCCTGAGGAAGACAGGACAACCAGAAATTAGATTATCTCTGCATTAGTAGTTGGTATACGGGTTTTTTTTGTAGGATGACAGAAACAACTTTGCCCACCTGCGGTCAAGCACGGCAAACAGGTAAAGCAGACGCTTGAATTAAAGTTCTTACCGCTTTGTAGCTCCCGCTCCCGTGCACGTGTGTGGGCCACGGGAGACGGCGGATCCAGACATTTATGCCTCTGTCCCAAAGCCGTTAGCGGGGGGTTTGTCTAGAGAGGGCCTCTGCATGGTAACGATGTTTCTGCAGTTGTATAGCAGAATTGTCTCCGGAATTTTTGTTCTGGCAGATGTGGGTTGCATTAGAGGATTGATGCAGGCTGGCCATGGGGTATAGCCTTTACCATGTGTATCTTCCAGCGGCATTACAAATACCCAGATGTTTAGCAAACAGTGAGATTGACCAGCACAACATGGAGAAATTGCGCTCGTCTTCGAGACAATCTTCTCAAAAAGATGGAATTGGTGGACTGACTTCTGCCAGATCAGCATGTACAGACTCATGCAGGCAAAGGAGGTCTATTCTCGCAGCCAGCGGTGTATCCACCACTGAACATGTCCATATATACTCTTAGTATGGAACCTAAACATGTCTTTTGTAGCTGGAGGTAGGGCGTAGATAGATGACGGCTGGAGTTGACTGGTTCCCAACCTCAAACAGCTCAGTCTCTTTATTCTGGTTACTACCATTACAGCAGACGGTATTCATGGTCGCTAGTGTATACCTTTCGGCCAAACGCTCGCGCTTGTTAAAATGAGTATCTGTCGTTTCCCAGAGGCAGTTGCGAACGAAAGTGATCTTCACCTGCGAGCTGGTTAAATAGGGTGGTGTATTGTGCACTGATTTATGCAACGCTGCGACTAAACAGCACAACCGACAAAATCGATTAGTCATCTCTACCTATTGCCCACGTGGGCTGTACAAGCAGAAAGGGTGTGACATCATGTAGGAGAACAAATCACAAGGAGAAGGAATTCCTAGGCTCTGCGCTGTAAGCAAGCCCAGTGTCAAGGCACAATGTCAGTGACAATCGACGTACGAACGCACAGGTGCCCGATCACCCAGCCCTATGAACTAGGTCACGAATAAGGTCGCCAGTGAATTAGGAGGGTGTGATGAGTACCAAGCGATCGTCAGTGACTGATATATAGCGGGAGGAGCTTGGACTTGACACGAACGCCCAACTGCCGATGGAGATGCTCGCGGATGAGTGTACCGTGCCATCCCTTCACTAGCCGAGATGAACGATGTAAAATAAGCGCGACATACTGGCTCAAAAGGTCATCACATCTGTTGATTCGCTCTTCTCCAACTTCATTCGCTCGTCTTCTGGAAGACGGCTTGCGAGCTAGATGCGGAGTCAGCTCGCCAGTGGTGTCATGGTGCGTGCACCAATCCTAATCACCACCCCCTCCGCTTAGCGTTTGCTTAAATGCCTGAGATAAATTAGGTGTGTCGAGCCGGCTTGCTGTGCCGTCGCAGTGGCGGGGCATTTGGGTTCGTAAAACTCTTCTGTGGGTGTGGTACTAGCTATGATTGCAATGTCGATCGTACGACTAGATCTATGGCATTCGGGTAGTAGTAAGTAAAAAAAGAAGACAGAGTTTGGGAGAGCAGGGACTCAAGTGTCTTCGTAATGAATATGTGTAAACGTATGGGGTATGTAGTGGGCAGTAGTTTTGCTTTTCCCCCTGGGCACCACGTGTAATGAGGGGGCTGATGGCTGATCAATTGGAAAAGCTTTCCTGGGGAGGTTTGCATTGCATACCCGTTGAAAGACCATGTGGAGCAAAAGCAGACGAAAATAGTCTCGATTCGTTCTGACAAGCTCAAGCGAATCTGGGAGCCTCGCTTCCGAGGAGTGCAAATGAAGTGTTGAGAGACAAAAGGGGACATGGACCGACTTGGCCATGTGGTGGGTTGGCCAATGAGATGCGGTAGCGGCCACCCGACGGGAAAACAAAAGCGTTTTTCACGTACAGTAGGCGCTGAGGTTAGCGAGATGTCATCTTCTAGGCCGTACCCCACATGCAGTAGATCCATGTGGTGCTGATAGTGATAGGAAATGAGCTCGTGTTGTGCTTGTCGTAGTTTTGGTCTGGCGTTGGTGCGAGGTTCTTCCGAATAAGTAAAACCCTGTCGGTTGAGAGACTACGTCAGCCAACTACGCGTCGCATACATGATGGTAAGCAAGGTGCAAGCTGGTTAAGGCCAGGACGGTTACCCGAAGGATCATTAGTGTTTTGAGGGTTAGCGTAGCTAACGGCTGTGTCAGTACCATGGGCCAGGACATTGTGGCCGGGGAGGCGGCTATGATAAAATGATCTCGACAGGGAAGAATTGACAAGTGAAGAGGACTGGGATCAGGTCACTTGATCCAAGCTACTGATGAGGACTTGAGTGTACTTGCAGCTCACAGACATTTTGTGGCGGAAGTGGAGCATGGTACGGTACGCCCGTGTAGGCCTACCCGGTCCTGACGTGCTCGTAGGCCAAGATGCGGAGCGTCTCGGGCCAAGCAGTCGCATGTGCCTGAGGGTAGGCTACATTGGGGTTACGGCTTACTCGGCCGTGTATGGTCGAAGGAAACACAGGCCAAATGAGTGGCAGTACCGATCACGGGACGTCAATACCGACAGATCAAGTCCAACGGCGAGTAAGTGGGCTCGAAGGATGAGCGGAGAAATGACGAGAAGCCACGAGAGAGCGGAGACTGGCACATGACGCCGTACCTTGGCTCGCATCCGCATTGCATTGCGCGGGAATAGATAAAAAAAAAGCCAGTATCACACTGCCATGTCCAGCGGCAAGGTTATTCGTTGTCGGTATAGACGACGGCTAGGGGTGGCCCATGCTGATTGGCCGTCGATCCGCCACGCTTCGCCACAGCCGGGAATATTTGGTCGCTGGACGTCCCCTCCACCTTCGGTCTCCCAACGACGACACGCGACAGTCGCGTTGCGCTGGAAATTTGTATACACGCCATCGGTGGCTTGCAAAAGTTGGGCTAATGGTGGAGGACGCCGTCGGGTTTCCAGACTATCGGCTCATCACTTGGCCTCCAAATCAAAAGTCAGTAGCCGGCTGTGAGCGAAGACGCCAGTCTCCGCACTACTGTACAGCCACCCCGTCTATGCACGACGATTGGCCAGCACAAGATTTTCGCTCTATCCACTGATGAGCCGCAGCAACATGCTGCCTGAACCCAGCAAATTCTGGCTCCACCGTCAGCTCGCGCCTACTGGACCAAATACCCACAGTCGTTAAATGTACCAGCAAGTCACTGTGCGAGTTGGCGGCGGCCAATGTACATGGCACCGGGACCCCTGCGGGCGGAACCGACAGCAGCCAGTACCCGCTACGGAGCTGCCGTCAACGTCTTCCAATCGTGCAGCCCAGCGAGCCTCTGTACATGCGCATAGACGTGACCCTCGGTGATGGCAAGTCCCACAGGGATTCGAGGCTTTTCGTGCACGGCGCAGCTGGAGAACGCGGGTCAAGACGTTGTTCTCCCTGGAGGATGGTTATATTCCTTTCGTTTCCAGCCCAGTATCTGCTCGCCAGGACGCTGGTGACGCTCGTTCCTCACTCTCAACCTACCATTAATACCCCAAACATCCAAGGAGTTCGAAACACACCTACTGCCACCATGAGATCCCCACCACCCGAGGTCCTCGCCACATGGCCCAAGCCAAACTATGTCGACCCCATTACGAGAGGACCGAGCTTGATGATTGTCGAGTTGACGCTGCTGCCGATTGCCATGATCGTCGTCTTCCTCAGACTCTGGGTGCGGATATCGTGGCTGAAGAAGAGTTGGTATGACGACTACCTCATGATCGTGGCCATGATCTTCAGTATCGGTATGCAAGTTGGGCCGGCAGTGATACAACCAATTTCTGACTTGCAACGCACAGGCACCACAGTCATAGTCATCATGGCATCCCAACTGTATGGTTGGGACCGTCATGCATGGGACCTAACTCCGCATGAGATGATGGTTGGCCGACAGGTACGACAGTGTGCAACTCGTATCACCGCCCCAGCTGATGTTAACCAACATAGGCGTCGATTGCAGGCCAAACGCTATTCGTCCTCGCCTCCTCCACCGTCAAGATGTCTATTCTCGTGTCTTACTTTCGCATCGCACCAGAAAAGTCGCTCTTCCGAAAGCTCGTTTGGGCAACGTTTGGCCTCGTGTTCGCTGCGTTTGTTGTTTTCCTGGTTGCGCTATGGGTGCAATGCATGTAAGTTGTAGCTCGGCTAGATGCTCCCATGGTCAGTGCTGATGACGGCAGTCCGATATCCAGCTACTGGGAACTGAGGTCCGACCACCGCGACTGTATTCCCGAAGGACCCCCACTGGTGGTACAAAGCGTGCTCAACGTAGTCACCGACTTTATGATCTACGCCTTGCCGGTTCCGACACTCTTCTCGCTTTCGCTTCCATGGACTCAGCGCATTGGACTCGTCATTCTCTTCTCCGTCGGCGGCGTCATCGTCGTTGCCAGCAGCTTCCGAGCGTACTGGGTGCACTACACGCTCTTTGAGACGTACGATGCTACGTGGGAAGGATACCAAATCTGGGTGTGGACTGCGGTAGAGACCAACGTTGGCGTCATCTGCGGGTGCATCCCAGCGCTCAAGCCACTGCTCTTCCCGAACCGAGCGAGACAACAAGGGTCGCGGTACGGGTATGGGTCGCAAAACAGCAGGAGAAGAGAGAAGGTCACGCCCGTCCTCGACCAGGTCGAGCTGGACACGCGCAAGCTCACAGAGAATGACGACTCGCAGCTGGGGACTGAGATTATCTCGGTACACCATGCTCCGTCCGAGCGACCGATGAGTGGCGATACCCACAATACAGATAAGAGCCGTTACGAGGTTGATATAGAGCAGCAAAAAGTTTACATGTACTGATTGCGCTGCGCAGTACTTAATTTCCACCTTTGCCCATTTCCGTGCGCGCCCGTATTCAGCGTGTGATGTGCAAGCGCCCTCATAAGTTGGTACATTTCTTATAGGTCACGTGTACACAACTCGGCTCTCCACATGTCTCTTTCCGTCTTCCCGCCTCCCCGTCTCTCTTTCATTGCTCTTTTCGATTGTCAATACTCTGTCGGGATAGTGCACGACAGGCCCGCAGTTTCTCGACTTTGGCGATTTCATCTTGTCCAGGCGGGCCGAGTGTGCGTGTGTGTGGTGAGGTGCAGAGTCTCATGGTATCCACTGGCATGGCGTTTAGTAAAACAGCAGGTAATGCGACCAACAATCATGACCTGGTTTCACACTGCTGGGCTCGGCAAGGTTGCCGTTCTGTCATGTTTTGGGTGGTGGTTGATGTGGTGTGCACTGATCAGATGGCAGCTTCCTTTTGCGCATAACATGGACTGCGCCTCGTGCAGGTGGCAGGTGCGCCCAAGCAACTGCGAGCGCCCCGAGTCAGCGCAGTTTATTCTGAAGCTCTTTGCTGCCTCATCTCGGTCAATTGGAGCCCGGGGATGCCTACTGCCGAAGTCATCACTATGCGACGACATCATCTCTCGCGGGTTGCGCTTCATGCCGTGCGTACCAAACGTCGTCTCCGGTAAACGCAAACGAGAGAGGAAGGATGGAGTGGTTCGAGCATGGTGCGACGGCTGCTCCTTTTCTTTTTGCTCTCCGCCTGGACCCTGGATGACGATGACGTAGCGACATGGCCGCCCTTTCACACTGTCCGGCGTCGCACTCACAGCCATCGGCAGCCCTCGCCGGCCCTCGCAATCTCAGACAGTGGGAAGGCTGGGGAGGGCCATGGGCAAGGAGCCAGCGCATCGACATTTCGGCTTCGGGATGACGACTGCATCGCAAACAGACGGGACAATCATGTTCGTCATGGCAGCTTGCCAGATGTCCATGTCTATTTGTGGCCCGTGGCCCGTGGCCCCGGCAGCCGTCGTCGTCGTGTGCATCGGCGAGCGCATTGTGCTCGAGTCGCCGGCACTCCTGTGTGTGTGCGTGCGTGTGCGTGCAGTCTGGAAGGGCGTGAGAAGCTTTTCAAGTGTCAGGAACCAGTCCCGAGAGCGCGGGCGGCTGGAGCTCAAACGTTGGCGTGCGAACTAGCACAGGGCTGAGCTCGGGAAGTTTGAAGCTCGGCACCAGCTATTCGGCAACCCATGCTTGCAGAGAGCTGCGGTATGACATCTACATACAGACAGCTGTTCACCGTTCACCGCTTCTGGCGCGGATGGGCGATGCAAGTTGCTCGACTGCAAAGCACCTTTGCATGCTTGCCACAACTCCTTCTGGCCGGCGCCAATCTGACGGTCAAGGTAGCGTGTCTGCCTGCGACGGCCGTTTCCAAAATAATGCCCAAGGGGATCAGGCAAGATTAAAAACCAACGCTTCGAGTAGCAGACCCTCGTCCCAAACGTCACAGCCGCCGCCCAGTGCTTCGACGCACGACCGCCGGATTGCCCTCATTGATGCCATTCCCGGCCCTCCCCAGGCCTGCACATGGCTACATGGCGTCAAGTTGGCAGCGCGTTCAGGTGCTAGCCCGTCTCTATCCCGTTTAATGCCAACGCACCGTGCGTCCCAGGGCGGCCAGGTGCCCTCACGATTTTACCTTCACACGGCGCATTCACGCCGCGCACGCGAAAAGTAATCCAAGCAATGCACCCTGCTCGAGTCACGCTTGCTATTATAAGCCCTAGGTACCTCTTTGCTTCCCCTACCCTTCCCATTGTCTCTCCGTAACCAACCTCCCTCACAACCCCAACAATGTGGTCGCCCATTCTGCCACTACTGGCTCTCTCCTCACTAGCAGCATCCGCTCCTACTCTCTGCATGTGTGATGAGCTTCCAGTATGCATCATTGGCGCCGGCCCGGCAGGCCTCGCTGCGGCCGGTCGGCTGGAAGAGAAGGGTATCAAGGCCATGATATTCGACCGTCAAGCAGAAGTTGGCGGCAAGTGCCAGGCTTGGTACGACCACGAGTGAGTGTTCCACAGCGTCCGCCCCCCTCCATGCCCACTACGCGCGGCTGACCACCCATTCAGAGGCACCTTCCACCCCCTCGGCGCTGCCTTTCTCTCCAATGCGAGCTACCCAGACACCATCAGCATCCTCAATGAGACCAATGTGCCCATCCAATCCTTCGCCCTCGCCGGCGCCCGCGAAATGTTCCGGTACAACTACACGACTGGCAGCATCGACCCAAACCCCGCAATCACCCCCGTCTTTACCGCTACTGTGTCTGCAGAGATTCCAAGGTACATGGCGTTGTGGAATGAGCGATTCCGGCCCATTAGTGCTGTGAACTACAAGGTGCGTTTTTTTTTCTTCTCCCCCAAACTCCCGTGGCGTGCGCCCCATTGCACGAAACCCGGTAGGCTAATGCAGGAACAGAATGGTGTGCCAGAAGAATTTACTGTTTCGGGCGCAGAATGGTTTCGCCAAAACAACTTCACAGCCCTCCCAATTCTGCTGGTAAACCCGGTCGCGCTCTACGGTTATGGAGACATCAATATTGTACCTGCAGTACGTCATCACCCCAGGATTTTTTTTGTGCAGGGATCGCGCATGCATACGCTAACACATGACTAGCTCTACATTCTGCAGTACTTTACTCCGGATATCCTCACAGCCTTTGTCGGACTGCACAGCGTTTACTACTTGGACTTTCACAAGATGTTTGTCGAGTTTGCGAAGAAGAAGCTGTGCACCACGGACATTCTCACCTCTTCCGAGGTCCGCTGCATCGATCGGTCCGGAAAGAACCCTGTCGTGTCTTACACTACTCCAAGCAACAACTACGTCGCTTGGAAGAAGCAAGAGTGCAAGGACGTCATTTTGGCCTTCCCGCCCAACATTGACAATCTGGAGCGTGTTGGATTGGACATGACCGAGGTTGAGCATGCGACCTTCCAGAATGTCACGACGCATCAGTACTACTCCTCGGCTGTTGAGCTAGAGCTTCCCTTTGGTGTGTCTTACATTGCCAACGCCACAAACGACACCGTCCCACCACCAAACGACGGTGAGCCAGTAGCCGTACTGCACCTGACTGAATCGTCCAACGTCTCCGTAGCCTGGTCATGGGGTCCTTACGAGTTCCAGACCGAAGAGGCTGCGCGACAGTTGCTCAAAAAGAGTCTGTCAGAAGTCAACAAGGACCCGCGCAACGCCAGTGCAACGCCTCAGCCTGTCACCGACTCCGACGTCAAGGCCTTCCGCAAGTGGGACTACTTTCCTCACTTTGAAAGCAAGGCACTTTGCGAGGGGGCTTACGCCAAGCTTGTTGACCTTCAAGGCCAGAAGAAGACCTACTACGCCAGCGGACTTAGCGGCATGGAAATCGTCGAGTGGGCCGTGCGAGGTGGACGCGAAGTTGTCGATACCTACTTTTAGGTTCCGACTTTCCGCCTTCATCTTCAACACAACCCAGCTAGACGATCAGATCACCTGCCCAGGGATTGACTCTTCCACACTGTCCTATGCGCGTGAGTAGCCTGGCATCTAACAAGTCTGCCAAGTACACGAATTTCCTTTTATCGACACTGCAAAACCACCAGAATTGGGACGGACGTTTGAACATTTTTCGCTATATACCTTGGGGGGCGGATAGCCTTCACATCAGGTTACGATGCCACGGCTTTTTCTTTCTTTTTCTTTCTAGAGATGATACCTATGCGCTCTTCGCTGAGCGCACGACTGCTTTGCAGTCACCACCTGGGTTTTAATGATTACGACCAGCCCTGATAGGGCTATTTAATGTTAATGCAACTTGTGTGTCTCGGTCGAGACGGCATGGCACGAGGGATGTATATAGCTGAGATGGATTATTGGAGAATGATACAATATGTCTAACCTTTCCCACCGTGTTCCTGAACACATACAATCTGTCTAACTCGCCAAGTAATACTGAAGGCTATCACAGTCATTGAGCAATGAACGCCTTGTAAATTAAACCCATAGTGAAGTTTACTCAACAAACAGGGGGGGGGGTTGGGGTTTTTTCTAGGAATATCTGCACTAGTGAGAATCTAGAACTTAATATATGTGTACTGATCACTTTTAGATGGAAAGAAAACTCATAGATATATTGACTACTTCGCATACACACCCACGAAAAAAAAAACAGATTCCAAAAAAAACCCGCCATTTCTATGCCCTCCTCTGCTGTTGATCTTAATCACCCTTCTATAGACCCCAACCCCCCAGTTTTCACCTGACCGTTCAACACACCGCAATCATATCCTCGTTTCACCATAACCAAGTGTCTTGACTCCATCCTCGAATCGTATGGCCTCGTCGACAGACTCCATCGGCCCACCCCATGTGACAACGCCTCTTGTATCAACGGCATACGAACCGCCAAGCTGCCACCGACACGCGCCTTCTCCAACCTGCTGGCCCCACACGCCCTCATTCTTCCGAAGCATGACCTGATTGAAGCCATTCCTGGGGTGCAATACGTGGCCCCAGGTCGATATGCCCAAGCCCCACAATGCATACAAATCCCGTTCCTGGTCGACTATGACATCGACGTTCCACGCTCCCCCGATTCTCTTGACCCACTCGGCCGTGGCATCGGGCGTGCAATGTGATATAGCGATGAAGTGGATGGACGTATGTCTGTTGGCCAGAACGCGGAGGCGGACGAAGAGTTTCTCTGCGACTATTTTTTGGAGAAAAAGGAGGGGGCAGATGGTCAGCCTATGTGTTGTCCCAAGCGTTTGTCCCTCTCCTCCCTTTCCCCCACCCGCCAGAAGAAGCCTTTCACAAACAACACACCAAAAAAACAAACTTACATGGACAGCCGCAAAACCTCAGAAACAGCAGTACCACTGGTCTTCCGTCTGCACTCGGGAACCGCAACTTGCTGTGTGTTTGCGCCTTTTCTCCTACCCGCGGTGGTTTGCGGACGGGGTTCTGGGGAGGTGGTGGCGTCGTCCAACTCTGGAAAGCCTTTGGTACTCCCCATTGTACGTTTGCAAAGTAGCCTGCCTCGGCTCCATCTGCACCGTTGGCGCCCTTTTTCGCGTTTCCACCACCACCACCACCGCTGCTGCTGCTCCCGAACAAACCATCGGATTTGGGGAGCGAGAGGTTGCCCAAGCCTGCTTTGCGAAGGGCAAGCTTTGTGCCCAGTGAATTGAGCATACTATCTTTTTGTGCGTGTGTGGGAGGGCCCCCCTAATTTCCAGTGGTAATGCGCGTTATCGTATGTCCAGAAAGGCGGAGATGGATCTGGCCTGATTTCACGACGGACCGAAGAGTGTTGTGGAGTCGTGGAGTCGTGGTCTCGTGCCAACCGTGTCCTTAGCAATGCAATATTAACGCAAGAAATTTGGTCGGACGCCCGACTGCTTATATTAGTCCGGGTGATGGGCAAAGGAGAGACGCCGTGGAGCGGAGACTGCGAGCTGATATGCGTGCGCGTGTACCGACATAGTGCTGACCTGTACCCAAGTCGTGTTGCGCGCCATCCAGCTGAAACAACGTGGCACGGACGCTGTACCAGACGTTCCGAAGGGATGATCCGGGCCTTGTGTCTTAGCTCCATTTCAGAAATTGTCATGCTTTGCAGCATGTATGTGTTACTTTTGTGCGTTTAGCAATGTCAACATGGCAATCAGGTTTTGCAACTCCTCCATCGCCATTTGGTCGCGCTGTCACGTGTGCGACGACGCTGTAACAGGCAGGTGGGGAGGAGGATGCCATATTGGCAGATGCTTCGGTACGATAATCGTATATTACACTAAATTTGTCACTGCCTAATAAATCGTAGCGAATACAACATGGTTGGAAGGGAAAAGGTATCATCGCAGGCGCAAACGTAACAGCAACACGCGTCGGGTATCTCATCGTACAGGACAGGACGTAACCAATTCTCCGTTCGCGTCACTCACATCGAACGTGGAGTCTCCAGTACTCACACTATCAAGCAAAAATGAAAAAAAGAACATCAGCACTCATCTCTTATATGCGAATATTGTCTTGCACTCCAGTAAAGTCTGGCGCCTGACGCACTCGTCCAGAATCTCCTCGTCTTCCCACCACCACTTTGGCTCGCCTGGGACGTCGTCAACAAAGCTGCCCCAGATATCCTTCCAAAAGGCGCGGCCAATGATTGTTGACAGTTCCTGGTCAACGGTGGCCGAACTTGGGTCGAAAGCGCATGGTAGCGTTGTATTCTGATCATTGGATTGATCAACAACTTCGAATCCCGCACCTGCCAGCCAACCAGGAACCAGCAGACACGGTTTCGAGCACCTAAAATCCCGCTCCAGGTTGATTGACAGCCGATCCTCGATCCACATTCGCATCCGTGGGCCGGCCGTCTGACGTACAGGTGCGGCGTCCATTATTCTGATTTCCAAAAAGCCCCCGGGAGCCAGCAGCTTGTGACACTCGCTGAACATTTCCGGTAGTTTGGCAGACGGCATCAGGGAGGGCAGTGTCGACGCCCTTATGTGTGAGAAGTAATCCTCCGGGTAAGGGAGCGGGACGATGCCGGATTTGCGCGCCGTCAGGTACGACACATTTCCAGGCAAGGGGAAAGGCCGCTGGGGTTTTGTCGTAAGGAAATGCACGGTTTGAGAGGGGTGCATAGCCGACAGTTGGTATACCTCAGCTGATTTCGACCGTTAGAGCTTGCACGACAGCGTGACGCAAGGGCACGACATGGACTTACAAAGATTCCCATACAGCTCCAGGATTCTGCCTGTGTTGCAATCTGATTGAGGGGCAATCGTAGGTCGGCCCAGGTTTTGCATTTGGAAGCCGGTAAGCAGCCAGAGCTGTTTTTCAAGAGCCAGCTAGTAGATGGTGAGCAGACATCTTCCAAGGCTGACTACAGGCAAGACATACCTCCTCGTCGGCCTCCTCGCTCGTCGTTTCATTCCAGTCTTCCTTGATTCTGTCGAGTATAACCTTTGGGCCAGCACCTTCCATTCTGCGGATGAAACGCTGGAAGCGAGTGAGTTCTATTGTGCTGCTATGCGCCGTGGCGACTTTCGTAGGAGTAGGGCGAGGGGCCGAGTTTAGCTGCATCCCCGTGGGCACACCTCGCGGGGTAAGGGATTGCCATTGCGAGAAGGGTTTGCTAGAGAGGTTGGAGGTGGTGCTGCAAGATTCGATGGAAATGCGCTGCTTGTCGTCTAGAGTTGTCTCTTCCTGGAAGTTGTCATGCAACTCCAGTGTCTCTAGCCTGAGGTCTTCTTCGTTCACTACATGCGGTAGACACCTGCAAACGTTTGAGCATGGCAACGGACATGGTCGGATTGCTACTGACCTGCTTCCCTTGCTTTTCACCACCGGGCATGGCGTAGATGCCGAGCCATCGTTTTCTGGAGTTGCCGAGCCAGGCCTGGTCCTGCTAGTTGCGAAAGAAGTCGGGCTGACCCGTTGTGAATAGGCGGAATCGTCTCTGCTGTCGACGGTAGCAGGTGTGTATACTTCCCTGTGATCATCTACCAGATTGTAATCAGCACACGGCGAAGGCCGCCTGATGCTTGGCGACTTACTTGAGATGCGTGACCTAGTAGAGCCGGTTCGTCGAGATGATCTATCACCATCAAGCTCCTGCACTTGATCTTTTGAATGTAAAGAGTCGCCCGAGGGTAGGGTTGGAGATAGCGAGCTTGTATACGTCCAACTGGGTTGCAGGACAGGATCTTTGAAATGGAGGGCAAGTTGCGAGTCGAGATTTTGGGTCACGGCATTGATCGTCTTCTCTGAGGCTGTGCTCTTGCTAGTCGACGGTCGCAGTATCTTTGGCTTGATCCCCTTTGCCTTCTTCTTCAAGCTGGCGGACCACCACTGTTCCCGCTCGGTGGACTCTGAGCTCCTCGAACTCTGGGATCCAATCGAGGTGTTGGTTGAGGAGCCGGTGACGGATCGCTGTCTTGCCTTGCGCTGTTTACGGGCGCCAAAGGTTTCCACCTCTTGCTCCAGGATGAGTTCGGCGGCAAACATGTTCAAATCAGTGTCGGGAAATCAGGCGGGGTGCAGCGGGGCTATGACGACTCGGGGGCCTGGGAGGGAGATGGGAGTGGATGATGGACATGAAGCTATCAATAACTCTAATCGAGGGAGATTGACCGGAAAGGCGAATCCGTAGCAGACACCAACCAAGCACCTGGGCGGATGGTGTTGCAACCCTCAACTGAGCAGGTACACAACCGTACCTTTGTTTCCACTGTATCTGCGCATTCGAAACATTGTCGCACGACCCGGCGGTGGCGTTATTGACCTATTAAAGATTACTCTCAGGGCACCCCCGAAGTGACTGCGTGCGCTAGTGGACAGCCGTGCTTTTTGATGCACGGTGCATGGACACTGGGCGCGCCGTGAGCAGTCGGAATGTCGACCGTATCTCTGGGGGGAATATGCATCCACACGTGGTGAGAGCGTGCAAGCCATCTGCATTTGATCGCGTTCTCATCCGGAAAAAGCAAGGCAGGATGGAGCACAGGGAGTGCAAGTGGCTAGCCCCTCGGGCGCTGTCTCTGTCATCTCTCCGACTCGGCGTTTCTGTGCAAACTTTGTGTGGGAACGCTTGTGGCTGGCTATATTACGAACCTGTCAAATGACGAGTGTTGAGGAATGACCGATGTGAGACCGCCAGCAGAGTCTGGCTCCCGCGGAAGATGATTGCGACTGTTGTCTGCTGCCAGCACCAACACCAGCACCAGCACCAGCATCATCACCACGTATGCAGCTCCACCCACCTAACGGTTTCAGCGAGGAGGGGGGGGGGGGGGTTGCACGAAGCCGCTGGAACCGGGGCAGCGGCGCGAACTGTAGGCTGTCCAAGTCCTGGCTGGGCGACGATGAATTGGTCGCAGGAGAGCAAACAAAGCAACACTCGGGCTACTTGCGTGCTAGGCCGGCTTGAAGTGGTCGTGGAATGCGGTATGCGGCATGCAGTATGCAGTATGCAGTAGTTGCAGCGGGACGAGATCTGGGATGCCCTCGCTGGCCACTCAGTAGCGACGGCGCGTGATCGACGTCGGAAGTGCCTGACTAGCCCGAGCTAGCGCGCCTGGCCCGCCCCTGACTCGCTTGCTGTCGAGCCACCTTCCACCATTCCACCATGTCACCAGAGCCACCAGAGGGCCACCAGCCTAGACCGAACACCATCGTCGACCATCTCCACTCTCATGCCCGGCAACGCTCCTGCCGCCATCGAGCTGGCGTGTGCTCCGCCGAGCCCGCCGTCTCAGCCAGCTCTGCCCTGTACTCGGCCAGGCACCCCCAGGTCGCGTCTCCAAAGGGCAGGTTTTTTTTCGGGCTGCAGCCAAATGCTGTGCCCATGGTCTCCCATACTGCTCCCCTTGCTGTGCTCGCAAAGCCGTCGTACTGTACACTCGGCCCCGGCCAGGGCTAGTACCGGCTGTCCTGTCACCTGTAGCCCTCCTGCAGGGCCCTTTGCTTATGGCGACAATCCGAGATATCGCACCTCGATAGCCTTCACACCACATCCGTCTCTAGTCGGCCATCTTCCATGTTTGCTTCTACCTTGCCGCCCGCACGACACATATAGGCAGCCGAGGCCAATCCGTCAGACTTGCTCTTGCTACCCTACGTAGCAAGGATCCCTATCGTCCGCTGTCGCCTGTGTCCCAGCCAGTGACCATGGAGTCTATTCGCAACTCGATTGACTCGTTCAATGACTATGTTGGCCAGTCAACTTTTGGCTCCGTCTTTCGCCTTGGGGGCTCTGGACATGTACGTCGGACCAGACTGGTCGTCCCTTGGACCCTCGCTTATCCGCTCTGCAGAAAGATGAAATCAAGCACACAAAGTTCACCACCGAAGTGAGGGCCGGCCTTACCTCCTTCTTCACCATGGCATACATCATCGCAGTGAATGCCACCATCCTCGCCGACACGGGTGGTAACTGCGTCTGCAAACATCCTACCGACCCGTTGTGTTTGACCGACACCGAATATCTCATCTGCAAGCAGGGTAAGAAGCTTGCCTATACATATGCACACATGCGCCCGGCCAGCCCAAGGCTAACGCAACATCAGACCTCAACCGCAACTTGATCACCGCAACAGCAGGCATGGCAGGCATCAGCTCCTTCCTCTTCGGTTTCCTGACCAATATGCCAGTTTGTCTTGCGCCCGGTATGGGCCTAAATGCCTACTTTGCCTATCAAATCGTCGGCTTCCACGGCAGCGGCCTGATCTCATACAACCTCGCACTCACAGCCGTCTTCGCCGAGGGATTCGTCTTCATCTTCTTGTCCTTGATCGGCATGCGACAGTGGCTTGTCAAGATTATCCCTGTATCACTCAAGATCGCCGCCGCCTGTGGTATTGGCTTGTTTCTGGCAGAGGTCGGCCTGAGTAACAATGCGGGTATTGGAGCGATTTCTGGTGCCAAGAGTACCCCTCTTGATATTGCGGGCTGTCTTGATCAGTACAAGGATGAGTTTGGCGCTTGTACAAGCCACAAGATGACCTCTCCTACAGTAGGCTCTCCACCATACACCCTCAAGCTCATGCTGACTCAAGCTAGATGTGGTTAGGCATCATGGGCAGTGGTATCCTAACAGCCTACCTGATGACATACAAGGTCAAAAGCGCCATGATCTTGGGCATCTTGCTTGTGTCCATCATCTCATGGCCGTAAGAGACCACTCGCTTGTCCCTTTGTATACATTGGTCGTCTAACATATTCACAGACGCGGAACAGCTGTTACTTTCTTCCCCAATACCGAAGTGGGAGACGATCGCTTCAACTTCTTCAAGAAAGTAGTCGACTTCCACCCTATCAACCATACCCTGAACGCCCTGGATTGGAATGTCAGCCGCGCACCGGGCCACTTCGCCCTCGCTCTGTTCACATTTCTCTATGTCGACATCATCGACTGTACCGCCACTCTTTACTCCATGGCTCGTTTCTCCGGCGTCGTAGATCCAGAGACGGGGGATTTCCCTCGATCAACATTGGCCTACTGCACAGATGCTGCTTGCATTTCCATTGGCGCACTTCTCGGCTGTTCACCCGTAACAGCTTTCATTGAGAGCGGTGCTGGGATTGCTGAAGGAGGCAAGACCGGTTTAACTGCCATGACATGCGGAGTCTGCTTTCTCATATCCATGTTCTTTGCTCCCATTTTCGCGTCCATTCCATCGTGGGCCACCGGATGCACTTTGGTTCTCGTAAGTAGTGGTCCTATTCCATCCCATTCGAGTCTAGCCGCTAACGGGCATAACAGGTTGGATGCCTTATGATGCGCCAAATCTCGTCGATCAACTGGCGGTATATTGGTGACGCAATCCCTGCTTTCGTCACCGTCATGTTCATTCCGTTTGGCTACAGCGCCGCGTATGGCCTCATCGCCGGCCTTATGGTCTACACAGCGCTAAACGGCATGATCTACCTCACTAAACTCATTTCTGGCGGCTACATTGTCCCGGAAGACGAAGACAACCGTGAATACTGGACCAGTAAGTTCCCACTACCATGCCCTCTGCCGCCCTTTCATCTCCGTTCCATCTCCACTTCTCCATTATATCCCCGCTAACCACCCCTGACTTATAGTCACACCGCGCGGCCGCCTCCCCTGGTTTGTCACAGCAAGCCAAACACTAGCGCACCGTGTGCGCGGCACAGAGCGACCTAAAGACGACGACACCCTGTCCGTCCGCAGCGGCGATTCGCACTGGAAGTACCACGACCGACTTGCGTCCCAGGGCTCCAACCGCGAGCTGGAAAGTATAGTCGTACATACTGCGCTACCGACGGACCCGCGTGGCCAGAAGGTGTTCAGCCAGCTAGGCAAATGAAAATTACAAGTAAAACGATTACATGGTACAATATATGAGGACTAGCCTGGATCGAGCAGTACATTATTCTTCCGTGTACTTTAAAATTTAACAATATTCGCTCATCTCGTAAGACTATACTACAAATAAGGTTTGGGTCGTCTCCAGCCAGCATCCATGAGCTGATCATCCTGTCGCAAAGTGTTTTGTTTGTTTATTTTTGCTATACATCGAGATTCTGGAAGGCTAATGCTTTTCATCGTTGTTGGATGATCCATTAGTATGATTGTCGACCCATGTTCTTTCTCATTACCCATGTTTCCATGCGTTGTATCAAACTAATAAACAAACATCACATCATTTTGCCTCAGTGCTATGCGCCAACAGGCGCTGGGCATATGCATTAGCTTCCCCCTTACTCCACCCTACCCCACCCCCCAGCTGACGACGTTACTGCGGTACCGTGGTTCTTCTAGCACCATGCTTTCGAATATTGGTTCGGGCCCAGTACGGGAGCTATTGTGAGCTGCCTCTTCGCTTGTGAATATGGGCGCACGCATACCTCAGCCTCACAGCGTACCGCGAGAATCCTCTGCTCCAGAACCCCGTGGCTCGGTTTGAGTTGCTGGGAGCTTACGTAGTGTACCAGTATGCAAATGAGAAAAGTGCCGTGGTCAGTAAGCACACGTCCCAGCTCTTCTTGGTTATTTTACGGTTTTGCTTGCTGGCATAGCTGCGTTTGGCTGAGGTTTTCAGTTTTGGGGAGTAGCTTGTTGCTTTTGTCTGGGCTGGGCTGGACTGGGTTGGCAAGAGATAAATATCCCACGTGTCGCAATCGTTCCTCGCCCTCCCTCCCTGCCACTTTGGCGAGAATCTTTTTACTTTTTTTTCGCTCCTCTTTTATCTTTTCATACCTTTTTTTTCTTTAACTCAGCTTCCCCGTCTAACACTTGCTTAGCCTAGGTCGCAATGGAGGAAGAAGGGGGGAGGGGGTGACTTTCTTGGGTTGGGACACTGGCGCCAGGGCCAAACGGTTAGCGATCCCGCGTTCCGTGCCGTGTCATCTTTTGGTGTCGTCGTATGTACGGCTCGGAGGAAATAACACTTAGTGCTTAAGGGGTGGCGATTTGGGCCTAAACGAAGATCATTGCTTATCTCAGGCTGCTTAATGCCCTCGGCATATAAGGGGTGGTCCAAGTACCGATCTTTTGCCTAAAGTCCAGCAAAACGCCACACCTGTCCCTGTTTTCTTCGACTAAACCTGCTTCTTTCCGCCTCCCCCCACCCCCGGCCTGGCTTCTTCTGGGTATCCACTATATACGTATTCCAATGTGTGACTCAACCTTGCGATATCGCAAAAGCAAATTAGCGTGCCTGTAACCAAGAAGAGAAGAAGAAGAAAAAAGGAAACAACCATAACAACATGCCCCTCCTCCTCCTCCTCCCGATTTCCAAGCATAGCATAACGGTCAGCTAATTAGTTTAAACATGCTTATTCCTCGCTTCCGGCATAATGTCCCTCCAATCCTCCCCCATGGCACTAATCTTGCTTTCTCTTCCCACCACCCCCCCTCCTCATTCCTTCCTTGAGTTTATCGACTATTAGCCATGGCTCAATATACTCTGCACCCACTACCTAGTCTTATCTCTCTCTCTCCCTCTCTCTCTCTTTCTCGCTATCTAAACACGCCTTCTCTTCTTTCCTTTCTTTTTCTTTCTCGCGAACCCTTCCCAATTCAGCATCTTGCACACACACACACACAACTATTGAAAACTTTGGTACAGCTGCGCCGGTATAACGGTTAGTGGACCCGCGGCATCCGTTTCGCGAAGCCCGAACCATATGATATGTTGTCGGTGACATTTTGTGTTGGGTCTTACGCCACATGAGGCTAGGGAGGGCGATAGATGGGTAGATAGACAGGTTTCGCGCTCATTGCTGACGTTGACGATGACGACGACTTTTGGTGTTAACATTCATGTTACCTGCTGGAACTATACATTTCTAATTCTGTGACGCAAATGAGTGTGTCCACACATACACACACATGTCATGGATTCGGATAGAGGAGCGAGTCGTGTGCTTTTAATGGAAAACATTGTAGGAGAGAGAGAGAGAGAGAGAAAGGGAGAGGTAGGAACTTTGTCACTATAGCTATCTGATTCCGATTACACCCACGCTTGTTATGGTAGATATATAAAAGTGACATCGATGCTGAAGAGCAGATTTTCACAACCCAGTATTGTTGTAACAGCAATACAAGAAATAAGTGAAGGTGCTATCCCCATCACCTTATACTCAGTTGAATACAGTGTTTACGTAGTGTTACACAGCACTTGTATGTCTGTGAGGTGAATAGCTTGCTTACAGCTCTTAGCTAAAAACCGCAGACCCGCTGGTTTCACTCTTGCCGGAGTTTGGTGATTACAGGTGGGTGTCAGTGCTATACCTTGGAAACCCAACGCATAAATGACATTATATCAAGTCGTACACTCAAACACAGGTGCATATCACGCCACGGTTCAATATTAAAAGTTGTAGGCATACTTCAGGTTGTGCTTGGGGTTTCGTCTACCACATCTAACCGTCCCGGTGCCACAACTTGGCGCATTAGGGCATGCCAATCACTGCTACGGTAAAACCTCAATAAAATCACCCCTCCTCTCAGCCCTCCATCTCTGTTGCGCGAGAAACCCCAGCAACTGCAGTATGGCTCTGACCACCCACAGCCTGGCCGCACTCAGGGCAACGCGCGAGCTGCATTGGCATGCCGCATTCTCCAATTGCAAACTGAGCGAAGTTAGTAATGTATCACACTCAAGAATCCGTATTGACTTACTGGGTGCCCATTGATGCATTTGTACCAATGTCCAGAATGAGTGGCGATACCACCGGGTCCACCGACCATAGCCTTCTTGATAGCCTCTATTTCCTCATTCGACACCGCTTCATAGAAATCACTCTTCAACATCTTGGCTGTGATAACGATAGCCTGGAGCAGAGTGTCCCGATTGCGGAAGTCATTCTCGCAAAGCTGCTCCGCCTTTTTCAGCAGTTCTTTGGCAGTGCCAAGATGGCCAGTTACCTTTGCGCGATCCTTATCTTTTGCAAGTCCAGAGCTGCTGAACAGATGGGCGATTCGAGCGTAGTAGAGTGAGGCTTCAACCGCAAGCTTGGGAAGGCTCTGGAGCAGGCACTCTTTGATCAACTTTTTGCAGTCGCAGAGGAACGCTTCGCTCTTCATTTCAGGTGAACCGCCAGGGAATTTAAGCTGTAGCGTCGCAGTAAGATGCTTGAGGCTGACAGCACGCGCAATCGCAAAGTTGTCCTCCAGGACGAAGCATCGTACCTTGATCTCGAGTAGATTGCCACCGAGAGTGATGCGCAGATCGCGATCGCGCTTTGCGGATTTAGAAGACGCATCGATGACCAAGTTTGACAGAGCAATGTCTAGTGGGGTAATCTTTGCCGCCGCATTGACGGTTGCTTCGTGCAGCTTGTATGTCGGCTGATGTTGAGTTTGCATTCTCAGTCGAAAAGATTTTATCAAGTTCATCAGATTGATGGAACCCTGGGAACGATTCCTGAGGCCATCGTTGATGAACTGCACGGTCATGTCTGGATTTACCACGTTGCGAATTTTGATAACCTCAGATGGAACAACAGACTTTCGTGAGTCTTCAAGTTCCCCCCTCAAATCTTCCAGTTTGCTTTCCAGTTGCTGAAGCTCTTGTTGACCATTGACGATGAAACGTTTGGACATTTCATCAACGACAGCTCGGTTGATGAGTCGATTGTAACGTTGAGTAACATATTGCTTGATAGGCTCTCGACAGTTTGGGCACTGAGGCACCGATGCGGCAAGCTCAACATTGTCAATTAGACCAATGAAGTGTCCGGTATTGTTATCAAATTCGTATACGTCTTTGAGACCAATGTGTCCGTCCAGAGTCTCGACAGTGAAAAAGTGACCACACACTAGAATGACTATGGGTGATTCATCCAGATTGATGTCGGCGTACCGTGACATCATGATCATGTCGGGTAGGTCCTCGGATCTCATACCACACTGCTGACAGTATTCGGTGGGACATGCTTCGCCGCAGATGCTTGGGCACTGGTGGCCGCATGGAAGAAGCTTGGTACAGCGTTCATCACACGGGAGGCGGTTGCATGGGGCTGAACAAGGCATCTTACAATCACCTTGATGCTCGCAGGACCAAACGCATGATTCGATACACGGAGTGCAGGGCTCATGGCACTTTTGTGGACACTTTGTGTGTTTGCAACGTACCTAAAACTGATCAGAAGAGGTTTTGCAGATTGTCAGCTGAAACTTACTTCGCATGGATTTTGACATAAACCACAATCCGTGCCGTCGTGGCATTGGCGTTTGCAACTGTGATTGCAAGCTGTATGCTTTCTGCCACACGTCTTCTTGCAAATAGCGTGTTTGACTGCCGGTTGGTCATACATGTCTTTGATATTACACTGCCCACAGTGTCCAGGACAAGTATGCCCACAGTGAAGCAGTATCTTGCAAGGCTCAGGGCATTTATATGCTTTCCCAGAAACATCGACCGAGCAATTCACAACAACGTCGTGTCCGCAGCCTGGTACAACTTTCGAGACCCTCATGTCGCAGCGTATACTTGCGACGTTCTGTGTGAGGTGACAGGCCACCTCATGCTTGGAATGGCCGCACGGCAGTTGCACATTATCCAGAAGAACCATGCATTTTCCACATGCTTCACCACAGGTGTCCTTCTGGCATGGATGGTCGCAAGGTTGGAGTCTGCGTTGACATGGTTGCTCGCACCGGAAGACAGCATGCATGGATTCTGAGTGGCATCGTGACCCACAAGCGTGACCACAGTCCAGGCGATCAGCACATGCCTCCATGCAACCACCTTCTGGGCTAAGCCTGTGAAAATCTTCGGGCTGTTGTACTTCAATGGCGGTTTCAGGATGCCGGGGACAGCATAAAGCCAGGCGCTCGCCCACTGAATCTGAAGCGCGTAGCATGCCAATAACCTTTTGCCACATCTCAACGCTCGAATACGTGTTTGTGTTACCGATGAGATACATGCCATGCTGCGCGCGACTGAGCAGGACATTGATGCGATTCTTTGTCTTGAGAAAGCCAACGTTCCGCCTCTCGTTGCTGCGCACAAGTGAGACGATAATGATCTTCGCCTCTTCTCCTTGGAAATTGTCGACAGTCGCGATCCTCAACATTTCAGCAAGCTGCTTCTTCTCTAGTGGTTTGCCTATATGTCCCTGTTGGTTGGATCTCGCTTTCTCGTTTGAAACATCGTCGTCGACTGCAAAGCCATCCTTCTCAAGTGCTTCGTGATCACGATCACTGAGACAGATCTCGAAATCGCTTCTCATGTTTGCACGTAACTTCTGAAGTTGGCCAGTATACGGGGTCAGTACTGCAATATCATCTGGTCTGTAGACACCTTGACGGACAACGTGGCGGACTAGTGCGTGCACCATATTCACCTCCCACAGATTAGATTTGGATTTGGTGTTGTGAGCATCCGCGTCGATACCGTTTTCGTGGTGACTGTGGTCAAGCCAGAAGACATTTTGACGCATACCGACGACATCTGGCAGCTCGGTAGTAGTTGCATGGTCCTTTAACTTTGCGTAGATTGTCTCACGAATAAGTGACGATATCTGTGGGCGCATCCGACGTTGAACGTTGAGCTGAGCCACGGGCATCAAAGGTCTGCCAGGCTCTCCGATAGAGAGTCGTTCGAATTGACTCCTGTCTAGTTGGTGAAGCTTTCCTCGTTCGCTTTCGAGTGAAAGATCTCGAAAGTTGCTTACAGATGGTCGCAGCTGTTCATGGTCCCCTATTTGGATCAGATGTTCGACGTCTCCCAGAGTTGCCGAAAGCATATGAGGCTCCATCACTTCCCCTGCCTCTTCGCAGATGATCACCTTACATTTTATTTGCTGGAGAACAGAGATTCGCTTTGCTAGACCAGAAGTGGTGACTCCAATCACATCAGTTTCTTCCAGTACCCTTCGATTGAGCTCCTCGTGTATGTTGGTAAGCTCGCGTTGGGTCTTGGTGGCACCATTTACGACTTCAAATAGCTCACCAATCTTGTTGTCTTGGGTTTCATTAATCCAATGAGAAAATAACGCGCTCCTCTCTTGAGTTGTAAGCGAATAGATGTTTCCGGCCGCCTTCCGTATCAGTCGCTGTAATGCGTGAGCGTTCAGTGAGACATGAGATATTCCTGTCCCTGTCCTCCAAACGTCAAATGGATGCCGGCCAGCTGTTTGGAAGCCTTGATCATCTACTTGTCGAAACTGTTTATAAATCTCAGGGTATTCCTCTTGGATATGGCCTCTGATGCTGTGCCACTCCGGCCGTTTTTGTAAACCATGCATCGCAGCGAAGACAGACTTTGCTTCCTTTTCCTTGTTTTCCAGCTCTCTGTACTTCATAGCTGCCAGGTATTTCTCAGACTTCGTCTTCGTCTCCAGGTTGCTCACAGTACGAAGGTTATGATTTGCGAGCTTCTTAGATTTACTCATGCCACCGACGCGGACGAGTTTTTTCACACCGATATCAATCAAGTGCTCCAAGAACTGGTCAAGAGCATGGTTGGTGTAGCATACTATGAGTATTGGCCCAAGCTTTTCTTTTTCTTTGATTTCCAGCAGGACCTTCATAATCTGCAGCCCAAGGTAACTCTTGCCTGTTCCTGGGGGTCCCTGAATGAATGCATACTCGCGAGTCAACGCAGCGACCAGTGCCCGACACTGACCGCGATCGAGTTGCGTCCGGGCCTCGAGCTTATCAATCAGAGTTACGTCATCGCAAGAAGATGTTGGTTCTAATGAAAACGACTCATCCTGTACCTTGTCTTTCAAGAGGCTTCGTAGTGGGAACCGGAAGCCGGGAGCTTGCGCATACAGAGCAGGGGGTATATCATGAACTTTCTGTAGTCGTGAAAGACCCATTTGCTTCTCTGGAATGATCCACTGTCGAAAAGGCAGGCGGTTTAGACGTTGCATCGCTTTCAAGTTTTCTAGGATTGGTTCGAAAGTTGCGGGCATCATCTTGGGGTACTCGAGCAGAATGCCGCGCGTAGCTCGGATATTGGCATGCATGAGCAATTTTACTGTCGATCTATCTTGTGTAAGCACGCTCAGTCCAATGTAAGCCATGCTGCTGTCTTTGGACAACCCATATGCTTCACATGGCTCAGTTCTCTTGTCTGACACACTGAAGAATATTTGTTGGACTTTGGAGCGCTGGAGCCATATAAAGGAAAGAAGCGTGCCTTCTTCAAGCCGTCTCGAATCCTCCCACCATGCTGCTCTCTTTCCTGCAGTCTGGTTGTGAACGGATCCCGGCTGGGGGAATTCGATTTGAACTTGCAAACCTTTCCGGCTGTGAAAGGTCACATGACTAATTCGAGCGTGGAGATATTTGTTAACACGTATGTCTCCGAGATATAGCCTGGGGTCAGATAAAGCTGTAGGATCTTTTTCCACTGTATGCATGACTTCTGCTAAAGCCCCCTTTACTGTATATTGTCAGTATATATATGCTTCATCACAAGTTTAGCAAATAGGCCTTAGCTTACTTCCACTGAATATATCATGACGCAATAGCCTGAAATAGGTGTCTACATGACGCTGGACCGGATCGTCAAGGAAGTGGGGCTGATCAGGGTCGGTATATGGCAGGAACTCCTTGTGGTCGCTCATGATTTCATCCCGAGTAGGGAATATGCTCATATCAGCGATATCCGTCTTGTCGTTATCGAAACGATTAGATGGAACCACGATATCTCGTGGATAGAACGAGATTTTATCGTCGCCGTCGTCAGCATTGCTGTTGTCGCCCATCTTATCGTCGGAAACGAGACCTTGTGTCCGCGCTACTAGCGCTCGAACATCGTTGAGTTGATTGGATATCCTGGTTGCGAAATCTGAACAAGCTTCGTTCTTGAACACGTCACTTGTTGCCTGTATACTGTCGACCAGCGCTGGGATATCTTCGTTTAAGCGCATCCTGCGTTCGCGTCTCAATAGCTCAAAGAGAGCGAGTGATGCCGAAAGAGGGATTGCCCCAATATCTCCTGTCGAGTTCAAAGAAGCTCCCGACCTTCGGGCTGCCATTAGAGCATCGCAGAGGCGCTGGAGAAACTGCACAGCTCTCTTCCCGCCGGACCCACCAAACAAATTATAGAGAGATCCGACATGGGTATCGACAGCGAGGCAACGCAGGAGTGAAGGATGTGTGAGAGTGAGAAGGAAGTTGTGCGCATTGTTGATAAAGGTGTCGAAATCTGCGCCGACCACTTTGGTGTTGAGCAGAGTGAGAATGTGGCGATGACCGGTCCCTTCATCGTCGTTGAGATCTTGTGGGAGCTGCTGGCGCCAATCTCGGTCTCCTTCCTCGAGTATACGAAGTGCACCTTCCCAAAGATGGCGCATAGTAGTCCGGTCGGTCTCTGTCTCTCCCAGCCGCCGCTTCCAGGAGCCGTATGATTTCCTCGCCGTTTGTTGCTCCTCAGTTTCCTTGATTCTGGCGGGAGCTACGGCTTTGCGTGAATGTTGTTTATTGCTATCATGCTCATCTGCTGCATGATTGCTGCGACCACGGCCACGACCACGGCCTCCGCCTCGACCGCCTCGACCGCCTCGTCCACCGTAGTGACCACGTCTGTCGCCTCTTCCAGTCATTCTGGAGGGCTGCGGTCACCCGGAAAAGAACAGTAGTTGTGTTGCTCGTCGGCTGATGGCAAAGGCGCTGACTGTTACACAGTTGATACGGAGAAAGGACCTCTGAGCGATGTTTTTCGCCGTGGGCTTGAAGGATACACGACGCAACTCCTTGATGGAGAGGTGCAAGTAGGTGCAACTAGCGTCTGTGCTGGCGCTAACTGAAAATTGTGTTTGAGTGATGAAAGTGAAGGTGAAGGTGAAGGTGAAGTGGGACCTTCCTATCAGAGCAAGCAAGGGCAGCGAGACACTGTAATGGAAGAGGGGCAAATAGCATGTAGCTGAATGCAGCGTGACCGTCAGTGACCATTGCACCTACCGCGGCCTGCCACATACGAGGGAACATACCAGGGCGTCCAATAGGGATTTGTTGGAATCTCTAAGCCTGATTTGTATATAAGATACAGCGTTTTCTTCTTCCAAAGCTTACTTATATGCAGCCTTATGCAAGAGCTATCTATGTCGTTTTATCGGACAAACACCAAAATCCAAGCTTCAAACGCATCTAACTTAATGTAAAAAAATTATATAATAAAATAGAAAAGACACAAAGCTAAAGAAAAATGCTAGCTTTTGAATAATGTATATAAAGCAGGACTATTTTGGGTGTGGTACTGTGTTATTTTGCATTACAGCTTGCTGCAGCACCCCTGTATATTCCGTCATATGTGAAAAGGCGTACTGCTCCAAGTGACATGGAAGGAACTGGAACCTTGAAAACAGTCCCAGACGCCTGCGTCAGATCGGTCTCAGCGCTTTGGCATATGATTTAGAGACTTCCCAAGACTTTGGGTACCACATGCATGGCCTTACCTAGGGGGTTGCGACAGACAAGATAGAGGTTTGTTTATTGTGGCTGTTTCGTGCTTCTTGTTGTAGTGATGTAACTGAAGAAAGAGCGAGCCACATGAGATACAAGGCTCGGCAATCATGTACAATACTGCTATGAACTCAGATGAAATACACAGACGTAATATAGTACGCCCAGAAATGAACAACCGCAATGCATTGCCCATGCGCTTGTGATAACATCAATTATGCAACGCCTTTGATGCATGCGTGTATTACTTCAGACCGGCATCCGAAAACAGGACCTGCAGCATTTCGTCCAGGAGCGTAAAAGCAAGATGGGTACTATGTCTTGTCAGTTCTCCTCACAGAATGCAATACAACGTAGACTTACTTCAACCGCGTATTGTTAACGGTCCCTTCCACTTTCTTTGCCGCCAACTGCGCATTCTGCCTCCCCACCACGCTACTTGCAAGCTCTGGTACCAATGTCTCCAGTACCTCACTCGCAGCCTTCCTACTCTTCTCTTTGTCTTGACTCGTTCGCTCCACACCTGCTTTCATCCTTCCGTTGGGCCACATACTATCCTTGAGCGAATCGATGTAGTTGACGAGATTATGTTCTGACAGCAGATTGTCGAACGACTCCCGCACCTTGCGTTCAATGGTACCACCGAGAAGTTGATGAAGGACTACAACGACGGCGCGTCCACGGAGCCAGTTGTTCTCACGGTTCAGCTCAAAGGTCTCGAGGAAGAGGTCGCAAATCGGTTTTACAAATGGCTCCATCTCCTTGTTCTCGAATGCGAGCAACTCAGCCTCAGCCTCAGCGTCGTTATTGGCTTCACCAGCCACCAATACTCCAGACGAGGCCAAATCCCCAGGCTGCGCTGTTGTGCCGTTAGTATTAGCGAGCTGCGTGCTAGCAGCGGAAATGAGATTCTGGCCAGCCACTGAGAGTTGGTCCAGAACGGGAATGTTGCCGAGAAACTCTTCCATGCCATCGGCGACTGAGTTGTAGATGCGGGTCACAAAATCGTTGGAGTTTGGATCTTGACTTCTCATGGCATCGGCAGGACTAATTGCAGCTTGGGAAAGAAAGGCTCGCAGCTCGCGACTACGACATACCGCTGGGATAAGTAGCAGTTCCCTGAGGTACTTTTCGAGGCCGAGTCGTCTCTTGTGAAGGAAATCCTTCTGAAGCTTGAGCATCATCTGCCTGCGTGGAAACTCCAGGTTTCGTACTTGCGGAAACTTTGCGCGAAGTCTTTTGTTCAATTCATGAAATTCGCTGTATCTTCTCGACACAACCCAGGTTGCGGCAGGCATTTGGTCGCCGGCGCGTCGCCGTACCTCGATAACGTACATGGCATATTCCTTGCCATCTGCTTCTGTGCCGACCATAATCGACTGGATAAACACAGTCGCACGTCCGTACAAGCTGTTGTCACTCTCCTGGACGATATACTGTTGACGTTGCAGCTCTTTCCTTTGAATCTCTCGTTGCAGACTGGCCTTTGATTTTCGCAATATCCTTAGTTCGGCAGCATTGTTTGTCAACTCAGCCTTTGAAGTCAGTGAATCTACGATAGATTCTTGCGCGACCAGACGTTCAATGTCCGCAGTGAGCGCATCAATAGCCTCTGCAAGACCCAAGTCTCCAGGCGCCGCTTCGTGTATCTCTTCATCCTCTGTTTTGGCCTTTGGTACTGGGTCTTCAATCTCATCTTCCAAGAATCTCTCCTCGTCGCCAAATATATCATCATCGAATACACCACGTGTTCGTGGCTCCCCTACGAGGCCCAGAGACGCTATGCTTGGTTTGAGACTATCTTTGCTGTGTTGTATTTGAGGGTGTTGAGACATCGCCCGTGGTAGGTCAACGGAACCCCGCATCGAGCTGTTATCCAGGGGTGATTTTAGACTCGGCTCATAGAAGATAGAACCTTCAGGTTCATCCATGATGTCAGTCAGGGCCGCTTGCATTGCATCTACGACATGGGTATCATTGCCATTGGCACGTTCATGGCCATGATCCGAGAATAGGCTTGCAGTTGACTGAGCAAGCGAATCTGAGTCGTAGTCGTCGTCAAACAAAGGCGGGCGAGCAGATGCGGGAACGTTGACATCCAGAGACCGTCGCGCGGGTGGCTCAAAGTTCTGAACGGCCCCTTGACTCTTCAAATCTGAGGATGAGGCAACAGCTCGACGCAAATCTCCATGCGGTACCTGTAGTGCACTTTTCTGCCTCGATTGCGTTCGGACCAAGGCAGGGGCTGCCATAGATGGCTTGTCGAGTGTTTGCGCCACGGTCTTGGTCCTCACTGAACTGGTCTCAGCGTTCGCCGCCTCGTCCATAGCTAGCCACTTGTAATACAAGTTTGACTTTTTGAACCTGCGAAAATACGGCTCCTGGAGTTGCTCATATGCTGCTGTCTGGGCTCGCAAAAGGGACTGTCGCGCATTGTAGTATTGTTGTGGTGTCGCTTTTCGTCCAGCCTTGAGAAATTCAGAGACGGCTTGTCGAGCTTCAGGAAGAATCTTTAGCTCTGGCTTCGACAGATACCCCTCGTTGATCTGTGCCAGATCTGCACGATCTGACTCTGTCCACGTGGGCAGAGCTCCAATGTAGTCCGGGCCCTCTTCAGTCTCGACCTCCAGCGGGTTTCGAAAGCCATCCACCACGATCCAGAACTGCACCAGCCGCATGAGATCAGCCTGGTCCATGAACTCCATAAAGCACGAAAGACCAGATGCATCATATAGCACTTCACGTAAAGATGCATTTGCAAATCTGGACGACGTGCGCTTGTGCTTTGGCTTTTCTTGTGCCGCAACCTTTGCACGAACCGATCCGCCAGCGCTAAGATTGGCGACCTTTGTATCGAGTATCTGCCGTGCCGTCTCCAGACGTCGAAGATAAACAGGATCCTGCCCTTCTATCATCCCATCTTTCCGCAGCTGGCTTGAGACCTCGCTACGGAAGCGTCTAGCGTCTGCGAGAGTGTTGGTCTGTCTAATCGCTCGTATGAATCGCTCGAATCTTCGCTCGTTATCGCCGGGCGCAAGTTTGGGGAACTGGGCATTCTTTGGATTCTTCGGAGAGGGTGGGGCGTGTTCGTCGAGGGCGGCTCGAAGCTTGCGAACCGTCTTCCTTTCTTGGAGCAATGATCGGCCCTGGCTGTGTTAGCATTGCTCTCCAACGAACGACTAAAGTCTTACATAACCCTCCATGAGCTGGTTCCAAGTATCTGGATCAGCGAGCATCTGCATCACAGGCGACAGTACTGCACAAGCTACAATCTCCTGGATGAGCACGTTGACAGCAGGGCTTGTCGACATGTTAGCAGGCATAATCTTTGGTAGCAATCGTGTGACGATGCTCCGTAGGTATTGCTGCTGTATAGGTTTGGTATTCGAGTATGCCAGAGAAGCTGCAGGATGTAGGCGGCCCTCTTTGTATTTTGCTGCAATCGCCAGGTCAAGCTCTTCCGAGTCGGTAATGTTGCGTGACAACTTGCGCCCACGCACCACACGCTCTGCCTCATACGAGGCCCGCAAGTGTTCGGTTATGAGGGGTATCATGCGCGATACGACTGTCTCGACCATATCTACAGCCAATATGCGCTCGCGTATCTCGCCCATGGCCATCCGTATCGCCTTGTCCACCTCGTTTACAAACGTCGGGCTCTTGCTGATGCTGCCGTACCAGCTCTTTACAAAGTCTCGCAGTATCAGGCCAATCAGCACGTCGATGCTGTCTGATATCATAAAAGACGGAGGGTATATTGGCTCCATCATGTACATATTCCTCATGTCCAACGCCTCCCTCTCAGCCTTCCACCTCTCCGGCGCAACAAAGGCAACATGGCGCGGACCATAGGAGATGTCTCCGCCGGTTCGCAGGCTTTTGTTCCAGGTGGTTGTCAAGGTAAGCCATGCTAGCAGCGCGAGGGTTGTGAGTACTCCGGCGATAAAGGCATAGGGCAGGTAGAGTAGCTTGGGCTGCCAATGGGTCAGATACCCCCAGGCGATGAAGATGGCGACGGCAGCAAGTATCAAATCTCTGCGCTTCACGGAGGCCATAATCGTGCGGGTGGCGCCCGTTTCGGCATCTTGAGAGGGCTGGTTGAGGATGCGGGAGGTTTGGTGTTCGGAGGAGAGCCCACTTTGGAGAGCTTAGACCAGGTCACCACTGACGTCGACCCCTCGTGCCGTCGTATCTCGTATTCACAAGGAATCTCTATGTACACACCTACACATAGATATAACAAAACGGCCCAGCAGGTGTACTCTTACATCAAATCCAAGCTCTGTGAATCCTCCAACATACTGTTACCACTAGATGGTTCGTTCTGAAAGGTGATTGTGTGCCGGCAACCTGATTCTTCCACAACATGTGTTACAACAAGTCTTTCTTTCTACTGAGACTTGTTGATGACAAAAGCTTCAAGGTGGAGAGATCTGGACTAGATTCAAGACATGGAATGGTGCCAAGAGCTTACGAGTCCCTTATTGTTATTATTAATTGTACATCTCAGCTGGGCAAACTACCATTCACCTATGCCAAAAAAAGGGGATTGTTAGGCCACCCTTTTTGCTTACTTGAAGCGGTGTTCATTATTTCGCTTAGCACAAACGCCATGTAATTTGCTCGTCCTCCAGTAGGATTCAGCTCAGATTCAGGCTGCGATTAACAAAGGGGTAAAGAAAATAGACTTTATACAAACATTGGAAAACCAAGTAACATCATACAACTTTCTTCCCACGTGTGAAGCAAAGGACTGCAATGAGAGAAATGTAGTAGTGAAAGATAGGGTATTGTTAGATATTCCAACGAGGGATATCTTTTTTTTGATAATGTACAAACATCGCGTCCATTCCAGTATCGTTCCATCACACGTTCATTACACACCATCCATGCCAAAACCCGCCAATTATACGCACAATCGCTAGCGAAATGCAATCATTTACAAAACAAGCATAGCAAGGGCAGCAGCACCGAGGATACCAGCAGCCTGAGTGGCCTGGGGAGCGCCACCAGTGAACTGAGAGGCTGAGGCTGAGGGGGTGGCGCTGCCGCTGGCAGAGTGGGAAGCAGTAGACATGTGGGATGACACGGCTGCAGAGGCGGAGGAAGCGGCGGAGGCCACGACGGAAGAGGCCATGGAGAGGACTGAAGAGGCGGCGGAGGCCTCAGAGGAGGCGACTGAAGCAGCTGCAGAGGAGGCAGCAGAGGCAGCGGAAGATGCAGCAGAGGCGACAGCGGAGGTTACGGAGGCAGCAGCCGAGCTAGCAGCCGAGGCAGCACCACTGGCGTTGGGAATGGTGATGGGCACACCGGCAGCCTGGCAAGTAGACTCGACAGCGGCAATAGCGGCGGCCTGGTCTGAAGAGTTGCAAGCTTTCTGGACGCAGGGCTGGACCTGAGAAAGGAGCTGGGTGCCCTTTTGGCAATGGCACTTGAAGTCGGTGAGGGCAGAGCAGCCGTCGCTAGTCAGGGGACCGACGAAGCAGTTAAGCTGTGCATTGTTAGTAAGGATTCAGAATTGACACCGCATGGAACTGGGGAGACGTACAGCGCATGTCGGGATGTTTTCAAGCTGAGCCGAGGCAACAGAGGCCAAGGCAATGATGGAGGCGATGGTGAAGCTCTTCATTATGGCGGTTGTTTTGATGTTGATGAATTGGTATAGCGACAGGTACAGGATGTGTATAACGACAGTAGGGATGATGAACAATCAAAGAAAGGAGATGGCACCAGCTCTTTATATCAAGTCGTTCCAAGGCGCCCAATGGCCAAGCAAGGATCAAGCTCGCCCGGCTCTGGTTCAATAAACAGGGCCTTTGTTGTGTGGGTCTCGCTGTCTCGCCCCCCAGCCCAGATCATCGGGTAAGCCGCCTGGAGGTATTGCTTAATGTGGCCGCACTTGATGAGGCTACCCCAGACTAAAGCACTAGTCGCGGCTGTTCATGACTGGATTTGGAAAATCCATTCGCTACGGATTGAGCCGCTGTGCTACTGAAGAGATTTCGAGAAGACGGAGAAGCATAGTTTGCCACGTAAGGGCGTGTCTACGGTAGATGTAACCGGCTGGGAAGACGGCAGGAAACTGGCGGCATGTCGATTGGGTATCCATTGATCCACTGATTCGTTAGGTTTGGCTAGGTAGGGATGCTGCGGCGAGGGAAGAAGAACGGAGTGGAAGTGGAAGAGCTCTCAAGGCGCCAAGCGGGGTGGCGCTCCACACGCCAGGAAGCTTGTTCCTATTGGATTGGAGTTTGCATGGGTGAGGCGGAATGAACCGCTTGCAGGATAGCGCGAGTCGAAAGTGAATCCGGGGCATTCCTCGCGGTGACGAGTGCTGCACCAGCCGTAATGTTTTCGCAGACGTGACCAAAAGAAAGTGCTGTTCAAACGGCCGTTGTTGGGGTGGATGAGAAGTTGCCACGGCGAGGCCGCAAGCGCATCGTCTCATCACGACAATCGATATTCCGGCCCTCGATCCGTTGAAAACCCCGCAAAACTCTACCCGTTCTCGGCCAAAGAACCGGAAATGGCGCTGCTAATATCTTTTGCGTGAGAAAGTTGCGCAGCCATATGCAGGAACCTAGCCAAACGGCCTCGACGGATGTGTCATCCGAATGCCCACCCCTACACGCAGCTGTCCGGGCCCGGGAAGGCTGGTTGAGTGGCGTACTGTGCTTGGGTCCTGCTTGGATCCTGCTGTACTGGTGTTTCTTCATACAGACATGCGTCAAACAGAGTGTTCCAAACATCAAGGCCGAGGACGGCTCTCTCCTGGGCCGCAGCTAGTGAACACGACCAAATTGTTGAGTTGTAAACTCATGCGTTGCTACGTTATTGAAATGCGGAGACGGCTTCCTCCCAGGGAAGGATCTGTCATTTCCAGTGTGTCTGCTGAATCAAGTTCCTCGGCAGCATGTGCCTGCACTTGTCCAGTTTGTGGAAATGGTGCAGTAAAGCGGAGAAGCCGGGAGGAGATCTGGGGAAGCAGGCGTCCTTGCCATGGCCATGGCTCTGACCAAGGCAATGCAATGCAACGCAACGCAGCTCATAGGTGCGCACGACTCTTCCGGGCCCTCGTCGTCATCTCAAAGCACACACGAGACATGTGATTCTGTCCCTTGCCCAGCATTGCTGCAACATGGCAGATCCAAGATGTGGCAAGGTAACGGCACACGCTCATTTCCACCGCACATCCCACAACCAGCTGATTATATCCGGGCTTCATGTGCCCGGAGCGACCATCTCGAACGGTGTCGTGATGGGCTCTTGTCGCACACTCCAGTAGGCACGAGTCTACCGGGAGCTCGCAGCAACGCATGGACGTCTGCGCGAATTCTGTTCCTGCGCGCTGATCAATACATGACTTTTCAAACATCTCGCTACTCGGGCCTGTAGGTTTACGGAGGAACAAGGGGAACAACAAGGATTAGATTGTTATGCCATATGGCGGGCACAGCACATGGTCAGGTCGAGGTACGAGAGTTGTACAGGGGCATCTTGATGAAGGCATTCGATAGAGTCTGCGAACGAGTACAGAAGCATCTTTTGTATGCTCGCGCAACTCTAGAAGTAGAGTTATCGCGGCCGCACATGACGATTATATTATAACGAGGCCTTCAGAGGCATCACCACTCGCTCGCAAAAACAACACAGTAGAGTGTCAAGGCGAAAGTGTACTGCCAACTGGATAAGATAAGGAGGACTCGGCGCTAACTCGGTTCACGTCAGGCAAGGCGCGCTAGTGAAACTTCCATCAGTGTTCGCGATGCAGAAGTCCACGACCAGGTAGGCTTTGCGTATCGACATATACCACATCACATACCCACCTTCTATCACTGGCGTGTTGGTCGCAACTACCCCGGCTTAGCATCCCCTCGATAAATTCCTCGCCGCCGTAACAAGACGCCATCATGGCCGACACCGCAGCTTCGCACCCCCCAAGCACGGCAGAACAGCTTATACGGTCATCCTCGAAGCGGACACGAGAGATATTCGCCGCCGATTTCGCTTCTCCCACAGCATTGGATCACGCTTCCAATGGCAGCTTCTCGATACACCCGACTACACCTGCACCCTCGGCCGCCGCAGACCAAGTAGGCGTCGCATCGCGCATCCGCAACGAATATGAGCACGTGCGCGAGTTACCGCCTGCTCTGGCCGCGAAAATGGCAAGTGCGGCTTCCACTGCTGCTGAGCGGCGCAAGAAGATCAAGGCGCAAAACGCAGAGGAGAAGGCCTCAGACCCTAAGATGCAGAGGATGATTGAGGGGGTCTCAGAAAAGGCAGACAAGGTCCGAGATGCGCAATCTATGCAACTCGCAGTAAGGGCTGGTGGAAAGGGTGCAGCACCGAATGCCCAGGGTCCTACACCAAATAGGAATCAGACGGCCAGCGCGCTGGTCAGAAAGGACGTGGTCAGGCAAGCAAAGCCCGACTGGCACGCGCCCTGGAAGGTCAAGACGGTCATCAGCGGCCACATGGGATGGGTAAGTGAAGTCAATGCGCCAATCTTCCCACCAGACACTGACTTGAGTAGGTTCGATCGGTGGCCATGGAGCCTGGAAACGAATGGTTCGCTACTGGCGCCGCAGACAGGACCATCAAACTCTGGGACCTTGCAAGTGGTCAGCTGAAGATTACCCTCACAGGACATATCTCGGCAGTCCGGGGGCTTGCAGTCAGCCCAAGGCATCCATACCTCTTTTCGTGCGGAGAAGACAAGATGGTCAAGTGCTGGGACCTAGAAACCAACAAAGTAATACGCCATTACCACGGTCATCTCAGCGGCGTCTACTCCCTGTCGCTCCACCCGACCGTAGACGTACTGTGTACCGGAGGACGAGACGGTGTAGTCCGCGTATGGGACATGCGGTCGCGCAGCAACATCCACGTCCTGGGCGGCCACAAGGGCACCATCTCCTCGATCCAATGCCAAGAAGCCGAGCCCCAAGTGCTCTCCGGCAGCATGGACAGCACCATCCGCCTCTGGGACCTCGTGGCCGGAAAGACGCGCACAGTACTGACCCACCACAAGAAATCCGTTCGCTCCCTCGCCATCCATCCCACCGAATTCACTTTTGCCTCTGGCTCCGCACAATCCGCAAAGCAATGGCTCTGCCCCAACGGCGACTTTATGCAAAACTTCTCCCCCGTAGACAGCATCATCAACACGCTGTCGGTAAACGAGGACAACATCATGTTCGCTGGTAGCGACAACGGCGAGGCTGCCTTTTACGACTGGAAAACTGGACATCGCTTCCAACACACGGAGAGCATCGCACAGCCCGGCTCCCTCCAGGCGGAAGCTGGTGTCATGTGCTCGACGTTTGACAAAACAGGTCTTCGTCTCATTACCGGAGAATCCGACAAGTCGATCAAGATTTGGAAGCAGGATGAGAATGCGACCGAGGAGACGCATCCTTTGGATTGGAAACCCACACTTGGTCGCCAGAAGTATTAGTGTGGTTATGGGGGGGTGTATTATCTGCATTGGGCTTGGAGTTTGAAAATGGTGTTTGGACGTATATAATGAGTGTTACTGTGTAGAGCTTTTCGTGTGCATCAGTCTGGCTAGATGGATAAATAGCAGACTAGGCGCGTTTTCGTTGGACGTATTCCTTACTACTATGTAGTGAACTGGATTGGAAAAATGATGTGTTACTTGTGTCATGTGCAATCCTCCAGCACGCCCACAGCGAATTTATTGCTTACCGTATAACATGCATCATCACGCCGAATCTACCGAGACTCATTGTGACCAACATACAAAGTCATCATCTGTTGCGAGATATAGAAAGAGGGTCTGCGTTACTCGGGCATTTTAACACGAGCTACTGCAAGGTCAAGGTAAATCTAGCGTGCGTGCTAATGTAAAGCCCTGGATATAAAAAAACCCCCCTGTAGTATCTTCAATATCCTCGTTATACACTCTCATCCTAGTAACGTAATCTACTCCGCATTACCAACACCCATAACCCCCCGTCCAAACCACTCACTTATAACCGCGAAACCATCCCTACCCCTCTTGAGCGCATCCTGGAACAGATCATGCCTCTCCGCGCTCTCCACCTGCGCGCGCCTAATAGCCTTGACTGTCGCATTATTCGAGCTGCAAATGGGACATTCAACCTCCGCATCATGTACATCCTCATCTGTACTCAAACAGCTCTGATGATAGCTGTGCTTGCATAAAAAGTGGACAACAGGCAGCTCCAATGTCTTCATGCACACCTGACAGCGCGAGTTTTGGAACACAGCAGGCTTAGTGTTGAGGTTCTCTAGCTCAACTTTCTTGCTTTCCGTATCCGCACGGAAAGTCTCAATGTTGCGACGGTTGGCCGCGATTTCGGCTCGTTCACGTTCGATGGTCGTGCTGAGGTAGGCTTTGATCATGCCCATGGTTGCCACGCCGTTGGTCGACAGGGTCTGGATGACTTGGAGGGGAGCCATGAGGCCGTCATCGTCAATCTTTTTGAGAACTGAATCGAGTTCGTCGCCTGCCTCGGCCAGGATTTCAGGCGAAGAGGTGAAGTAGGCAAGCGCAGCGGGGTAGAGCGCTGGCTCCTCGGGACCGTACTTGCGTAGCGCACGTATCGCACCTTGGGTGTCGTTCGCGGCTGTGTAGGACCGGAAAATGTCAAAGTGAAGTCCCTGCTGTTCGCGGACGAGGATCGCACCATCGCGGAAGTTGGAGAGATGGGAGAGGAGTAGGACGTTTGAAGTGTCTATGGGTATGTCTTTTCCCTCGACAAGCTTCTTGGCTTTGTTCTCCCATTCTTGTCGCTCGCCATCTTTTTTCGAGGACGCAGTATGTAGGTACATTTCGAATAGTGTGGTGTACAGATCGACCTTGTCATCTTCGCGGAGGTCCTCTGATGCAATACATGCCTCAAGGAACACGATGAACTCTTGAGGATGGTCGACGAATGCCGAGAAGGCTGTTCGCGGTTTGGGTACCTTGTACTCTGGTGCAGGCTCGTCTGTAGTCGTCTCGACAATCTGAGCTTGGCTCATAGTGCCTTTCTGCTCACCCGTAGGAGGTGATGCCAATGCGTTGCTATTCATGTAGGGTAGTGGCAGTAACGCGGCAAGGTTCTGTACAGCGCTTGATGCAACCCCTAGACCCATACCTATGCCTCCTCCGGATGAAGGGGCATTTGGTATAACTATAGCATCCTTCTTTGGACGGAAGGTTCCAGTATAGTAATCAATGAACAGTTGCGTCATGTCTTTGGGAAGATGCTGCAGTAGCACAGTAGCATACTTCATAAGATTGAAGTAAGCTACCTCGGGCTCCAGCCGCCAGATGTATGCCAAGGCCTCTGCATATCGTTTGGAATCCTCGATCAACACGTCAACAACCAACTCATGCTCACCATGCTTTCGAGCTAGGAAGGCTGCTTGGTCGTAGTAGCCTCCCTGTCGACACATGGAGATGGCAGTGTCCAGGTCGAATTTGAGGTCATCGGGTGATTTTATGAATTCTTCAAGCTTGTCTACATCCTTCAGCTTGGCGTAGCAGTTCAAGAGCAGGGTTGTGTGATCAGATGTCGCCTTGTGGTGATCATGAAGTTCTTCGAGGTACTCTATCAGGTTATGTATCCTTTGCGTATCAAGGAACTGGGTTGATCATTAGCATAGTGTCTACTTTGGAGCTGAACTTTGCCTACCTTGCGAATAACTTGAGATGGCTCCGTATTATCGATAGCTTTCAGGTACTGTTGCATGGCGGTATCGTAGTCCTGCTTGGAATACAAGTAGTCGCCAAACTTACGGAGGATGACATTTTGCTGTGAAGAATCCAGTCCCGCTTTCTGGGCTAGGTTGATGGCCAGGACGTATAGGTTACGTTGGTAGAGTATGTCCAGCTTCTGGGCAAAGGGCTTCTCGTGATACCTGAAGATCTTGCTATCGTCAGCTCTAAACCGGCCATAGTCTGCAGATGCTATACCTTTCCGTCGATTGTGAACACGAAGAGGTCCCCCCATTCGGATATGACGGCTTTCACTTGCGATGTCAACTGCTCCTGGTGCGCAACAAATCTCAGCTCGGTGTTGAGAAGCGTAAAGCTAGACGTGTTGAAGACATCATCGGCTGCGCCGACGCCAAAAGCTCGGAGAGGGTTGGATCGGGGCATGGCATTCGACTTTGGAGGTGCAACAATGGCGATGTAATCCTTGTATACCGAAATCATCTTCTTCTCGCCCTCGTATGTGTATGGCGGTCCGCGGCCATGCTGCCCGTAGTAGTATATAGCATCATTCCGTGCGACCACGACGTCTCGCGACGCCTTGTCTACGGCCATGCAGCCGACACCGCAACCGTATTCGTCAAGCGACTTAGCAGGCTGCCCTTGTCCCCTCCCAGATATCACAAGTGTCAAGATGCGCGCAGTCGTTGCAATGTACAGCGTTGTAATGCTCCCCTCGCGAAACTCTATGCCGGTGATGGGCTCTTCAGATTCGAAGACGGTCCGTTGCCGCGCGCCCCGGTCGTGAATCAAGTCGCCTCGCACGACGGTAACGGCCCCGTTTGCAAATCCGACAGCGAGTTGCGACAAGTCATCGAGGGCGGCAAATGCGGATATGGGGAACTGCTTGCGTGCATTGTGAACTGTGAGGGTACTCTGACACCGCGGAATGTTTGTCTTCTTCTCGAGCTTATCCAGAGCCCATACTTTCAACACCGGCTCGCTGGAGAGGTCTTCGGCTATGGTGACTAGGAGCGAGGTGCCTTCAATCTGCTTCATGTGGGTGATTGCGCCTGCGTCATGGGCTTTGAATGCGCGCACGACCTTGAAGGCCTGCGACACGATGCGAACGACGCCATCTGCACTGCCAAAGAAGATGCTCTCAGATCCGGAGACTATGCATGTGATATTCCCAACCTATGTATGTTTATAAGACGGTGTACTGTGGGCGGAGGAAGCTATCGTCATACCTCGGACAGGAAGGAGCTCTCGTCGTCCGGAAGCTTGACTTGCGAGACGTCGAAGAACTTGAACTGCCACTGTTCGCGCATTAGCCTCGCCATGGTACGGCGCGGAGAGTGAATGGATGCACACTGACCGGAGTGACTGCCATAGTGCTATCGCTCCATGCTCGCCGTTGCTGTACTGGCAAGAGCGTCACTCTCCCGACCGTGGCTAAGCAGCTGCGATCCACCCGTCAACCGTGCGCCCACCAATCGGCGGCAGCGAAGTGTGCAGTGGCAGTGCGCGGGCTTGGCGCCAGCCCACTTGATTGTCTTGCTGCCTCGCCCTCACCCTTTTCCTCCTCTCATCACCACACTCACAACCATTTAATCCACCTGCATCGGCGCTCCATCAACAGAACGCCCTCACCAAACGCGCTACACTCTCTACATTCGCGCAAGCCCACCCCGACTCTCTTGTACACGAGTCTTCACCACCTGTGACGCGCCTGCTCTCCACAGCGCGCTCCTCTCTCACAGCCTGTGCCACCGCTCCAGTCGCGCCTGAATCAAGCTCCTCCGTCGCCCACCCGACACCAGCGCGCTCTCCCATCAACACACGCTTAGCCCAAGTATTACCATCCTTTATCCACTCATCAACATGTCTTCGAACAAGATGGAGCAGAGCCTCGACGACATCCTCAAGGCATCCAAGACCTCCCGCCGTGGTCGTGCCGGGCGCCGCTCTGGTGCTGGACGTCCCGCTACCGCTCCCGCCCCTGTTGGAGGTGTTTCCAAGGCGACCAAGCAAGGCAAGCCGACCAAGGCTGCGCCGACAGCGCCCGCTGCCTCTCTCGGCGGTGAGACGAAGATCATGGTATCCAACCTGGTATGTCTACGCAACCGTTTCACATCTGACGTCGCTAACATGCCGCAGCCACGGGACATTGATCAAACCCAACTTCAGGTATGTAAGACCGATGCGGGTCTTTGAGCCTATTATTGTCTCGCATTTGCGAGCAGACGAGACCGATCCTACGAACCGAGCCTTTCTCTCTATCCTCCGGTGTGGATGTTGAGCCATGTCTTGCAAAAAGTCACGCCGAGATCTGTGTTTGGGCACACATGACTGGTATACGACTAGCAACATGCGAACACTCCAAAGTACCGCTGCGACGGAAGTGGGTGATCTATCTCCACAAGCTACACCGCGAGGTGCAAGCAAAGACGGCAGCGCAACAGGAACATGTCCCTGGATGCAATGCAGCAACTACAGCAGCCCAACGAGCAGCGAGAAGCGAACGTAAAACAGTTACCGATAGCCTAGAGGTTACCTGAGGGCGTGGGTAGGCATCGCAGAACTGGTTCGCAACGTCTTTTTATAGACGTCGCTCGCGGCAAATGCTCTCGCGCTGAGTTCGCCTTGTCTTGTTGAACTAGAGTTCATTTCATCTGGATGAGATCACCCACTTTTTGAGCGGTGCTTTACAACCGCCTGATATGGAAGCGACGAATACCCAACGCCGACGCCGGATTCGCAGCGAATGTTGACTCTATTTCCGCGAACTAAACCCCTAACACGACCACTAATACGCCTTGTAGGATTATTTTGTCTCAGCCGTCAACGTAGGTCGACCGAAGAAGGTTCTCCTGCAATACGACGCCGCTGGCCGCAGTGTAGGCAGTGCAACTGTTATCTTCAACAGGCACGACCAAGCTGCGAAGGCTACTGCTGCATTGGACGGTGTCAAGATTGACGGTCGCCCTGTCCGCGTCGAGATTCTGGTCAGCGCTAGCGCAATTCCAGCCACAAACCGCCCGGCTTCCCTTGCCGACCGTGTTACGTGAGTGTTTTCCATTGGCTTTGTTGGCAACAAATACTGACAGATGTACAGCCAACCCAAGAAGGACAAGCCCAAGCCTGCTACCACCGAGAAGGCTGCCCCTGGTGCCGCACGCGGACGAGGACAAACCCGTGGCCGTGGAAAGGGCCGTGGTGGTCGCGATGCTCGTCCCAAGAAGAAGACTGTCGAGGAGCTCGATGCTGAGATGGCCGACTACTTCCCTGGCGGTGAGACCAGCAATGCTGCCAATGGCACTGAAGTCGCTCAGATCACCGCCGGCGGTGACACCGCTATGGACGACGAGATGCTTTGAGCGCCTTTCCAATTGACACGCCTCCACTCTCATTCACCCTGTCATGATTTAATCGAGCATGGATCTTCACTGGTTTCGCTTTCCCGATAGCAGGTCCTGTTTCACATTTCTTTTCTTGGGAGCGCTATCTTTTCGAAATACTTTACGATGAACTATCCGCGGCAAGCGGGCATCAGGTCAGCAGCGAGGGCGCGGTTCGGCTTTTTGTACATTACACATGAACGTCTCCTTCGGCTCACAAATTGCACTTGGAGCCCAGTTAGTTTCAATAAAGAACGGTCATGATAGAGGATTACATTCACCATCTTCATCTTAGTGCTTTGTGTCCTGTGCAACTATCCCATTGATGTCGGCCTCTCCAGCTCTCGCCCGGGGAGGCCGCAGTACGTGTACGCTGCTAGGATGACGGAGACGTTCCGCTCTTGCCCAACCAAACCGTAACACTGGTCCTTCTGGGGATCGTGTGCAAATTATAGGATGCTGCGCGCTCCCTGAAGAGCACGAGCTTGCCACGAGATGTCGGGGGGCTTCCAAGTTGCTGACAATGTACACTAGCGGAGGTGTTCCGTGCCTGCAGCTCCAAGTTTGAGAGACCCCGCAGAAAAGTCTTGTTCAGTTGTCGTGGCTGGACTAGATCGGGTCCGCACTTTCGCAGCAGCGGCTCTAGCATTAGTCAACCAATACCAAGTGCGGTGGTAGTGCGGGCCATGATCTTCTCAGGACTTCCATTCTGGATGGTGTACCCTTCAACCGAAAGTTGCCACGCTATTGCTTCCCCGGGATCCCTAAACTGTCTACTCTAGCCTCCGACCGCGATGATGATGGGTAAAAGGAAGCGCTCGTCCGATGCAGCTTATGGATCAGATGAGCTGAGTACAATTGTCCATGTCTAGCACAGCCAGGTCGGGAGCTTGTACGCAACCGATTACTCTAGCTTGGAGGGTGGATACAGGCTGTCAACGTGTCCCGGTATTCGCGCCAAAAGCAGCCGAGGCCGCTGGGTCGGGAAGATAGGGTTACCATTTCGATGTTGATGTGGCATCACGAACGGCTCTTGCATGCGACGGATCGCGTGGACAGCCATACACGCGTAGTCTCTTCAAAATGGGAAACTCAAGCTCTGGGCGTGGATAGTAGCGGCTTCGACGGCATCCAGAGCGCGCTGCGCAGTGCGGGGGAGGGGTAGCTTTCACTGGCCATAGGAGCGGGGCATGAAACCCTACCCTTGCACCAACACCCACCCGTCCATGATGCACGAGACGCGCAACAGGCCACACAGCTTTCTTGAACGGGCTTTTGATAGCCGAGGCTGTCTAGGCGGCCGATCGTGCGGTTGTGGATTGTCCAGTGGAGATAACTCTAGTGGCGTCATGCGGAGCACCCAAGGGGTACTTAAGATTTCTCTGTGCCTCTACCCCTCACCCAGTCTTCCAGATCGAAAACATCCTTTTGCTTTTTCATATACCCCAATTCGTTTATTACAGCCATGTCCGAGACGTCAGTCAAGCTCAAGACCCCCCAGACGGGCGAGTACGAGCAGCCAACCGGACTGTAAGTGACAGACTCTGATCCCGAACTTTTTCGGAGGATTGGTAATGCTTCGGGTTTTGCATTACTACCTCTCTCACACGTGATAGTGCTGATATCTGAACCAGCTTCATCAACAATGAGTGGGTCAAGGCCGTTGACGGCAAGACTATTGAAGTCATCAACCCATCCACTGAAGAGGTCATCTGCCATGTTGCCGAGGCCACTGAGAAGGATGTTGATATCGCCGTCGCTGCCGCACGCAAAGCCTTCAATGGACCATGGAGGAAGGAGACACCGGAGAACCGAGGCAGGCTGCTTGTAAAGCTCGCCGACCTGTTCGAGAAGAATGCCGACCTTATCGCCGCTGTCGAGGCTCTTGACAACGGAAAGGCCTATTCCATGGCCAGGAACGTCGACGTACCCGCAGCTGCCGGTTGCTTGAGGTACTACGGAGGTTGGGCCGACAAGATTGAGGGCAAGGTTGTTGACACATCACCTGACACCTTCAACTACATTCGCAAGGAGCCTGTAAGTATAACTCCTTTTCACATTCAGTACGCGTAGCTTACTCTCTCAGATTGGTGTCTGCGGTCAAATCATCCCATGGAACTTCCCCATCCTCATGTGGGCATGGAAGATTGGCCCCGCCATTGCTACCGGCAACACAATCGTGATGAAGACAGCCGAGCAGACTCCTCTCTCTGCCTACGTTGCTGCCAAACTCATTGTAGAAGCTGGATTCCCGCCCGGTGTTATCAACGTCATCACTGGTCTCGGCAGAGTCGCAGGTGCTGCCATGTCGTCCCACATGGACATTGACAAGATTGCCTTCACTGGCTCCACCGTTGTCGGTCGTCAGATCATGAAGGCAGCGGCAGGCTCCAACTTGAAGAAGATTACTCTGGAGCTTGGAGGCAAGAGCCCCAACATTGTCTTCGCCGATGCCGACCTAGATGAAGCGATCAACTGGGTCAACTTTGGTATCTACTTCAACCATGGACAGACTTGCTGCGCTGGTTCGCGTATCTACGTCGAGGAGAGCATCTACGACAAATTCATTGAGCGATTCAGGGAGCGAGCTGCCCAGAACAAAGTTGGTGACCCATTCGCCGCGGAAACATTCCAGGGTCCTCAGGTATCACAACTGCAGTTCGACCGCGTTATGGGGTACGTGTATTGCTTAACAATTTTGATGGAAAACATACTAATCCTTCTGTCAGTTACATCGATGAGGGCAAGAAGGAGGGCGCGACCATCGAGACGGGTGGTAAGCGCAAGGGCGACAAGGGCTACTTCATCGAGCCTACCATCTTCTCCAACGTCACCGAAGAGATGAAGATCCAGAAGGAAGAGATCTTTGGCCCCGTGTGCACAATTTCCAAGTTCAAGTCCAAGGCCGAGGTCATCAAGATTGCCAACTCGACCACGTACGGTCTGGCTGCTGCCGTCCACACAACCAACCTCAACACTGCCATCGAGGTTGCCAATGCTCTCCGCGCAGGAACCGTATGGGTCAACACATACAACAGCCTTCACTGGCAATTGCCATTCGGTGGTTACAAGGAGTCTGGTATGGGCCGCGAGTTGGGCGAGGCGGCACTGGACAACTACCTCCAGACCAAGACGGTGTCTATCCGCCTTGGCGACGTGCTCTTTGGTTGAGCGGCAGGCTGTAGTTGGAAGATGAAGGTGTTTGGTACTGTATATAGGTTCTGTTACCATGACGATCTGAATCAAAGTTAAATTCAAGCAAAATACTGCACTAAATCTAGTCGTGACGTGTCTGCTCCTAAGAGCCGTGAGGGTGATGTGGGTGGTGAATTAGTGAGGAGCCGTCTGGTCCGGCTCGAGTTGTTATGACGGAAGGGGGGGGGGAGAGGGGGAGAGGCCGATTGCTTGTTCACATGCTTAGGCTGCAGGCACGCGTCAAGTTTAGCGAGGCGGTTGCGTCAGTGCTCCGGAGCATGATGATGATGATGATGATGGGGAAATGTATCGGTTACGAACAACAATCGTCCCAAGACTCGCACGATATCACGCCAGTTGTCTTCTTGGGCGTGCACGTGCCGAGAGACGGAGTAAATAGGGAAGATTATGATATGATGACAGTCTTGCACGGCTGCCGCTTCTAAGGTTGCAGAAACCCATCTGACCACGCAAACGCCGTCCAACATGGCAGGCAACGCACCCACGCTGTCGTCGCAAGCGAACCAATATATCCGCGAGGTGCTGCATAACACCGAAGCGCCGCCTGCGATTCCCGTCCGCTACTTTTACACGTCGCCGCTCGCCATCGACGACCCGCTATCGCCGCTGCCTCCACCGCCCACGGGCACGTCGACTGCGAAGAGAGTGCCGCCGCGGCCCTTTTCCGAGTATGACAACGATGCCATCCAGGAGGCCTGGCTGGCGCTCCGGAAGCAAATACTCAAGCACCAAGAGGAGCTTGGCGAGAAAGATGGGGCAGGACGCGGAACGCCCACCAACCCGGCCGTGGAGCGACTGAAGAGGAGAAGGGGAGGCAGCGCGTCGAGTATCGAAGGCTCCATTCAGGGGCGCGAGATACCACCTGGCCGGTCGTCAAGTCGAGGCCAGTACTCGACATCGGCCGAGTTGCTCGATAGGAAGCGACCTGGCTCCAGCGGCGGCAGTCACAGCTACTCCTTGTCAGGCTCGCTCAAGGCATACGACCCGGGCCCAATATCACCACTCGAACCTGCGACGACCGGTACACCCTTTATCCGAGCCCCTTCGCGCGGAAACCTGACCAAGTCATGGAAGCCACCCGCACCCATGGAGGGAGGTCAGCGCCCTGCGGTACACGAAGTCGATAGCTATAAATGGGATGACGATATGGAGCCCGCTCTGTCGACGGCCAAGGACAAGGCTCCAGCAAAGAAGTCGTCGAAGTCGAAGCCAGGACCTTCTGCCAAAGTGCCTGTCGGAGTCTCGCGACTACATCACGTAGTCATGGACGCAGAGTCGATACGCATGGAGCCCATCTACTGGTCGCCGCTCAGCGATGTCGCCCAGATCGTTCGCGGTACGTGGTTCTACAAGGACAGCATGATGCCCGTTGAAGTGGAAGTGGCCAACATGCTCGAAGCGGGATACCTTGAGATGAAGCCCTGGACCCAGACGTGGACGGACGAACTCAATAGCGCTGTTGAAGTCGGCGCGTATGGCGAAATGAAGATTCTACACCACCTGTGGCCCGAAAGGCCCAAGAAACCAGAGAGCAGGCCATCGACCTCGCAGCAGGCAATGCATTCAACGGGTCTGGTTCAGAATACCTTGCCTGGAGAAGACGACGATCCCGAAAAGGAGCGACGTGAGACGGTCGAAAACGCCTGTGACCTTATTGACATCTCAACAGGCCCAGATGGGCCCGACCACAAGGCCGCTGGTGATCTGGAGTATGGTGCCGATGGGCGGAAACGTCTCTACTTCAAGGCTGGCGTCATCTACTCCAACGACAAGGAGGCCTTTATTCTCAAGCCGACGCTTCAGCCATCAGATTACTATGGCAGACGACCTCTTGCCAACTACATTCGCAAAGGCAGAGCAATTGGTGTGCATGTAGTGCGCGGCTTCGACCAGGTCACGTGGGACAGGTTGCACCCAAACAAGAACACATCGAAAGCACAGGCAGCGCGCGAGGGTGTCTCTTCATCCCAAGCTGGCGCGCCGCAACACCGAAGGCAGAAGTCGGACCCCGATCTTGCACAGTCTCAAAGACCAAAGGTTACAGATTTGGTCTTGGTCATACACGGCATCGGGCAGAAGCTATCAGAAAGAATGGAAACGTTTCATTTTACGCACGCGATGAATGCCTTTCGAAGGGAAATGAATGTGGAGCTTGGAACGTCCGAAGTCAAACGGCACTTGCGAAAGGATATGGGTGGCATAATGTGCTTGCCGGTAAGTCATCAAATTGTTCTCCCTTGAAATACGACATGCTTACACGTGCTAGGTCAATTGGCGTCACCGTGTCTCCCTTGAAGTCGATCAGACCGAGAATCCAGAGCTTGAAGACCCTTCCGCCAACAAATACACGCTCAAAGACATCACTCCAGACACACTTCCCTCTGTCCGTGGTATTGTAAGTGATGTAATGCTGGACATTCCATACTATCTCTCGCCCTTGCACAATCCCAAGATGGTCTCCGCATGCATACAAGAAGCCAACCGCATTTACCGCCTGTGGTGCCATAACAATCCTGGCTTTGCAGACTATGGACGAGTCCATCTGATCGCCCACTCCCTCGGCTCAGTCATGGCCATCGACATCCTAAGCCAACAACCAACGTATGTTGACCCTCAACTCACTGATCCATCGTTCCCCGAAGCAGACTTACCCAATGACCAATTCATCTTCAATACCACCGATCTCTTTGTCTGTGGCAGCCCCGTCGGCCTCTTTCTCCTCATGAAGAACGCAAACCTTCTTCCGCGCCGCGACAAAGAAAAGCCCGGTGCAGACTCTTACGCTGCACCTGGTGTAGCTGGCGAACAGGGCACCTATGGCTGTCTTGCTGTAGACAACATCTACAACATCATCAACCCTTATGACCCGGTCGCTTGCCGCATAAACCCCACCGTAGACATAGTCTACGCCTCCATGCTGAAACCTACAATCATCCCTTCTGCTTCAACCTCACTATTCTCCTCACTAAACCCCTTCCGTTCTTCCGCTTCCACCAGCTATCCCTCAAACGAAAGACCCTCCACCATACGTCTACCAAGTAATGTAGAGCTAGAAACACACAACTTCACGCGCGAGGAGATTGCGGAGAAGAGAGCGTATTTGCTGAATGACAATGGTCAGATTGACTATTACATGAAGTATGGAGGTGGGCCGTTGGAAATACAGTACCTGACCATGTTGGGCGCGCATAGCAGTTACTGGCTCAGCAGAGACTTTGTACGTATGATTGTCGTTGAGGTAGGCCGTGGTCTGGGCAAGGAGGGGACGGTAAGGGAGATGAGGGCGCAGAAGAAATTGGTTGTTAGAGGAACTTAGGTAGGTGGGTGGAGTCTGGGTTTAGGTTTGGGATTCCGTTTATTATATCGTTGTTAGAAAGTTATACCCCCCTATTTCGCAGAGCTCCTGTTCTCAAGGGACGTGTCTCGATGCACATGTATATAAAAGGTTTATTCTCCGCTTTAGTATTGTTATATTCTACTTTTCTCAAGTTTATAGAAATATCACATTTATTGTTTAGAGATGTTTATTCAGAAACATTCAACCTGGAACATGGTCCTTTCTTTCTTTCTTTCTTCTTCTTTTTCTTCATCATCGTCATCTTCTCCCCCCATCCCTACTGCCTACCCACCCCTCTTTCTCCCAGACCAACCAAATTCCTTCCTTCCTTCCTTCCTTCCTTCCTTCCTTCCTTCCTTCCTTCCTTCCTTCCTCCCACCACTGTAAACCCCCCTACTAAGTCTAAAACACAACTCCCGATTCGATCTGTTGCAGCACACCCATCGCGCTCCTCCGCTCCTCATGACCATGGCCACGAGTACGTGTATGTTGTACATTCGCAGCATACCAACACCGATACCGACATCGGTACCGAGGACGTGGTTTGGGGTGGTTGCACAACAGGAGGGGCAGTTTTCAAAGCAGGTTACGATATCGATATCGTTATGGAGGGGAGGGGGAAGGAGAGTGTGGGTTGGATGAAGATGGGGCAGAGTTTGAGCTGGACTGGGATTGTGGGGTCGCTTAGATGGGTGAGGTGATGTGAATATAGGTGTGTGTGTGTGTGTGTGTGTGTTTTGTAAGCACTGTGCTTGGGGATTTTAAGGCGGACTGCTCAAGCTGTGTCCTCGTTTGTCTTGGTCAAGAGGAAGTATGCTGGGTCTGTGGGTGTGGATGTGAATGTAGGTGGCGTTTTGTTTGAGCCGGATTGAAGGGGGGAGGGTTGCGGTGGTGGATGGCGTAGAGGGGGGGGAGGAGGGTAAGAGAGTAGTGAGTTTTGGCGATGAATAGTACAGGTGGTGTGAGGTTTGTAGTATACTTGCGCAGTCTCCAAGAACCTAGAATCGAGATGATGTATAGCAACCGCGGATGTTCAAAAGCCCTTGTATTTCCGCAAAGTCCTTATGTAACACTAAAGTAACTCGATGTTTACTCGTCGCTGGTTTTTTCTCTTTCCCCTTTTCGCGCGTGCCTTGCCAACCGTTACTTTACAGTCTTCTCCCGCTTTTCAGGAAACAAAATCGACGGGTCTATGCGAAGCACACGACCTTAGTCTACCGCGCCACGCGCAGACGTGTAACCCGACACAGTGATCTGTTATGTAACTGTTACACTGGCTTTCGTGTTCATTCCATTTCGAAATGCCGTCTTTTCCAGTCACTGTTGCATTCGTTTACTCGGCAGCCATCACCTGATGTTGGCTGCCGTGTGGACAAGGTCCCATTAATAGATGCACTGCGGCTGGATTGCTCCAGAAAACCTCCAGCCTCACGTTTCGACGTTGCTCGTCTTTTACCTGGTAGACAGGCCACAGTGTCAGCCCCCTTACAACGTTCAGCTTTCAGCCCATCGGTCGGGGTCTTTTCCCCAGCTCCCAGCTCCCAGCTCCTTCTGCCCTCTGCTCCTCCCCACTTTTTGAGACGTGTGGAGAAGTCTGCGTACTCGGGTAGTGGGTGTTTTTAGCTACAAGGTTCAAGATAGCGACAGTGCTTGCTGCGCGACTAAATTATGACCGGGCAGAATAAAGGGACAACACGCCAAAGGGGCAGTTCTCATCGTCGTCATCATCATCAAACATTGTCGTCATTAGCACTCATGTCCGCTGTAACCAACACGTGTTTCTCCCCATCTCTCCCTCTCAAAACGGCTCCCAATACACTCTAGTAAGGCGGCAGACGTACATACCTAGGCAACCAACAGGCACCCAATCCAACGCTACTGCCACTAAAATCAATCGCAAACATTCTCTAGACTTCTCTTGCGTCATCTCACTCCCTCCAGGGGGCCAGGTATTCGGTGCTTCTCCTTGTTGCTTCCGTGCTTTCCCTCTCTTTTTTTCATTTTAGGGTGGGAGAGTAAGATGGGGAGGGAGGGAGGGGGAGGACCAACACTACTCGTATAGGCTCCTGCCCCACGAAAATGCGCTTTGGGGTAAGAGCGGGAAAAGGGGAGCAGAGTTATATTTTCGTCTAGCTGGGCAAAAGGATCGACGTTTTGTAGAATAGCCGTTAGGTGTTTTCTCCTCCTCCTCCTCCTCCTCCTTGTTCTTATCTATAGGACTGCGGATACGAAGCCGCTATATGCTAGTGGGTGAGCAGAGACATATGGAACGGTACAGTTTTGCACCAGAGGAGAGAAAAAATTCTCCCCCCTTCCCTCCGCTCGTGTCTTTTTGTGATGTGGTTTCTTGAAGAAAGAGAGAAAAAAAACATAAAGACTAGTATGTAGTTCATAGACTTGACCTCAGGTTGCGCTCTTTCTCTCTCTCTCTCTCTGTCTCGGGCGTTTGCTGCGAATGGGCCGCTGATGAGCATGGCCCGGGCCATGCTCATCAGCCACCATCGTCACCTAGGCTACAAAAAAGACACATCGTTCCGTGAGTCCCGGAACAATTCGCTTGAGCATGTCAAGTTTGCCGACCACTTACGAGGCACCTGCCGTGATGATACTTGTATGTCCCATACCGTACCTAGATACACCGGCATGTCATGAAGCCGACGCATGTGAAGATGATGACGACGATGACGATGATTTTTTTTTCTGTCGGCAAGTAACATGTTGCAGCAGCCACTTGGATGCCCCGAAGCCGTTTTTGCGCAAGTGGTTTACGTACGTATCATTTGAATGAAGTGGTTAATGCAAAGCTCTGCGGCAGAAAAAAAAAGCCAAGTGCGACATGATTAACCGTCTTGGAATAATGTCCGCTTGGTATATTGGCGGTCCGTTGGCCCAAGTTGCTTGAACGTGTGAGACATGTTCTAGTGCCGAAAGGGTGGAAAACAGCACATGTTACCATTCCAAAACTCTCTGACCTTGTAATGACATACACCTCTTTGACCCACATCCAACTTGCGGTGGCACACTCGGTGAGAAGAGAGAAGAGAAGGAGGAAAAAAAGAACCCCTGTATATGGTTGATATCGGCATTCTCCAGGCGCTATGCAGTCCAAAATCGATTAGAAGCATTGGAGCGTCACTGTAGTAGAAAGCGGTTTGGGCCCCAGGGACAACAGGGGACCTCGTGTTTCCATTCGGAGAACATCCGTCCGCCGTCGGTACCATCTCCCCGATTGCCTATCGTCACCTACTTTACTTGGAGCCCTGTGAATCTCCAACAACAAGCCCAGGAGACACGGCTTTATCCCCACTTTGAAATTGCCGTTTAGTTGGACGCACACACTGTGCTTATTCTGATATGGGCCCCTGCAGCTATATTGTATGCAACGTGGGATACAAACAACGTCGCGACCAATGTTCCCGTCTGCGACAACATGTCGGTCGTACTCGCAAAACAAGCCAAGACGGCCAAGTTGAAGGAACAAAAAGCAATCAAGGCTAAAAACGGGGTGCAGGCGAGCGACCGTTGTGAAGCGCAGAAGGGGGAGGGGCGGGGGCTTCAAGCATTGCTTGACAAGGTTTGACCAGTACCAAGAGGCTGCCTTCCCAAGCCGCCAACCCCATATTTTTTCCACCGTGGATCAGGGCGATTCGGGTGCTAAGCCACAGATATATTCTCCGGGACTTGTCGGTGACAGCATGGAAGATCGAAAGCGCGATCGAAAGAAACCCTTACCCCCTTTGCCACGATTTCTCTTGACCTTTCCCCCTCGATCTACAGCACCTCTTGCCCTGGTAGAGAAAGCTCGCGCTGAATTGTGTCGCTGGCTTGCGTATGCGCCTAAAGCACAAACTTGCCCAACAAATTTCTACTCAAGTTGTCTTGCTAGGAATTTCTCCATTGGGCTTAGTTGCATCCCAAGCGGTTACACGCCCTGCGGCACATATCAAACGCAGGGTAGAGGCCCATTTCTCAGCCCTACACGACCTGCTTGGATCCAGGTTCTAATGGGTGGTACCATACAACCTCCCAAACACGAACCCAAGGTTAAAACTACTTTTCTTGCCGCCCAAAGCTTCAACCATGACGGCCCGTTGAAGCCTTTCCCAAGAGTTGCTTGCTCAATCGCGATGCGCGGGAACATCTAATCGGAGCGAGTGTAGTCGGAGCGAATTGGCTGCATGAGTTTGAGGTTAGGTATAATTTGGGTGGACTCTGCTCCTGATGAGCAGGATTCGTGGGAAATGCAATAGGCCAACATGGGTTCAGTGCGCACGACGGATCTACTCGGGGGTGTTAGAGGCTGGGGTACCATGGCTTGTCAGTGTCAAGCTAACAGAGACGAACCAGGATTCGGACAGGCGACAAGGGCCCGAGAGCGGTTGTGATGGGCGTAATAGACGTTGAGATACGGCCGTTCCGTGGCAGATGCGGAAATTTACTACCGGCTCGTTCCTTTGGATGACATGGGGGAGCCTGTGAGCAGATCCCGGGGCATCCGAGGTTTTGGATACGCATACTTGATACTCACCGTCGTGCCCAACGGTGTTGCTTGCTGCGTGCATAAAAGACGGAGTACGGTGAAGGGGAAGGGGTATATATCCGATCGGATTACAGCCCATGTAGAGGTTGAAGCTCCATCCATCAACCTTGCACCACACAACCAGACCTCAGATCAGTAAGCCCTTGCGCGAGCAACCGCTGGTAGTAGTGGCTCCCCCATCCGCAATCCTTTGGTTAAATTGAGTGCTGACAAGACAGGTACAGCGCGAAGAAGATCCGGGGTATTGAAACGCTCATTGCCACAAGAGCAGGTGAGCAAGAGGGCTTTAGCTCCAAAATTTCAAAATTAACGTCAATCTTCGAAATGACGAGATGCGTGATGCAGCGTGCTTGAAACTCTTTCGGGCCCGACAAACTCTCCGGGAGCCCGGGCAAGGTTCAGTGCGAGACTGTGCACAAAAATCGCCGGCAATCCCCTTTGCTTTTTGTCCCAGCGCCGACCCTTACCCCAGATAATCCGGGTCTAGGCTGATTTAGGCTGGGATTGCGGTCTTTCTCTGCGCTGTCTCGGAATGGTTAGCTGTACTGCTGAATACCCTGCCTTATACAGTACAGGGTTATTCGCGGGTCTCGTTTACACGGAAGATCCAAGGCTAACACGCGGGCGCAAGGCTGAGTTGACAGCTGTGCAGTGGGGGAGGCGGGGGGACGGTCGCCCTGCAACTCTCTTTCTTGTGAATCAAAGGCTACTACTACTATGGCTCAATGATCTGCGCTAGAACATGTCAGAACCCGTACGTTGGTAAATGATTATAAACACGCCAAGCTAAGATCGAGATTGAAGAAAAAGATGGGTGTCAAGGGCACCATCACAGATCGAACGACCGTTTGACGGCCCTGGGGGGGGGGGGGCCCACCAGAGGATGGACAGAGTGCTTAGCGGCTTGCGATGGTTACCGGCGCTAGAGCATCTTGCCAAGTCTCCCCCGTATTAGACAGCTTTTGCACTGTAACCTTGGCTGCGCTTTGACACGCCCACGGCGGGCAAGGAAAGCCTACCGTGGGCGGTGCAAAGAACCCAAGAAACCAGATTACGCCTCCAAGGCGCATGCTATGCGATAGCTTGCGTTGCGATAAGTGGCGCAGATTTGCAAGACGCGAGTTCGATGCAGCGCTGCAGACCAGGAGCAAGTTGGTTCAGGACGAGGTTGCAACTTATCGCCTCAAGGCTCAGGCGTTGCTGGCAGTCGGTCGAACAAAAAGTCTTGTGGCCACGGCCAGGGAACAACCAGCGATTGCAAATGAATCCGACAAGGGCAATAGGGTTCATCCTCGAAACCACCCTCCCCTTCGCACCAGCCTCTCCCTCATGCCTGCTGCGCATCGGAGTCAATTCCGTGCCGCAATTCCTCGGTCGGACCACGTGACGGGCTGCCGGTCACCGAGGGTCAACTGGACATGATCGGGCCCGCCAGGGCATTCGGCATCTTCCGGCCTACGAGAGAGAGACGGGACGAGTGCAATTCGCTGTCCAAAGACGAGGCGTCGTGGCGCGGTTTGGGAACCGGCGGATCCGTTGGCATAATCGTTTCTGGAACCTTGAACCTTGCTGGGTGCGAGTCGTAGTACATACACATGATCTACGAAGTTGGGCGGGTACCTCGCTGTACCGTCCCAAAGCTTCAACACTGACTTATACACGGTACATGAGTTGGGTGAGTCATTGCGCAGTCGCCAGACTTGGATATGGCAAGAGGCTGAAGTCGACGAAGCGCGCACCTCGCACCATGTTTCCACATCCAGAAGCTTTTGCGTACATGTAGGATTCTTTTGGACCCCCAATGGCGTCACTGTGAATCCTGCTGCTCCTCGTGGGACTGCAAGCGAACCTGCTGCAAAGGGAGATCCCTGGTTAGTTGCGACGCGGTGGTGGCTCAATTAAATCTCGTTACGCCGCAGACGCGTATGTTTAAAGCGGTGGGTGCCTTTTGACCCATTAGCTAGAAAGAAAAGGGCGTATTTTTTACACCTATTAATGGCTCATGGGCTAATCGGTTGTTGCTTGTTGGTAGCACGGGCTGATGATAGCCACCGGTTTGATTCGTTGATAGAGATCCTCGGAGCCGTCTGACGGGACCGTGGGGGGAGGGAGGGAGGGAGAGTGAGTGATCGGCGGGCGTTAGCATGCCACGAGCTTGCACGCTGTACCGTACAGTAGTTCTGTACCGACTTGCCAGTGTTAGTAACACTTTTCGTAAGCTGTCCGACTTCAGAGCTTGTTCGAACAGCACTTTGTGATGGTTTGCATGCACACCTCGCAGTTCTGCCTGCCTTGCTGTTGTGTGACAGCAAAGCCGACTGGCTGCGCTACTGACGGCGCGCGGACTCATCGCATTCTTCCTGCGCGAGCCAGTCGCGCTTTTGCCTCCAAATCAACTTGTCGCAATGCCTCGCCGTACCATGACAGGGGTTGGAAGACTGGCCGATAGCAAGGCCGACGCGAAAAAGGAGGTGTAATCTTCTGCTTGTTCGTGATAGCAAATTACTACCACCAAAAAAAAAAGTCAGAGCCAGACCCGCGCATCCGCTCCAAATTTGAGTCTGTACGTCCCGCTGCATCCCGCGCACCCCCGGTGCGTCCTGGACAGCTTGCAGTGCAGTGCAGTGCAGTGCAATGCAATAGTGGAATGTTGGAGGTGAGAAACTAATCTTGGTTGCTCCAGAGAGAGAGAGAGAGAGAGAGAAAACAACATGTAGATGATGATTAAAGTGTGTAGGCAAAGTCGAACGCTGAGTAACAACTCCCAAGAATATCTGCATATACATGCTGCTGCATTGTCAGAGCAACAGACAGGTGCGCCAACCTCAGCCTTGTATTGGTAAACTACCCTCTTTCGTCACCACCAGGTATGCCTTCCAGAAGAGTGCCGGTACAAGCCACACCCATGTTCGATGCATCATGGGATGAGTAATTCTCTCAGGTACTTGGGAGCCTGATCATCTGGAAGCTGTGGTCAACGGTGGCGCCCAATCATGACCTGGACGCGGCATCTGCTGATCCAGAAGCCAAGGAGCTGTAACTCGTACTCGATGCACACCCGGTGCGGCTTCATGATAGAGACTCCGACCCCGACCCACCCGTCGTGGTTGTTGGGTTGGTTCTGCCAAAGGGGAATTAGGAAGGGCGATCGCAATGCCATTTGGTTCCTAAGCCAGGATGATCCTGCCGTCTAGGCCTATCATTGTCATTTTTGGTTCGTCAGCGACTACAGAGGCCCATGGGCACGATACCACTAATGTTTTACGAACATTGGATGGAAACAATACTGTTAGTTACGTGGCGATTGAGAGGCGCCGTGCCGTGGTCATGGGATTACCTCTGCCTGGGTTTGGGATTATGATCTACTGAGCGCGAAGGGAAATACCGCTGTCGGTGCAAGCCAGCGAGGCGTTAGTCATCGGCATCACCGGTACCTTGCGGCTCCCAGAAAACAGAGCTTGAACAGTACGCACATTCCGTGTGCAGCTGATGGCGGACAAAGCTTTTGGGCCTGCACGTCGTCCTTTGCATCCACGTAGCGTGAAACGCCAGAGTATGTACAAGAGTTTTTCCAGGCAAAAGATGCAGCTGTTGCAATCCATAGTGAAACGCGTGCTGCTGTTGGTATTCGACCGAAATCACGTCGATTGCGGAGCGCTTCAAGTCCGAGCGCTTTGAAATCATGGGTTCGGCTATTAGCAAGAGGCTTGGGCGATGGCTTGACAGGATTACCCAAGGATCTTACCGTTCCCGCGAGAACGGCTGAACGGTCACGAAGAGCAAGTCTCCTTCTTGGCACAAAGCGCCATCAAGCCTCGACACCCATAGGGCTATAATCATAGCTTCGTAAATCTTCCGGCATTGAGCGCACAAAGGCGGTGTCCGTTACTCGCGCAGGCTTGATCAGCTGCGGTACAGGCCATGAGTGTTGTGTTGTAGCTTCAAGGTGACGGGGGTGGGTGTTTCGAGCAGCGAGCCCAAAATGGCGTTGCAGCGGCTGATCGTGCTCTGTATGGGAAGTCTGCCTTGAGCTGCACGATGATTGTGGAAAAAGGTCAAGGGCCGAGACCTTTTGTTTCCAGACTTGCTGCCACGAGGCCTGACACACCCCCATGCGTGTGCACCGCACCGAGACAAGTGGCCATCCATGTGCAAGGGGGGGGGGGGCAAAGTCATCGGTGAGGGTGGTGGTGGTGGTGATGGTGATGGTGGATAAAATACAATAGGCGGTTGACTATACCCGATTGCACGCAAACGTGTTTAGCGAAAAGGCTCGAATGTGGGCAAAAAGGGCGACTAATGCGAGGGAAGCACTCTCTTCCGTGTCAAGATTCGGCAATGATGGGATGCTCCCTATTGTCGGTCACAGCAAGAGACGGAAGGAGTAGCGGTTGGCTTTTCCCACAGCACTGGGTGTGCCCGGCGGTCGGTTCAACCCGGCGGCCGGTGAATAAGATGCTGGGCGCGCGATGTCGTTTCAAGCACGGACAAGGACGGAGCCCTTCACACAAGGTTTCGGTGACTTCGGCCAACGGCAGTTGTTACTGACCGTCGCTGAGGTGCTACCACGGCAGGCTAACATGGTCGTGGTGGGTACACGAGGAGGGGTTCACGCGTCGCACCTTGTTGCTAGCCAATGACGGCGTTTCAGAAGCTGGCCCGGGTGTTGTTGTAGGGCTGTAGGGCTGCGATGGGCGGATGCAATGTGGGAGAGAGAGTTGCTGTCGTCAGAATGCCATTCTGGCCGCTAAATATAGGCGGTGCGTGCATGTTGCAACGCGCCCAACTAGCTCCATCGTCTGCGCATTCACCATGGAGCGTAAAATTGGAAGACGAGGCATTAGCACGGCGCCTACCAGTCGAATACGGGCAGTGAAGACACCAGGCACTGAGAATAGGAGACGGACTGGCAGGATAGAAAGCCAAGGGCGAAACGAGTATGCAGCAAAATAGAGTTTGTCGGTCGGATCACGGTAACAAGTGCATGGTGGGGCGAATTCTGGCCGTCACAAAAACACATAGACACACATACAGAGAGAGAGAGGGAGAGAGAGACAGACAAAACAGTCTTTGCAGGACTCGGACGTCATGTCGAGTCACATGACGTGTCGCAAGGATGGTGCAACTACAGCGGTGAGATTTGGTGAGGATCGCCCGAAGGAGTGGTTCCCCCAATGGCCCGAAGAGGAAGCACATTTTCGAGTCATGGCCTGTACAGCCACTCACAATCGGCCACCACAGACCGGCAGCTGTGTCAGAGTGGGGCCTGTGGCTACAGCTAGCCGTTTGCAGAGCCACATGGGACCTCCCGCCTCGTAGATTCACCGTTGAAATCACCGCAGACGTTGGCACCCACAGGAGGTAGAATTTCCAATATAGAGAATTTGCACCACCAGTAGTGGACATTGATCGTCGACGACGATCAGCGGTCTGGCCGCGCCGTCCTCTGTAATTTGCATCTTGGGGACGATTGATGCCCGTGCCTTTCTCTACCATCCCATGCTAAAGTGGCTGTGGAAGATTTGAGCTTTCCTATGCCGTCCTCAGCCTATCCTCACTCGCCACCCAAGTGTCCTACTGCCCTTGCGTTCGAGTACGTGGCTGCTAAGCTCGGCGCCTGGCCATGTTGACCCGACGTAGGGTTGAAAGAGGCTTCCGCGTAGCGTATGCCGCCCAAGGGAGGGTTACTGCATGCTTGCCGCTGTGTAGAAGCACCGATTCGCCCATGTCTAAACTCCCGGCCGACAGGGCGAAACACGGCCATGCCGCCCCAATGCCCATCTATGCCATACCACGCGTTTCACATTGCCTGCAACAGCCAACATGTGTTCCGCAAACTCAGTATGCTCTTCTCCATGACACCATCCTGTCTAGTCTTACCGAACCATTGGTTGAGTTAGTCAGCCAGGGTGCGGATGGACATGGATAATCAACCGTGCCAAGAGAATGTCTCCTGATACCGCCTCGGTCAGTGTCTGTTGGAATGGCGGCGGCCTGTCTCGCTCAGGGTCCATGCAATGTCGACGATGATGCCGCTCCCACGCCCCTGTTACCTCATGTCCTGCACCTAACCTGCTGACGCGGCAATGGCACAAAGGCATCATTTTGCATTTGCAACTAGGTCTATTCCCACGCCTACCAAAGAGACCAAGATAAGTCTCAGTTGAGACTCTTGACACAATTTTCATCAGCCACCATCGGAACAAAAACCAGCACATGTACAGTCTTACGAGCTCGGTTGTGCACTTGCAGCTTGTCGCGAAGCCATCTGCACATGCAAGTCCGGTTGACATCAAGAGCCACGAACAGGTAGGTGCAGGTGGCAGTCGGAGAGCCGATGGACAGGTGGAGAATGTTTCCCGCGCGGGGAAGTGTGCTTTGAATGTTTCATGTGAAGCCCCACACATGATAGACCCAACATGGAGCTGGACGGGCGTGCGAAAAGAGCAGAGTCGCAATGTTCCGTGGTTGAGGCCAACGTGTCGACTCGATTGGCTGCTTCCCATACCCGACCTCGCCACGTGGAATCCATCGACATGCGACCCTCCTCCTCAATGGCGATGCAAGGCAGCAGCGTGTGGCCCCAAGGTACGACCGTCGCGGCTCGCCGGCCATGGGCATCCAAGTAGGTCCCGAGTGCTGGTCCCCGGTCTCGACTCTGTAAATTCGGCCCCCGGCCGTCGCCCTGTGTTGTGTCGTGGTAGCATCACCATGACCAACGCTGTACAATGTGCGCGCAGACAGCTCGTGATATTAACAGCTCGCGGATGGGGGGTCCAAATGCCTGGGCGTAGTGCCAGCCATGAACGACATTGGCCGATGCTGGAGTTGGGTGTAGAATACGCCCTGTAGTACCAACAGTCAGTGCCCAGGAATGGCGGCCTGTACTGACGCTGCTTCGTTTCCTTGGTCATCTAACAAAGTATTCTTAGGGCTCCGAGACGTTTGAAATAGAGGCCAAGCGGCTCAGCGCAGGCGCAGTGACAGGTCACGTCATGTGAAGCCAACAGCCTCGATGGCCAGGCGTAGGGCGCGCCGTTGCTGAAACGGCTGGCGTAGTGTGGACTGCAACCAAGCACTAGCAACTTCCTCAGCAGCACACGAGCTCGACGGCCGCATCTGCCAGTCTTGGTCGAGGGAGGCATGTGGACGGCGATTGGCCGGGTAGGTGTGATTCGTCGAAGCAACCCCATGGCTAAGCTTTGGGCTGACTGCGGCTATGCGGGTTTGGGTTCTGTGAACTCACCGACAGTGCCGTATAAGGTGCTGATGCGGCTGCGGAAGGACATGGACCAGTGCGTAGGGCTGGTCAAGATAAGACGCTTGTATGGGGTGATCCAGCAGCTTGTTCGATGGGAATAATGGGGCTCAACGAGGAGCTTACGGCGAACGTGGGCATGTCGCGAGGGGGGGGGGGGGCTGCTCAGCCAACAGCGCAGCCGGCGTGGGCAGGGCGTGACAAAGCAGACTACCTAGATGCACCACCAGCTGGAGGGGAAGCATGTTCGAGGGCTAGACTAGATGCAGCATATGGTCCTCATTCAGCAGCCTTCCTGATTCCCACGAGGAGAGTTCGTGGAGGCATTGCCATGGCGGTCGGAGTAGCTAGCAGCTAAAAACGCTCTGCAACAGCACCGCGCTAGGGATTTTACAATCGCCAGGCGAGCATCATTCGGCGCTCCGAAGAGTCGCGGTGTGCCAGGCGGCCAGAGGCGGCGAGAGGTTGCGCATGCACGACGACCCAGTTAGGGGGGGGGAGCAGCCAATGGCGGCGGGGGGGCTGAAAGGGCAGCTCGCCGGTCAAGGCAGCACGTTGCGAGGTGTTGTCGACTTTGGCAATTGGCAAAGACCTGGCAAGACCTGGCAAGCCATGGCGAGAGACGGGAGGGGGCGGGCGAGGGCCGTTGTCCACGAACGGTTGCGGTAGCAGCGGTGCCAGTGTGAGAGCTGCGGTGAGGACTCGCAGGCATGGGTGGTGATGAGGGCCATCTCGCAATAGGCGACAAAGCGGGCGTACGCAGGCGTGCGCAGACCGCACGCAGGGACGGACATGGCGACAGACGCGGCGCTGCAAGAGGTTCTGTGAGGCCCGAGAGGCCCGAGAGGCCAAGAGTCATAGGGCTGTCTTGCGATGTGCGTGTGGGCAGGGTTGGGGGGCGCGACATGGGGGGGCATGGGAGGGCATGGGAGCATGGGGAGCTCCAGGGAACTCGGACGCAACAGGGGGGGGGAAGCAGACATGGCCTCGACACCGCTTCACAATACAGAGGTTTGGATAGATTACAGACCCAGCCCACGGCGCCCGACACTTCTGTGCACTCAGCGGCCGGCTTGGCCCTGGCTTGCCCAACGCTCAGTGGCCCGCTGCCAGGCAGCTCTAGCGCCCATACTAAATTTACGAGACCGCAGTCGGTGAATGTACTCGGGCCAGGGTTGCTCCAAACCGTACCAAATTGAGAAATGCTCGAGCCTGCACGCGTAGGCCAGGGTGCATGCGAGGGCCTGAAGCTGGGGACCAACACTAGCTCGTCCATGCTCCACTCGAACGACTGCGGACGCTGCTGGAGACGGCGAGATAAATATACTGGCATCCCCGACTGCCAGACAAACGTCCTCAGCCCACTCACTGTCAAACATCGCGCCTCATAACTAGCCCAAGTCCCTCGCCTGGTTGCAGTCCAGACGGTTTCCATCTATCCTTTGCACTACATCCCACCACCACTCCCTCACATCCCCAACATTGCCTCTTCCTCCACCATGCACCGACACGCTGGCTACCAGTATACCAACCCGGCACCCGCCACCACACGCTACTCGGGAACCTCGTCAGCCTTCTCAGCATCGGCGAACCCCAACGAGGACTGGACCAAGATCTCCGATCTGGCCGAGCGTAGGCGCATACAGAACCGCATTGCCCAACGCAACTACCGCAAGAAGCTCAAGAAGAGGCTCGAAGACTTGGTGAGTTGCAGTGCCCCCCACCACTACCCATCCCATACTAATCCGCCTGCAGGAGCGCCGTGCTGCCTCGAGCTCAGCTTCACCCGAGCAGAAGCCGGCTGAGCTGCAGCCACCGCAACCATCGCCCCGCCAGGAGTTTCCTTCTCCGTCCTCTTCCGACTCCTCGTACACTACCCCGCCAGCTGAGGACCGCATGTTCTCCCACCAGTACACCCGCCAGCTCTCCACCAGCCCTCCACCCTTCTCCGTAGCCTCGTATTCGTCGGGATACCCAGCTCCAGATGCAGTGGCATCATACTCACTGCCCTACTCGGCCTCGCCCTACCACACCATCCCCACCACGCTCACTTCCGAGATGCCCACCTACACCTACCTGCCACCACCACACTCGTCCTCGTACGCTTCTGGCCTGCCTAGCCTGGTGCCTAGCATGAAGAGCGAATACTACTCCGAGGAAGACATGAGCCCATTTGGTGTCGGCTACGCTGCCATTGGCGGCATCGACATCCCACCACATCACTCGTACGCAGAATCCGTAAGGCTCCCCACTCGCCAGCCCTACTACGCATAATCGACCGTCTCTTCCGATTGCCGCTTCCTTGCACTTGGACGACCAACCACTGACCACGTTCGCCAGACGACGCCACCACTAGAGCACTCGGATCTGGACTACCCAGCCACGCCCAACTCGATGCCGCCCACTCCCCCGCTGCATCCCGTTTCCTTCATCTGAGGAAGCCATGGTGGCGTCTGAGTGTCGTGGCTTTCCTTCTCTGTGAGACACTGTCTCTACTACTTGTGTTGATAGTTTCTTTTGTCTTTTTCTCTTCTTCCTCTTCTTCTTCCTCTTCTTTTTTTCTTGTACTGCATTTCAGCGACAGATCATTTAGGTACAGGTCCCTCGTTTGACCATGGGAAATTGGTGTTTTGGCGTCCTTTGTCTCTCCACAGAGGCTGCTCCGTCATGATTGGGATGAACCTCACATGATGCGTAATCTCAGTGCCAGTGCGCGCCTGGGGTGGATCGTATACAAGCAATAAACATTCCTATCAGCTCTCGTGTGCCCTATGTTGCAAATAAGTGAAGCTTTGATGACGTTCTTTGATGCCAGATACAATCATCGGCGTGGTGAGAGACGCACCAAACTGGCCTGAACAGTAAGTAAGATGATAGCTAGCTCTCTGCGCGCCTGCGACGCCAAGCCCATCTCGACGCGTCGCGCCTCTTATCTCCGCGCCAACGTAAGCGGCCAAAACTCCAACTGCAACTGCAACTACATCCTACAACTGCAGCCAATTCCGCCATGGTCCCCATAAAGCGCTCACGAGTAGAGAAGGCACGGCAGTTTCTTGCTGGAGGTGCAGTGTTCCGTGAAGACTCGGATGACGAGCTGGGTTACGAAGACCATCCGTGGGAGTGGATTTACGACAACAATAGGGGCGACCATGTGCTGCCCGACCAAAATGCAACCCCAAGGAAGAGAAAGGCCGCACCTACATCGCCCGGGAATCGCATAATTGGTGCGCGCATGGGCAGCTTCAAGTGCAAAGTGGGCGATGCCGTATTACTCAAAGCAGAAGGCAATCAGGCATGGGTCGGCATCATCTGCGACTTCCACGAGGATGTTGACGACGACGAAAAGATGGCCAAGTTTCTCTGGTTCTCTTCCGAGAGGGAAATTCGCAACCAGAGCAAAAAGCGCACCGACTTCCTGCCAGTAAGGCGAATTAACAATCATGTCACGAGAGTACAGTAGTACACTGACTAATCATCCATTAGAACGAGCTATACATATGCGCGGCCTTCGACGAGAATCCGCTCGCCTCGATCAATGGCACGGCCAAGATACTTTCTTTGGAACGCTTCCAGGAGCTGTACCCCGCCGGCGTTAAGAAGTCCTCAAAAGACCATGGCAAAGTCTTCGTCTGCAGGAGAGGCTGCAACACGCGCACAACCACATATACACCCGAATTCAAGTGGGAAGACGTGTACAACGGTGCCGACGATATCCAGGCTCTGGTCGACCTGGTAGAAGGTCAGACCAAGGCCACCAGAAAAGGCGCGGGCCGTCCAAAGAAGCAACACAAGCAAGACTTGGATGATTTCGTAATGCCGGACTCCGAAGACGACGGCCTGCCCAAGACCCCGCGGAAGCGCCGGAAACTCAACGAGGTGACTACACCGTCGTCGACTAGGAAGAGCCCGGCAAACCGCAAGTTCCTGACCCCGACACATAAGAGGATTGTTGTCAAGAAGCAGCTAGAATTCACACCCCTTGGTACACGCGTGCTTGACCCTGCGACACTAAACTCACCCTTCCAGCTTGCACGGAACCAGCTCCATGTCTCCTCAGTACCTGCCGCCCTCCCTTGCCGCGAAGAAGAATTCTCAACCGTCTACAGCCACTTGGAGGCTGCCATCACAGACGGCTCAGGGTCCTGCATCTACATCTCCGGCACACCAGGTACCGGGAAGACTGCCACGGTCCGTGAAGTAGTCGCACAACTGCAGGCGTCTGTACAAGCTGAAGAGTTGGATGATTTTATATTCGTTGAAATCAATGGCATGAAGGTCACGGATCCCCACCAGTCATATTCGCTACTATGGCAAGCACTTCGCGGAGATCGAGTGAGCCCGTCACACGCGCTGGAGCTGTTGGAACGCGAGTTCTCCGCCCCAAGCCCGCGAAGGGTGCCCTGTGTAGTCCTGATGGACGAGCTTGACCAGCTTGTTACCAAGAATCAATCCGTCATGTACAACTTCTTCAACTGGCCAGGACTGCGGCACAGCAGGCTAATTGTTCTCGCCGTAGCGAACACCATGGACCTGCCCGAGAGAACACTGAGCAATAAAATCAGCAGTCGCCTAGGTACGTACAATCAATCCCTTGAGGCTGCCCCACGCATCACAACGGCAGTTGCTCCCCTTCACGCCACCTTCAATGCACTACATACTCAAAACACGTGCACGGGCATGCGCATTCATATCATACAGTCGTTGCGACCAATATGAACGGAACATCGGTCGTTTTAGTCCAGAAGGCTAATACATACTCCCTTTAGGATTAACGCGTATCACGTTCCCAGGCTACACGCATGACCAATTGATGGAGATTATTCAGTCCCGTCTAGAGGGCGTTCCTGGCCACATAGTACATCCTGACGCTGTGCAGTTTGCGGCTCGTAAAGTGGCTGCAGTTAGCGGCGATGCCCGACGCGCATTAGACATCTGCAGACGGGCAGTGGAAATCGCCGAGACCGAATCGACAACACAGAAGCGGGAAGATGAGGCACCACCAACAACCCCGAGTAGGACCGGTCGGGGTAACAAAGTGAACCTACCCCAAGGCTCTCGGTCAATTAAAGGCGCCGAAGAAATGGTTGGTTTGTGCAAGGAACAAGGGGTCCTCTCTGCGGGGCGGAAGGGTGTTGTCACTATGGCGACGATCAAACAGGCAATTAACGAAGCTACCAGCAGCCCCCTGCAGCAGGCACTGCGGGCTCTACCGTTGGCATCCAAGGTGTTCCTTGCTGCACTCTTGGCACGGATCCGTAGGTCGGGAATCGGGGAAGCCATCCTGGGAGATGTTGTTGATGAAGTCAAACGACTAGGCCTCATGAGCCAGCTACAGCCAGTTCATGGATACATTCTCGCTGTGCAAAAAGATGAGACAGTTGAAGGAATTGAAGGTACAACTACACAGCCAACAACACCGTCGAAGCACCGAGACACCACTAACGCTGGCTCGAAACAATCGGACCTCAAAGCAGCGAGAGCACTCGGCCTCGCTCTTGCAGCCGCCGAGCTCGCAGAAGCTGGCATTATAGGCGTAGAGGCTCGGCATGGCGAGCGAGTTGGTCGCGTCCGACTAGGTGTTGGAGAAGAGGAGGTAAGGCTTGCGCTAGGGGATGACGAGTCTGTCCACGGTCTGGGTTTTGCGGCCTGAAGCCACGACGTGACGTCGCAGTCGCAACGCTTCTAGATCGACTTTGCGGAAGGCTCGGTGATCATCCACCAGCCCGCTTACCCTTGTACTTGAACGTCGATACCTATTAGCTGGCACATAATATTATCTCGAGATGTACGCCAGATTCAGCCCTTGCAATTCTGTGTAATCTCATTGGTCCGATCACCACTGCAGTACGCGGCGCGATGCCCAATGAGACGTGCAACAGAGATCTACCGGTGGACGTTACGACACCGGGCCGGGACTGGGATCATTGAACGAACCAATCTTGCACCCTCTGCCATTTTAGCCGTCTTCAATCTACAACCAACAATCCGGCCTATAGGCCCCAACGAACTGGCGGCTTGGAACACTATGAAAGCAAAGAAAAAGAGTACTTGTCACAGTTGCCCGAGATGCACTTGGGGCCTAAGCTTTTTCTTCATATAACAAGGCGACACAATATGCGCGGCTTTGGGCCCCACCCCCGATCATGCATTCCTGACGGACAAGTTGCCGTTTCACGATCGGCGATACTTGAGCCCATTACCACGGACCCATGGCTTTTGCGGCGGAAGGGCGGAGAGGGGGGTGGGGTAAGGGGCTACTCTGATGCGCTGCGATGCGCTGCGCCCCAACTGTACCAGGGAGAGGAGCAAGCCAACTGGCTAACCCAAAGTTCCGAGTCGAGAATACGAGCGCCAGAAACCCAGCCACAGGGTTACGAACGAACCTGTCTGCAAATCCAAATAATGCTAGTAAGAACCCAGCAGAGCAGGACCCAGCGGAGCAGAAACGCCTCGTGACGTGCGACAACTCGGACGGCTGAATAATTATATTTTTTTTTACACTCCAAGTCTGCCTCCCAAGTCTCTGCGGTGCTGGCCGCCAAGACATTTTGTACGCATTGGGCCTTGGGTTGGTTGGACTTTTACGGGCTCGGCGTCATAACAGGTCTGGCGATCGACCTCTTTGCATAATTTTCTCCTTATCTTTGTGTTTTGCTGCCGTTGCTAGCTGCCGGCCAACTTTTTTTCTTGATAAACTCTAAACTATTGAACATTTTCCATACCGTCGACAAATGCCAGGGTGACAGCCGTGATGATAATTCCGGACTCGATATAGTGTGACTGTAGTGTAGTATTGGGGTTGGAGGTGGGGGGAGGGGGAGGGAATCCGATACGATCCTTGTCGCAGAGCAGAATGGACCAATTCTTGTCTGCGTGGGCATCAATCGTGGCTTTAATCTATCCTAGTCTTGATACACTGCAGCAGCGGGAGGAGCGGGTCATTGTAATTGCGAGTCATTGTCTACAATACGATCAAAGTTGTTGCATGTTGTCTTTGTACCAATGCCGTGTAAAGGTACTCAAAGACGTTGCGACAAAGTATATGCGCGTAGTCATACCTACAAACCCACATCAACAAATCCATACCCCATTTCTCCTCGTATTTCTCAATCGTATCCATCGGCCGAGGCACAAAAATAAAACAAATAAAGAAAGCAAGCAAACGAACAAACAAACACACCGCGCCCCTTCTCCTCTCCTCTCCTCTCCACCCCTTTCCCCGGCAGTCTGCGGAACCCAGATACGAGGGACATGACGTCTGTCTTGGCAGTCCCAGTCCGGGTCCAGCCGAGTCAGTGATCTTCTTCTTAGAGTAACGCCGTAATACTCACACTTTTGACCAAGACCAGGGGAGAAGAAAAAAAAATTCAAAAATGAAATGAAGATATCCCAAAAGGGTAAGTGCAATAGATGGGGAAAGGCGCACGCATGTCATGGCTAACGGTGATAGTTTTTGTACAGCGTATTTCATGCTAGTCAATATGTGTGTATGTGTGCGTGCGTAAGGGACCAAGGAAAAAAAACAGAAAAAAGGATTTACTGCAGCTCAATCTCATGCCCCGTTCGTGTTTGAGTGCATATACAAGAGATGGGTTTGTAAAGTTGGGCACATACGACCATAGAACACTGAAATCACGGCTTCCCGTCCGCTCAGCCCTAGTTAACCAGTGTATCGGCGGATTAGTAGTCAGGTGGGTGACCACTGGCGAATCCCCGCTGTTGTATGTTTTTTTTTGGTTTTTGCGCACAAATTGGTAGGCTGGCTGGCTCTCCCTATTCAGAGTCACCAATTTTTGCTATATCCATAAGATCCCATAGAAACCCGAAAAAAATGATGGTAAAATTGTCTGTCCTGTCTGTATATATATAGATATCCAGTTGATGTATGTGCAAAAGCAAGGTGCAACTATAATACCACTGGATTTCGTTCTTGTAAGGGAGACGAAGAAGAAGAAAAAAAAGGTCCTCAAAACTACATAGGCACGTGTCACTCTCCCTTGGCTTGCAGAAGAAGATGGAGTGCGGGGCGGGCAAAAAGGTTACACAACGAGTGTTCTCGAAATAGACATGTAGATTGCCTAGCACATGCCGGCTAGATGCGCTGGCTGCCTGGGCTTGCATGGAAACACTACATGACCTATTGTTTCTGTCATTTCCTTTACCCACACACCGTCTTCCACCCGCCTGGCCCATCTGCTTGTCAGCTCACTATTCACCAGAAGCGAACAGGACAAGAAACTGGGAAGCAACCAAGACGCCACAATCGTACCCTGTGCCTCACTCAGGCTGTGTAACCTGCCACTACATGGGAAAAAAAGTGTGCTTGGGTCCGCAGGTCGTGGCGTTCCGGTGAGGCGTGCGTGTGCGACGTTGGTGGTGGTCTGTTATCTTGGAGGAGAGGGAGGCTTTCATGTAGGCTTTCTTTTTGTGGAGATCGATCGATGTGTCTATCTATGGATGCGTTGGATGTGGCTTTGGTTGGTAATCGTCTCGTTTTTGGTCAGCGATGAATGCGTAGAGATGTAAGGTTGGGTCTCTAAGCGTATGGTTGTGAAGAACGGATGCCTAGGCAGAAAATCGTAGGTTCGGAGAGCTGAATACAGGGTTTATATCGATGCAATAGCTTGGCGCTAGAACAAGTTGTTGGTAGCGCACACACACACACAATGTGTAAGTAATGTCTGAGAAAAGCGTGTGTAATGCGCCTGCAGAGAGCGAGACTTCGTTTTCTGTATCAGCTTACTTTTCCTTCCGGTCCTTTATGTTGGAGTCCTCTTTCAATGAATTCTCATATCACATCCATATGCATCTCACAAGGACTCCCCTCTAACCTATCTCTCCTTCCTCCCACCCCAAACGCATTCTCCAAATCCACACCCACAACACCTGCTGGCCACTCAATCAAGCTCCAACAGTCTCTTCCCAATGCCATAGCAACCGCGGTCACGATGTCAGCTCCTAGCCCCTCTAACCACCACACGTTCCTAGCCCGCCCAGGTAAGACTGCGTAGTGTGCAAGAATGACTAGGGCGTGTGAATTCTTGGATTCTACGAGAGCAATGAATTCTCGTGGTATGCGGGCGGCCCAGACAAAGATTGCACCGCGGTCGTTGAGTGTGGAGACTGTAATATCGTCGATCGAGTAAGGTACTGCTGTCATGGGCGGATAGCGTTCAGGGAGAGTCAGGTGGCTGATCAGATTGAAGCTCTGGCGGAGATAGATGAGTGCCTGTGAGAGGTAAACGCAGTGCGGTTCTAAGGGTGTTCCACTTTCCATCCATAGCTTCTCGATGTCTCTTAGGCGCTCGTCTTCAGACACTGCCCGTTCCGTCGCGGGCACGTCTTGTTTCGGCCACCATTCTCGTGCAGTAACTGGTTGCATCTTGCTTCCTACAACCCAGTTCCAACCCGAAAGCAGGACCGTGAGGGGACCCCGGAGGCCCCATATTGTTCGTAGCGCACATGATAGCATTTTGTCCACTATATCTGGTGGTGGCACGATAGTATCCGGGGGTATTGATGCGCGTAAATTCTCAATGTCAATGGCGGACGTGCGGAAAAGATACACTGCCGTGAACGTCGAACTAGCAAACAATGCTGCGGCATTCTGTGGGGTAATGTTCTCTAGCTCCGTCCTATACCTCACCAAGGCCTTGTTCATCCTTGCTGCTGCTAAAGTGTTCATCCTCTTTTTGTCCTCACTGCGTTCATGAAGCCGACCAAGATGTAACGAGGCAACTGATAACACGCAGTTTGTCAAAAAGTCATGGTTTTGTGCCATCTCAGGTATGTAAGTTTGCCATGCTGCTTTAGCTGGGTCGTCGTTTGCGAGCGTGAGAGATGTCGTGAATTCATAGTGACTCAATAGTTCTTGGAGTGATGACGGAAGTACCTCTCGTATGTCCTTCCAGGCATCATCCAGACGGAGATATGGTGGTATAGTGGGATTTTGATAGTATGCTAGCTGCAAAGGCGAAGGTGTCTGAACTGTAGAGAAGTCTAGAGATAAGTTGTCGAAGAAGATTTCCGTTTGACGTGGTGTTTGCGTCGCCAGTGCTATCTCGTTGCTGAGAGTTATGAGATTAGTTGGAGAGTATGTTTGCATAGACTGAGACTCCGGTGATTTTGGTGACGGTGATGGTGATACGTTTGTTTGTGTAGGTGTGGGCGATCTTGCATTTGTCAAGAGACGTGAGGAAGGTGCGAGCGCAAGAAAGCTGCACGTATCGCCTTTTTTCTCACAACTCGTGCATGACGGATGTTTGCAGTCGCACTGGCAGTCATGTTAGCTGTCAAATGGCGACTATGAGGCTGAAATAACGCAACGCTTCCTCTCCCAAGCTGTCCTTGCCATGCAAAACGTAAATACAATATTAATGCATTCTGTCAAATCGCTTGTGTATTTTGAAATCCCCACGCTCTGATCAGCATGCAAGATAGACTGCTCGGGCATCACTATGTCGCCGAATGTGGTAACAAATGATGTCTGTGGCGCAGTACTCGTACAGATTTAAAAGTGACATAGCAGTTGCCGACTCTGCTATCCAGGCACGCAAGGAATATACAAACCGAAAACAGACTCACCTTGATCCGTCTCCGCTTGCATTGATGGCATCCTAATCTAGTCTTGTTGTGTGATCTTCTGGTCGCCATCTGCGCTTGCCGGTGCAGCCGGTAGCAATCCGGTGCATGCGGCGGCAATACGGGCGTATACAGTGACGTTGGGAGATGGCCGTAGCAATCCGACGACACGTGGCCGAACCGTAATTTGAGACTTCTGGACGTTGAGGTCACAAATGACACGATGAAGGTGCGCGGTACGTCAAGGTACGCTGTTGAAGCATACAATGCAGGATTGCCGGATTCAAGATGGCATGTTTTGCAAAGCGGTGGCTGCGCTGGTGAGTTGACGGGCTGTGGAGCTAACCCAAAACGGAAAGTTTCGTACTGCGAGGCCTATGATTGGTGCAAGGAAACGTGACGAAACCTCCATCTGTTCGAGACGCCTGTGGGGTGAGCCTTATAATTTGAGCAGGTGACCTGAACAATTGTACATTCGCTGTTCCAACAAACTTCTATGTAATGCTTTTGTCCTGACAATCGAACGCCTTGCAAATGCACAGGCTGCGCGTGTTTTACTGTAGCTATAGCCGCATACATGTGTTAGTCATGGCCACATTATCATGTCACACTGTCAAGTCGGCCCCGGTAGATCAACCCAAACCTGCCGTCGTGTTTAAGCCTTGAAAACTGTAGCCTCGCTCCACCGACTAGCGGCCTTCGCCCTATAGTCATCCTTCATCTTCTGTTCGCTCTTCCACTCATCAAGCAACGCCATACCAGCTTTGGCTTCTTCCATCGTAATGCTCGGCAGCTCTAGTGTCTTCTGTAGGTCCTGCTCATTCTGGGATTTTGAGGCGTTGTCGAGTATGTAGCGGACATTATATCCAGATTGAAGGTGTGATGCGCTATGCGAGTGCTTCTTTAAGAAGTCGTCGTTGTATGTTTTGAGGTCGGCGTCCGCGGCCGGGGTAGTAAAGGATTCCTTGATTACCTCCTCTGCCTGGGATGAAAGAGGTTCAGCGGGCTTGGCAACTGAGTATTGTTAGTAGTGTGAAGATGAAAATGCGTTGGGCTTGACCTACGAGCTTGACGGAAGCGGACGCTCTGCTCATGCAGCTTCGGATTCTCAGGATCGATTTCCCGTGCTGCCTGCAGACATTTCAGTGCCAGGAGATACTTGTCTAGATAACTGTCAGCATAGCTATAGTCTGGGGCGGGCCTAGCTTATACTTACTTTTCCTAATGTAGACCTCGAAGCCCACGTTTTGAGCCTCCATATTTAGTGGTGAAAGATCGAGCATGGGCTGCAAGAACCGTAGCGCGTCCTCAAGAGGTTGCTTTGTCTGAAGCAACTTCTCCCCATTCGGGTCTGTATCTTCCTTCTTGGTCTCAGTATCCTCACCCTTGGCAGTTGCCTTTGCAGCGGCAGCCGCTTTCTTTTCGGCTTCAGCTTTCTCAATCTTTTCCCTCTCTTTCTTAGCCTTCTTCTCAGCCTTCTTGCGCTCCGTAGGATCCAGCTTCTCCAGTTCAAGTTCGTCGGAACTCTTTAGCTTGGGGTTGTCTGCCAACTGAATGTACAGTTTCACTGCCTGGGTGGCTGCCCTAGTATAGAAGGGGTGGTCGCGGAGATGATCTTCCCATCGGATCATGTCAATGTAAGCACGAATCTGTCCTTTTCGTAACGAGAAACTGTGAAAATCAAACTGATCCTCATGCCAGACTTCAAAGATGTCGGCAATAGCTGTGAAGCGCTTCAATGCGAGGCCGTACTTTTGTTGTCGTAGGTATGCCTCGCCATCTTCAAGCAGATACCACATGCACTGCATGTCGTGGAGATCACCAAGAGGTCCACCCACAGTCTCGTTGCGAGTGAACTTGCTCATAGTGTTGAGCGCGTTTTCGTTTTCGTTGTTCCGTAGCTGGTATTTGGCACACTTGGTGTTGATATATCGATCCCTCTCGTCGAGCTCGCGTGCGTGGTTGATTGTTTCCGAGGCCTTTTGAACGTCGCCTGCGTGCTTGTGAATCCGCGCCTTCGTCTGGTTATAGTCAACTGACTTTGGATCCATCTCAAGTAGCTTGTCAATGTACTCCATGGCCTTGTTCAGATCACGACTTTCGACGTAGTTGTAATGCTGAGCCAAGAAATACAACACAGATGGCTCAAAACGAGCAGAGATGTCGCCATTGCTTTCCCCACTAGCAGAACCATTGGTCTGCTTGTTAGAGGCGTAGCCAAGGACGAGTTCCTCAATAACTGCCTTCTTCTCCTCGTCTCGGTAGAGCGACTTGATGTTTGGGAATGTTGATGGTACGCCCTTATTCAACATGCGCCGGAGGTACTGGTCCACTTGTGTCTTAAAGGCCTCGCCCTTGAGGAAGTCCAAAGGTATACGCCTCGCCGCATCATTGCGCTCATTCTTCTCGGCGAAGGACTTGTATAGATCGTTCAGTTTCTCGATGTCAGCGGGGTTCGATCGGTCAAGACCAAGCGCCTTCTCCAAGCCGTCAAAGTATGCGCGATACTCGCTGTTCCTGCTCAGCAACACTCGATAAGCTTTCTCAGCCTCCTCTTTGCGCCCGAGTTCGAGCAGGTATTTCGCCTTGAGCTCCAGCGCAGCACCGCGATCCAAACTGTCTCTAACAACTTCTTCCAGGTGCTTCAGAGCCCGCTCAACGTCGCCAGACTCGTATATTATCTGATTCTTGTAGAGGGTCGCCTCTGAGTGCTCGAGATCGGACTTAGGTGGGGGTCGCTTCAGAGTGTCTTCGTACGTCTTGAGAATATTCTCTGCCTCGGCATGATTTCCCGATAGGTGGTAAGCTACGGCCAATGCGGTCCAGTTCTGGCGCAACTGAGGCCTCTCCTGCATCATCTTCCGCCGACTCTCAATGTATCCTTCGTAGTCGCGGACCTGGCATTGGAGGAGGGCGAGGTCGCGGAGGATGTTCAACGAGTTCGGTTCGATGCGCAGAGCCATCTTGTATGACTTGATGGCCTCGGGGTAGTTCTTGACCGACCGCCACAACAGGCCATAGACGTGCCAGCAGATGTGTGACTTCATGTCATTACGGAGGGCTTCTTTGCAGAGAGCGAAGGCCTCGTCACCCTGGCCCTGGGTGTTGAGGATCAGGGCCTTCATGGCTTGCGTGTCGCCATGGTTGGGATGCTTCTTCAAGATCTGCTCGGCAGCTTTGAGGCCTGGCGGGGTCAGCGCTGCCGTACATGATCCTGCAATTGAAGCCTACCCTTCTTGTACAGCTTGCCCTCGTAGAATTTGACAAGCGAGCGGAAGAGCGTCTGCTCTTTGCTAGGCAGTGGCTGCGGCATAGCGGCCGTCGTGTGCAAGGAAAGTGCAAGGCGTCAACGGGGTTCCGTCCACCAGGAACTGAATTCGGAACGAGAGAGGTCGAGCGACTGCACAACAAGGCCAAGGAGGTGGAATGGGACAAACGGCTGTTCTATTCGAAACAGTGTATCATTGCGCCACGACGAATTCAACAAGTCGCGGTGGTTCTGGTAGCTGGCCGACTGGTTTCCGCACTACGTTACAGTGTGGGGAGCTCCGAAATTCGATGGCAGAGTGCTATGACCGCTAGCGTCCGCACATCTACCACGAAATGCACGTGCGCATCTGAACACCCCGCTTATACGGGTCTGCTATAGTCACCTTCATACAGATGTGACGAATGGCCCTGGTTAACTCTGTTACCTGGGAAATTACAGCTATACTAGAAGCCCTCTTTTACACACATTCGTCCATCGATACCTCACTTCAACAGACGTCCCGACCGCCGCTTTTCTGTAGTATCCTCGCTTTTGCTCTCTTTTTTGATTGTTGCCTTGCTAGCCTTTGTCGCGCTTTGCTTCTTTACTGGCTTGGTCTCCTCAATTTCATCGCTAGCCTCATGCTCAATCTCTTCCTTGACTTTTTTGCTGTTGCGCTTCGGCCGTGCTGGTAACTCGTCTACAGCGGCGTCTTCAGTCTCCACCTTGATCTCTCCCTTGGTGTTCTTACGGCCTCGCTTGGGGTTGGGCTGTACCTTCTCCTCGACTTCATCGTCCTCTTCCTTTGCTGCCTTTGCTGTCCTCTTGTTGGTCTTCTTGGGTTTTGCCTCCTGTTCAGCGTCCTCGTCTGCAGCGCTATCGGAGACATCGCCAGCTACGGCAGCTGTCTTCTTCTGGACACTCGGAACAATAGCCGATGTCCGTCCACCAACCTTGAGAAACATAATCTTTTCGCCGTTTGGTAGCTTACTTGCCTCTTTCTTCCCTTTACCCCAACGATGCTTCATAAGCCAGTGCTCAGGGAAGAGATCTGAATCTGCATTGGCTTCTACCGCAGTGTCGCAGACGTACATAATCGCCTCGTGGAGTTTTTTGATCTGTTCGTCACTGAAAGTGTTGCTGTATTGCTCGGGATGCAGTTTGGCCTGGTACAGAACCTCATCACTGTTCGTATTAGTACGATTCAAGCTTACGGTGTTGGTTGAACGTACCCAACCCAGTTTCCTATACCCGATATATTGGCTATGCAATGTCAGAATGCGTACAATTTCACAAAAGTTGAGAAAGGCTGCATACCTTGATCGAGCAGCAGGGCCTTTATAGGCACCTTCTTACTCCTTAATTTCTTGCCCAGCCAATCTACGGTCAAGACGTCTTTGTCACTGATGACGCAGGGACCATTCTCTTTCAACGGTGTTGTCTTCCTCATGTCTTCCGCGGCAGCATCCACCAGCCTAATTCGGGCCAATCGTCTTGGGTCCACGAATGCCACCTCGTTCTTCGGATCTTCTTTCATCTGCAAAACAAACTTCCAGAACTTGGGTGGCCACTCAGTCTCGTCCGGCTTAACTGGGCGATAATGTGTAGTTTTGTCGTTGCTCCATTCTAATCTTCCGGTCATTCCAAGATGGAATAAAGGGTGTGGCGGCCCTGAATCAATCACGAGCCAAAAGTATTTGCCTTGCTGTCGCGCGTCCACTACCTTTTTGCCAGTCATGGCTTTCTTGAAAGCCGAGGCCGATGTGCCGACCTTTCCATATATTATCTAAGGCACATGAGCAAGTGGGAGGGAATTTGGAGGATGGATGAGCGTACATCATCCTCTTGAGCCTTGACGATGGCTATCGTTTTTCCAACAACATGTTTGTGAAGAAAATGGACCGTACGCGAAACTTCAGCGATCTATTGCATGTTAGTAGCTGTAATGCGCGCGACTCGGACACGTCCTAACCTCAGGCATGGTTGTACAACGAGTTGAAATGTGATGGGGGGGTTTGGTTGTGAGCTGAAATGGAGGGCACCCGGATCTTACTTAGCGCGAAACGCGCAGTCGCGTTCTCACGGGACAAGACTCTATCACGTCATCCATTTCCTCATACCAAGATCAGTTCGCCAATACACCAACTGTAGGCTCCCAGATGCTCGACAAGTGCCGATGAGCATAGTCCAATTGTATCCGTGGACACCAGGGTAGACCTGCCTTTCTAGGCTGCCCCGCAGTGCCCAGGTGCCGGTCGCGGAGCCTTTACACATGACATCGACAGACCCGATAAGACGCCTTTTACATAATTCTTCACCATGCGCGCCAGTCTATAAGTACTTGGACCCAATGCCTCCTCTGGTCAAGATCTCGCATCTTGTATTACGTGCATCATGCGGTGGAATTGGGTAGCGATCATCGCTGGCGCTGCCAGTGTCTCCTCACACGCAACCCACCATGCGGAAGATGCTTTCTCTCGAGAGCGACTAGATGAGCTGGAAAGAAAATGGGGTACTGACTGGTCTTTCAGTGGTATCTCCACTTTCGCCCATCTACCGCATACGCGCTGCTTGACCCATCCCGAAACGACGTACGACATCGCCATCCTCGGCGCCCCCTTCGATACCGCTGTCTCATACCGTCCTGGTGCTCGTTTCGGCCCTCGTGCCATTCGTGCCGGCTCCGCGCGCCAGACGTCCTTCCGCGGCTTCAATCCTCGAGCAAACCTCAATCCGTATACATCATGGGCGAAGATTGTAGATTGTGGGGACATTCCAATCACGCCATTTGATAATACCTTGGCTCTAAAGCAGATGAGTGAGGCATTTATGGAACTGGGGAAGAGGCCTGCAACAGAGAAGAGCACGGAAAGCGGCGTGCAGTACTTGAAGAAGCCCAAGTTGCTTACATTAGGCGGAGACCACAGCATCGCACTACCTGCTTTGAGGGCGTTGAAGGAGGTGTACGGGCAACCGATTGCAGTTGTGCATTTTGATGCCCACCTTGACACCTGGCATCCAGGTATGTTGGCTACTTTAGGTGCAAATGCACCATATTGTACATGTGCTAATCTTGAAAATTTAGCAAAGTACCCGTCAGCCTGGATTGACACCGAGGATACAACCACACAGTCGTTTTTCAATCACGGCAGCATGTTCTGGGTCGCCTCAACAGAAGGTCTGATCGCAAACGGGTCAAGTGTACATGCAGGACTGAGGACGAGGCTGTCAGGCGATGGGCCAGAAGACTACACGGACGACTCGCAGCAGGGCTGGATACGCATAGCAACCGACGACATAGACGATATCGGAGTCAAAGGCGTCATTACTTCAATCATGAACCGCGTGGGCACCGAGATGCCAGTCTACCTCAGCATCGATATCGACGTTATCGACCCTGGTTTGGCCCCGGGTACAGGCACACCCGAGCCTGGTGGCTGGACCACTCGTGAGCTTATTAGAATTCTACGAGGTATCGAAGGGATGAATGTCATTGGTGCCGATATCGTCGAGGTCAGCCCAGCTTACGATGGTGCTGCGGAAACGACAGGGCTCGCTGCGGCACAAGTTGCCTACGAAGTTCTTACAAGCATGGTGGGGAAAGGTCTCATCGAGCAAGCACGGTCAAAGGTGACGACGTCTGAGGAGAAAGATGAGCTATGAGCGACTAGAGCGTCTACAAACATTTGTGCTCACCATTTTCCAAACTTGCATGATCGGCTAAGTGTATCGAGCGAATGTGACTGTTACAAGGTCGCGTTGTTCGCATCACAAGTGTAATTGTTGTGTGATACCGTGGCCACATCGACTGTAGTAGACGGATACGATGTGTGTTTTACGAGTGCACAAGTAGTCTTCGAAGGGCATATGTATCTACAGATTATGAGCATTTGAACAAGTTGGATCATCTACGATTTGGGTGCCAGTCTAGTACTACCATCCAGTCCGTTTCCCCCAGGCTCCTTCTATTCCTTCTTATTCTCCCCCCTCTCTGGATAGTAACCCCCAGCAAACTCCAGGCTCGCGCCATCCCACCGCTCCGTCTTGACCTCTTTCCACGCACTCCAAGGCCACCATCCATCTTTCTTGGATATCGTCACTTGAATGGTAGCAATAAAACTTTCAATCGCGAAATTCGCCCGATGGCCGTCTGGAAACGGAGCGGCGAGGCCAAACCACCCGTGTTCCTTTGGCGCGTGTGCCTTGAGCTCCAACTTGTAGCTGTAGTTCGATACGGAGATAGAAAAAGTGCGAGACTCCCAGTCATTCGCAACGCTCATAAACGGGCTGGCGAGATTGAGATAGGAGACAGAGAAGGGAGGGATAAAGTCAAGGTCTAGAGTGGGGGAGCGGTAGCCGAGCAGGTACGCCGTGTTGTACATGATCTTGCCGCCTGCAAGACTTATACCACGCTTCCCGTCATTGTCCCATGCCTGGACCCACATGTGCGCGTCGGGAAAGCTATTTGCCCAGTTCTTCTCTTGGTGGATAGTCGCGCGATTCTGCCCATCTACTGCAGGAAAGGCGTCGCCGAGAGCGGGTATGTCGAGGGTGAAGCTGGCGGGCGAGCAGAGCGAGTGTACATGCCAATGTAGCGGTAATGGAAGGTTGATGATCCAGCCTTCAGGTGTACTCTTGTCTTGTCTCCATGTTGTCGTGTCCTCGCACTGTGCTTCTAGTTTCCAGCTTCCGTCCTCGGCTTCTAGTTTGTAGCTCGTAAGTCCGTTGCTTGTGGTCCTCATGTAGCCCATGCCTGGCACTTGGACATCGAACGCCTTGCCCTTGGCATCTGTCGTTACGTGCTCAATGTTGTCGACAAAGTGCTCCCGCTGGAATATCGAGTCGCCAGAGGCAGGGTAGTAGGTAAAAGAGACCATGTGCGGACGTGATGTTGCGTTTGGGACGGAGCAGATGATTAGAGCAATGTGGGCACCAGATGCGAGGTCGAACTTGGAGTACCAGCCCTCAAACTGGGAGGACGGATGGGGAGCGTAGTGCTCCATGTCGCTTTTATAGTCTACCGTTCGTGATCGCGTGGAGAGATACCGGGGCCAGGGTTTGTTCACTGGGTGTTGGAGCACGATGTTGGAACGGTTGGGTGTTCGCGGTAGCTTGCTCCGCGTGCAACTAATGACGTAGGTGAGTAAATGTAGCTTCGCGCTCGAAACCACAGTTGACAGCGTCGGTATAATCTACTAGAGTGCAGAGTATAGAGTCATCGTACAGATGCTTGGTAGCGCAAATGAGTGAAATGGTAGACTTATCTGGTAAAGACATCGTAGCCTGGAGGCATTTGTTGTACTTTTACTACACATATAACACCTCCACATCGCGTTGACGTTGATAAAGGCTATGTTATGAGCTGAGCTCTTTGTATTCCAGCTTTACATGTTGTTGCCCCGCGGTTGTAATTCAACGCGTATCACGACCCCAGGCCCTGAGTACAAGCACTTCACCCATTTCCCTACACGAATATACTGGCGTTCTGCACAAGGAAAGCTCGAGTATGCATTCAACGCTCGTTACTGTTGCCTACATCTGCGCTGTCTTGATATTTGAAGAGCGCATAATCATGTTCCAAGGCAGATGTTCATGAGCTCCAACTGACCAAACCAGTCTCGCACATATTTACAACTTGAATCATTTATTCAATTAGAAAGCTTTTCCTTGAGCAACTAGCAAGCCAGAAAGCTCAATGAAAAAAAGGTCGCGTCAGTCTCCGGTAGTGTAGTCAGTCGGCCAATAAACAGGCGGAGGAACTTTGGGAATAGAGCGATGTACTACCGTGTCCGTGCGTTCAATGCCCAGCTCGGATCAATGCACACCCCACTTTCACACCCACCAAACTTCAACACCACACAACTCAACCAATAT